>JAFELO010000615.1:871233-929022 GCA_017140195.1 Eumaeus atala | reverse complement strand
GGGGGGGGGTGAAAAGGAGGAGAACGCGTCGGCATAATTATGATGACGTCATTGCATGACCCTGTCCTTACAGCCTTAACGCCGTGCGACACTCGTGAAAAATTAGTTTATTTCGGGTAAGGCGTGGATAGGAAGGCGCAAACAAATTTGCAGTGTGTTTGTGTACGTATGCATGTAACTGTATGTTCTTATACTTAGCACTAGTGTATCTATGGCCTATCATAAAATTATTATAAGCCGCAGAATTTCAACTTCGCACATGGTGTGAGAACGGTAAGTTCTGCAACCATCGCCTTGGTGTCCAACAGTTCACCTTACAGAGATTTTTACGTGTTCTTTTCTTACGCTATCTACCAGGCGGTAAAACCAGCAACGACATCTTCTAGTCGGCGCGACTTATGGTTCCTAACGCAAAGAGCATATTTTTCTTCAATGTTGTGATTTATCACTCATCCATGCGGTAAAACCAGCAACGACATCTTCAAACCGGTACAACTTATGGTTCTTAAAGTAAAGGACATATTTTTCTTAAATGCCGGAGGAATTCAATAAAAGCAGTTTTATTTATTTATAGTGAAAGGATATAATACTGACACAACAATGGTTGGCTGACGAAAGTCTAGTTCTAGTTGCATAATAAATATTTTAGACACAGAATGTCCAAATTGCAATAGTTCCTCCTGTGCTAGTGAATAGGAAACGTATCTCACACGGCTTGAAGTGACAAATGCCAGATATTTCAAGCGTACTGCTTTTCAAGCGTACACATATCGTGTGCTTATTCATTCAGAAATAAAACTTCCTCTATTATATGCTATATATATGAATAATAGCTGCTTTCATTTTCAGTGTTATTTATAAAACGTCAAGTACTATTTACAAATACGTATTGTAAAAGCGAAAGTTTGTATATAAGAGAACGTTATTATTTTACGTAAAGTCTAATAAACAAATTTGTATGTATTTCGAGTGATATATGTTTTTATCCAAATTAAATTCTACAAATGAATGATTTCCTTGGGATTTTATGCGTATTAAGCATATCCCTAGTTTTGTAGTTCATTTAGGAAAACTCGCCTGAGAAAATATTTTTGATTCGAGCCTATCTAGCTCCCAATGAACCATTCACCCAACATAAGCCATACATTAAATGTACGTGTGATATTTTGCGAGGGAGCTTGCTCTGTTATAACAGCTCAATTCAGCTGTAATGCAGTCTCATAAAAAATATTACTACTAACTTTTTGAAATTCCGGTAATCGTTAAGGTTCGTACCTTAATTATTGCCAGAACTTTAAAAAAAGCTTTACTCAGTTCAAAGACGAAAAATTCCAAGGATATTTAGTGTCACAACTACGTCCATTATCATCCACACGGATAATGGTTATGCTGACGCGTTGCCATCTTTCAGTCCATCACGGTGACTACTCACAAACTGCCTGAAACGCAATAACACACCGATCATTTTAAAATCATGTGAGTGAGAAGAACGTTGTTGGTCATGCTGGTTTGACTCAACTTCAATGCTATTAGTGTAGGACTACCACGAAACATAAGAGCTACTAACAAAATAGTTCAAATAGAGAAAATAAGAATTTTAATGTCTTAAGTTTACGCGATTGCTACTTCATCATCATCGTCATCATTATCAGCCCTTATCGGTCCGCTGCTGGACATTGACCTCTCTTAATGAACGCCAAGACGACCGGTCTTCTGCTACTCACATCCATCCCGGGATGGACTGCTAATTATTACAATAAAACTACTTTTATTTAAGTGTACTAGCCCGACGTTTCTGAAGCTATGCAGTAACCGTGGTCACGGGTGGACTGAGATGATAGTCGTCCTGATGTCATGATTTATTAAAAGTACCCGAAGAATTATAATTATTTAGTTGTTCCAATTAACGCAAACAGTACTGATTATTACTTGCTGTATTGAGGTGTTATGTTTAGTTTTTGATTTGATTATGTTTACCACTGAGTCCCAAACAGAGGGAAGAACCCAACCATCTTCTCTCATATTGAGTCATATTGAAATTTGGATTTTTTTTAATTTCAATAGCCTCACGGATCATCCTTGCAAAATCTGCGTCCTGTGAGCATGCTGAAGTTGGCCCCCGCCATTACATTAGATTTGATAAAGCGCTAATCTTCACTAGGGAACACCGATTCCTTCCAAGGAAATTTTAGAATGAGATAGTGACACCGTCGTAAAATGACATTTAAGCTGTCACGTTATGTGTTGTTTGTGAATAACCGGTGGCCCATTGGCGGGGAGGAAGATAGGAGGGCAACACATCTGACAACAATGACACATGTCTACGTCTTTACTTGTCATAGTATGCCCCCATTTATTATAAGGAAATAAAAATTAATTAGGAGTTGTATACATATTCTATTATTTCTTTGTTTAATTTTGAATTTACGACCAATGATTAAAAAAAATATCAAGATTATACGGTGTGCGTCTCAAAACCGTTCCTATAAATTATAACAACTGTCAAATTATTTATGCACTTAGTAAAAATAACTTAAACACATGCGCGACAAGTTGACTTTTCAAGAAAATATACTTAAATCTAGCTTTTATATAGAATCGGCACTGTAAAAAGACTTGAATTCCTGTAAGTTAGGTCGACATTGCAAAAAGTGTGTATATTTACAACTACGGATGCTTTACAATGACGGTTCAGGGAGAAATCCTATATCTTATATTCTTGTAATTCAATGTTTACGTAAGACTCTAAAAGTCTTATTCACTCATCTAGACATATGAATTTCCTGAACTGGAACTGATCAACCCCCCTTTAATAGTTAAATAATTCCTGAAGCTAACAAGTTTGAACTTGTGAGGTTTGTGGCGTGGGACCGCCTGTAGTTTGTCCCGGAGGTTGAAACTTAAGAGTATTTACTTGTATGGCGTCACGGGAACATCGCTACCATATTATTACAGGGAACAGAAATTTTCTCGAAGAAGACACAAGAGCAAAAAGGGCTTATACAGAAGAAGCTTATTGAAGGAGGTAGATATCTCATTAGTGTTGCTGAATTGAATTACCAAACTAGAAGACACAAAAGTCTTCGCTAGCCCAATGAAGCATTGAAGCAAATGCAATAGCATCACCATATCAGTAGGTCCATCCGAAAAGGAAAAACATTTAAATATTCCAATTATGACAACTATCGACTCCCACAGACATCCGAATAATTGATATATAGACGTGTTACAATCTACCCTCCTACAATGGCCATCGGAAAATCATACACCTCTGCAGAGGTATCACGTGAATGAAATGCCATGCGCCTTGCTTATAAATTGGGCAGACCTATTCGGCACTATCTCTTACTGTTCAGTAATATTAAGATGCTAATACATTGCTTTTCTAGTATATGCAACAAGTGTGAAATTGTTATATAATATTATTATAAGTATATAAATAACCTTACCGGTGCGAATGTGAATATTAAGCCTGTTTGAAGGTTGAGAAAATGTTTTTACGCAGGGGAAGGTCACATCGTATATTTGCTTATCTTCGGCTATGAAAATATCAATAAAAACTAATCGTGTGGTTTTATGAACATAGGATGCAAGGAAAATTAAAATTAGCAGTAGCTCATTCATAACTATCTACTTTAATTTGTTTCTCCTTTTTATCTTTTTAACATTTACGGTTAAAGGTCTTCAAATGGGGACGTCCAGTAACTATTAAAGTGATATAAGTATATGCACCAACCTCTGCACATTCCGATGACGACCTGGAGGCAGCCTATGTGGATGTCTCAAAGGCCCTCCATAATACATGTAAGGCCAAATTCAATGTTGCTATGGGGGAATTTAATGCCAAGGTGGGAATACGAAATGGTGTCAAATCGAGTCTGGGACCACATGGTGTCGGAAGTCGCAGGGGGCAAATGCTGGTAAACTTCCTCGAGTTGGAGGGCCACTTATTAATGAATTCCTATTCTAAGAAGAAGCCCCATAGGAAGTGGACATGGTAGAGCCCCGATAGTTTGCTAAGGAACGAGATTAACTTTATTATGACGGACCGAAAGCATATATTTGGGGTGGTCTCCGTGATCAACAGGTATAAAACCGGAAGTGATCACCGATTGGTTCCCTAACCAATCTCTGAATATAGGCTTTCGATGCGAGCATGTCCGATTAGTGCAGTCAACACCCCGACCTAACTTCCAGCAACCCACGGTAGGTACCGAAAAATTTCAACTGGAATTAAAAAACTGGTACGATGCCCTAGATATGTTGAAAACTATTATGGCAATTGACGAGGCTATGAATGGGGTGATTGATCGCATGCAGGATGTGGGTGAGCGATATTGTAGGAGTATACGAACAGGAAAGCTAAACTCCCAGATGAGATGTTTGGGCTTATGAGCGAACGCAGAGGACACGATGACGTCACGTCAGCCGATGTCAGGCTTCTTTCAAGGCAAACTAGTACGTCGAGACCTTCGCAGCTCAAATACGCAACGGGTTACCAAAGCGATTGAGAGGGTGTAAGTGTTTGTGGAGAAGCTTGTAAGAAGTCATCTAACAAAGGTTAGGACTGATTCAGGGTTACCGTTTCTTCTAAGCTTGGGATCTTATCTGAGAGCGAAGTTTTCTATAGCAAATTATATACGCCCCTCATCCCGATATCCTAAACAAAGATCCGCGTGCAAGCCTAACTCGCCATCTGTCAGGCGATCTGCCGAACGTCAGCTTGAGTGAGATTAGTCTGGCTAGGGCTAGGAAGAGGCTCCGGGGAAGGACGGAACAGTTGGGCTTCTTAGAGCAGGAGGCGAACCCGATTAAGAGAGCTAAAAAAAGATTTTTAATTTTGTCTTTCAGCGGGGCGTACCTCCCTAGGCATGGCTTGGAAGTGACATTGTTTTCTTTTATAAGAGGGGGTGACAAATCGGATCTTCAAAATTGCATACCAATTTCACGTCTTGGCCATATTTACAAGTTGTTCTCAAGACTTGACGAATCGTCTCACCACAAAGCTTGACGAATTCCAGCCAATGGAGCAAATTGGTTTTCACAGAGGATTTAGCACTGTGGACCACATTCTCAACATAAGGCAAGTTATACAAAAGACACAGTAGTATTATCAGCTGCTGTGCCTTGCCTTTGTGGACTATGAAAAAGCTTTCAGCGATGTCAGTTTGATTGACGATACGGAATATTGACGGCGAGTACCTCTCACATCCTCGTTTCGCTGACGATATCGGCCTGTTGGCCGTATCTTTGGAGAGCTTGCAGGAAATGTTGCAAAGCCTAAATTAATCCTCCCGACCTATTAGGATGAACTTGGACAAGACAAAGGTCATGTTTAACGAACACGTTCTCTCTAGGCTCGTCAAAGTCGATGATGCTATTCTCCAAGTCGTGGACAAATACGTCTACCTCGGGCAACTATTGCAATTAGGTAGACATAACTTCGAGAAGGAAGCCAATAGAAGGATTCAGATGGGTAGGGCAGCATTCTGGAAGCTTAGTCACATTCTCACGTCGCATATACCGCAGAGCTTGAAGACAAAAGTCTTCAGCCAATGCGTTCTCCCCTTGATGACCTACGGGGCCGAAACATGGCCTTTTAATTTGGGACTGGCCGCAAGTTTACGGTAGCTCAAGGGCCTATTGACGTACTATATTGGGTGTTTCTCTGTCCGACATGATTCATAACGAAGTCATAAGGCAGAGAGCTAAATTATCCGATATTTCGTGAAGAATAAGTTCGCTGAAGTGGTCGGGATGGATGCGAGTAGCAGGAGATCGGTCGTTTTGGCGTTCATTGAAATAGGCCTTAGCCAAGCAATGGACGGGTAAGCGCTATTAATGAAAAAAAAATATATCAGAAAACAGAGCAAATATTGAATGGTTTTATATTTCTCTTAATTCTATATCTACAAAATATGCTTACTATATTTTAATTAGTTAAAAGTGTTAGTACCTAACAACTAACGTAAAATTTAACACCAACTGTACCAATTTTAAAGCAAACAAATGATTGATTGATTTATAAAATGATTACTTTAAAGCAAAAAACTAGATGTAGCTCTGTAAGTTGACGTAGCAGATGATGCCACATGCGGCGCCTACGTACTACGACGTCAGCGTAGCAGATGTGCAATTTAAAGGGAAATAAATTGAGGTCTGTAACACATTTTTTTACATTCGCTCGCCATTTATCCTATACAAAAATAAACTAGAAATTCTGCTCGAATGTAGAAAATAGTCTAAGTTGTACAATGCGAGGAGAGTTGTGTTATCGTACAGTCGCGGGACAATCGTTCCAGCTTTAACTTCCCGCCTGAATACACGCGCGATGCTCACTGACGGATATTGGGTAGGCAAGCGTATTTAACTGAATACTTTCCTTACAAAGCGGAAAGTTATATGCAGTGTTTGTTCAAACTATGCATTTGTCGTATAAACTCACGCTTCGCCGGGAGATAACGGTTTGGTATTTTGTCTTCAAGTGCAGTGTGAAATGATTTTGGAGAAATGATATGTGGAGATATTTTTGTACCGGGTAGATGTTTTGAGTTTATTTTAAAATTGTTCTATAATAATATCTTAGAAATAATGTTTTAGTGAACTGCCATCGGGGATTGGCCCATTGGGGAGGGTGGAGGTGAAAGGGAAGGCAAAGTATCAGGCATAGTTATTATGGGGAAAATCCACATGTATGAGCGCCGGTAGTCGTAAAATTGGCACCGATTGCTAGTTCGCTTCTTATTCTATAAAATTTAAATTATTCTATAAAAAATATGATATAATTCAATTCGCTAAATTGTATTTATACCTATTATTTTATTATTAACTATAATGTTTTGGTTATTACCAATTAATAATTATGATAATAATAATATTATCGTACTTGCTGAATATCGTTGACAGTGGTCACCTCTATAGAGACTAGCCAACAGCGCAGGATATATATTGCACAAGTGTCTGCGCAGACTCAAGTCTCTGTTCCCTCATCACTCTCCTATTCCGATGGGATTGCAATATGACATAACCGCAAAGAAATCAGGCGCAGGACCGACGCCTTAACGTGTTATCTGAGGCACGGAATGTCAACTTCCTGTTCGGACTGTTAGTAGAAATTGGAAAATTATAACGATTTGCTCCGGCCGGGACTCGATCCCAGGACCTAATGACTATGGTTGAACTTGGTTACTACCACCCGACCATTGTCAAGCCATGTCGAGGCGGTGGGGCTCAGTGGCCTGGGGTGATCTGGGACACATTAGAAGAATTAAATTGAACCGAGGAGGTGGCTGCTCTTCGTAACCCTCTTATAAGAAGAGGGGGCTAAAGAGCAAAATGAGGCGGCACTATTGCGCACGGGGCAAGAGGCGAGAATGGGAACCTCACCCCATTGTACTGTCCCACAGTAGGTGGTATTGTCTTGTGGTGCGGAACAACCCTATGTGGAGGTCGAGTCGGCCCCTTTGGGGGCTGACTAGCCATCGAGGTGCCCTGGTGATTTGTTGTTCCAGGGCATCTCACCGAAGCTGGCACCGATGGCACTCACGGTGGTTTTGTGAGTGTTCGCCATTATAATGCGCCGCGAGTCCCACACACCACAGGACCCAACCTGGGCCAGTGAAGGCGCGAAATACGTTTCCTTGCCTCAACAAAAAAAAAAAGTTACTACTAGACCACGGGGCGTTCACTGATAATATGATAGTTAATTAATTCATATGATATGATTTACGAATGATGTACGCCGATGTACGGTAAATCCTACTGGGTTGATGATGTACGCCGATGTAAGGTAAATCCTACTGGGTTGATGATGTACGCCGATGTACGGTAAATCCTACTGGGTTGATGATGTACGCCGATGTACGGTAAATCCTACTGGGTTGATGATGTACACCGATGTACGGTAAATCCTACTGGGTTGATGATGTACGCCGATGAACGGTAAATCCTACAGGGTTTTTCATACTATATCGTAACTGTTATTCATTGTCTATTTGATTAATAAATAAATTTGTATAAGTTTTTTCCACTTCGAATATAATATTTGAATTCAATATAAAGATGATAATATATTTAATCTATGTATTACAATTACTTTTGTTTATTTGGTTTGGATCAATTCATTGAAGCCAATGGGTTGTTCAGCTACTTCGTAATTTAGACCGGCTGAACGGCTACGATCAGGACGTTAAAAAATCATCAAAGACATTATAAATCTATAAGTAGTTAATAGTTTTAAGCTAAATAAGTATAAAATATTGTGTAATCTTGTATAATTTTACTACTTCATTTAAAAACTTTGCATGTCATTATTAAGAGTAGTGAAATATGCGTACCATCATAAATATTATCTATGTAACATTTCACTGTGTAATATGTTTCGAGAAAAAAAAAATTATTATTTATTTAATTATTGAAAAAATCTTACTGCACTGTACCGTAGTCAATAAAAAAGTATTTTATACCTATTTCTACACCAAAATTAATATAAATTTGTGCAGCCGATTAAGTTTGATAGCAAAAAAGTTTCACTTCTATAATTACTTTTAATTTTCATGTTGTGGTATATTACTTTTATATATTTTGTTAAAACATATGTTCCATTTGTAAACCATATGAATAGAAGTTTAATTAATAAAAAGAACAATAACTCCGATGCGAATAGGATGCGATGCAATAAAAATAGTTACTTCGATTGCCTATTGTTTGTAGCAGTGAACTGGGTTCAAAAAATATACGAAGTATTTGGAATGCAACGTCAATCAGAATATATTCTATTCAAACGACAAAAACTGCTACTATCAAACGTAAAACCTGAAATGTTTTAAAATCAATTAAGGATCTCAAGTGAAATTCATATCCACAGTACTCTGTCAGCGCATTTGTTATTTTAAAATAGAAATTGAATAACAAAAAGTGCACTTGTCCTATTGACACGATTTCAAATTATAGCTATATTGAAGGGATGGAGGTATTTTCATAATTTTTAACTATTTTTATAATTTTTCAAATGAAATTTATATATACAGCGATTATGTAATGATTTTTTACTAAAATATTTAATGAAATTAGACCATATTTAGATAAACGAATTCGCAATATCACGGGGCTTGAAGTAGCACAGTCACTATTTACTCATACAATTAACGTAAATTTACAATTGTACATAAACCATGCATATGTTAAGTTACATTGCATTTTATTATATATTTATAACTCAATTAATATTCAATCAACTTGTGGACATTACAATCCATGAGCTATAATAAAATAAAACTTTAATTTTATCTGTGTGACAATCAGTATACAAATAAAATTTGGACTAATATAAATCTGACCACACAGACTAAGTAAGGAGCTTTTTAAATTACGAATTTGACACAAATGTTGCGTAAATATATCTCATGAGTGGGAATGAGAGCGAGCGACTGTTCTGGTATATTGTAATTTGACGTTCCGTTTCGGTACTACATTTACGACCGTCATATAAAGTGGCCACTCGTATATTCACTTCTAAAGCACGCTACAGTCGATTTCGCGCCGCCTCCACAGCACGAAGCTACATTTTATTGGAATTAAATTCGATTGATTCCGTACTTTAGCATTCGAGAGTTTAATGTATGACTTAAGCATTCATTTAAGTTTTCGCTATATCATTCATTACTGCTGATCATAGTTTGTCTTTCATGGTAACAGCCTCTAGGTTACACTCGCGTAAATTAGATATGGTCAAGTGCAAGTTTGACTACAGCATGAAGTGTCCCATAGTGTTACTATTAAATAAAAAACCTTTGTTGTATACGAGTCCCTCACTGTGCAAGAAGTAAGGCCATACTGTATTGCAGCTGACTTGGCCGGTAGCAACGAACCGTACGTAACGTAACCGTAACGACGGCAACTAGTAGAAGTGGCAGTATCTTGAGATACAGCCTGATGACAAATGAACAAACGGCAAACGTAGTCTTAGTAATAAGGTTCCGTTTTTTACCCTTTGGGTACGGAACCCTAAAAAAGAAGCTCCATTTTTCAGGATCAAAAAGTATTTTCAATTCATTCCGTTTCGAAATTTGGCACAGATGTAGATTACAATGGAATTAAAAGAAAATACGTTTTATCCTGAACGTTTGAATTTAATTTCAGCGATAAGTAGAAAGAGAGAATGAAAATTCTAATGTTCCTATCCGTTCAGACATTCAAAAAAATAAAAGTAGTTGTAACAT
Organism: Eumaeus atala; assembly: GCA_017140195.1. Taxonomy (NCBI): domain Eukaryota; kingdom Metazoa; phylum Arthropoda; class Insecta; order Lepidoptera; family Lycaenidae; genus Eumaeus; species Eumaeus atala. Next base: position 918,802 of record JAFELO010000615.1, on the reverse strand, counting down.
GTTTGCTGAGTGCTTATACGAGTATGTGTTTAGGAAGAGGTAGTGCCATGCAGCAAAGGAGGAGGTAGTGCCATGCATATCCTTCTGTGCGATGGAATTGGGCCGGCGTGACCGGGGAGGTTTCGCTCACATAACACCGCCGTAAAGTGACATCTTCAGTGTTGCATTCCGTGCGGTTTGTGATTAGACGGTGGCCCATTGATGGGGGAGGGGGCAACGCATTGGCATAGAAAGTGTGTGGATGTTCATGGGCGTCGGTAGTCGTAAAGAGGCTCCGATCGCTCTTTTACCCCTTATTATATAAAAAATAATTGTTTCGTGAGAATAAGATATAGAGGGATATGTTACATAGGTAAAGTACTCTAGGTGAACGGCATAACTTGTATAATGGCAAGCTTTGATAAATTACACACGCATGGTCTATACTTACATTACACAGAAACACCCAAGCTGTCCCTCATCACGTGACCCTAGAATGTTATATATCTGGCATCATCTATGACAGCTTATATATAAATCTCCCATATATATAAATCCCATATATATAAAAATAAGTATATAAATCTCCCAACAGTAATACAACTTATTCTCTTAAAAATGTACCAAGCAGACGCATATAATACTACCAAAAAATAAACAAAGCACGAATAGTAGGCAGATATCTTAGGAGTACGCAGAATAAACATACAAGAGAATCACTTTCGAGAGTTGACGTGTTCGTAAAGTTTAGGCACGGTTTAATTCTCTCGTGTATTTCTTTCTCGCTTTTAATCTCTTCAACAAAAATATACTTTACGTAATTGACAAAGTTTATTCGATTTATGTCGTATTTTGTAGGGGCAATAATCACCTGCATAGCCTGGGTATTTCTATTTCATTTATTCAGTTTTATGTACTTTAAGATATGCATACACGTATATGTATATATATGTGTGTGGACTATGCGTAACGTGCTCGAAATACCTTTAACGAATTTGATGAGGTTATGTTTATTTACTAGTTTCAATAATTGTTGACATATAAAACTTTTCAAATATGGTAATCCCGATAAAATATAAGGCAACAAATATTGTTGAAGTACTGTTTTTTAAAGAAAGAATTACAAGTCAAACATCTGTGATGTTTTACACTTTGATATCTAAAAACTAGAGAGACGTGTAGATTGCCTTTGGTTAAAAAATGACATCACTGAATAAATGGATGCCTAGTAAGAAAAAGAAAAATTGGTGAAATGAAAATGATATCCTATAATAATAATGTCATCGTAGCCGTTTCCGGCAACGGCCGCCATCTCTATAGAGATGAGCCAACTGCCTGAGTCACATTATATTCCACAAGTGTTTGCACAGGCACAAGTGCACTCGCTATTCCTTCATTCTCATATTCAAATTGGACGGCAATCCGACATGACCGGAGAGAAATCAGGTGCAGGATCGACGGCTTAACGTGTTCTCCGATGCACGGGGGGCATCTCCGATGCATCTTACCCCCGCCTGCTTCCTGAATCAGGCCGATTTTAGCAATTGAAAAATCCTTATGGCACATTTTGGATTCGAACCCAGGACCACACGTCTGTCTGGCTGAACATGCTTACCACGAGGCACATATATCTTAAGACTAACTGTATCGAGCTTTTCTTATTTGAGCATAGAGAAACAACATAATATCTAGTAGGTATAATAATATTTGGTAAGAAATCAAAGTAATATTACACTCACATTTCGAAATCTTATAAAAGTTGTTATTAGCTTATGTTCTAGAAAATTCATTTATAAGTCACCGCCTTTGTTGCGTTACTTGTATGTATTCCAACTCGTGGGAAGGTTGATAATTCACTGCGGGCTTCGGTTGGGTACGAATGGATTTCTAATGAAACGCCAAAGCTCGAAGTTCACTAAGGTAAATGGATCGCGGACGGTTGCATCAATGCATTTTGTGGTACACGTTCCATAACTTTAGGTGCTACTTTAGCTTATATTTCACATACCATCACATATGTTACACAATATATTGAGTGTTTTTTTATCTAAGGGGATGTACGCGACCAGACTTAGTAAGTAACTGCTGGGGTTCGAAAACATTTGAACAGTTGAAGTACCGAAGACAAATAGGCGGTCATCGTAAATTAAAATAATAATCGACACTAAATGTAATAAAGCTGAACTTTTCTTTTTCATACATAACATTGTTAGTTCTAATTTTAAATTAGAATATAGTAACATATTATTAAGTTTTGTTATCCATTCATTATATATAAGGCATTTAGTTATAATTAAGTTTATAATTATTTTCAGTAGATGTAAGGCTGACTTAATCTTATGATGTAAATAGCCTATAAATAAAGATTAAAGAAAAGGAAATAGGGGTCATTGAGAAAGGAATTTATTATTCATTGCTAGTTTTTTTTGTTCACAAAGATGCATTTATTATTTAATGATTTATATTAACGGCTGTCACCAATTGTAACCACTTGATATCACAAAGAGGCATGTCGTTAATAACACCATACATTATCGAGAAATGTACAAAATATTTTTGACCACATTTCTACAAGTTTTCTGTACAGAAAATAGAAATAATAATGGGTAGATAAACATTATAATTGTGACATGTTACTCGTATTTTATGATGCTTGGGATATATAAACTATTAAAATATTGGTTTTATAAATGCTCGGGGTTGTTTATTCCTGTTGTTTTATTAATTGTTGTTCCAAAAACATGTGCCTAAAACTGATACCTATGACAGTGAGTCCTTATCGATCTGAAATGTGAAACTAGCGATCTGAATAAAAAAATATAAAATGTGAACAATACTAGGGTAAGTTTGATATCGGCCGGAGATGCAACTTGACCCGTCTGTAGTACTCTACATCATATAAGAGGGGGATCAATAAAAATTGTCGAGTTCGTTATCCGTAGATAGAACTACGACCGAATGTTAGTGAAACGCAACCTTTGTTAACTACTGGTTTTGTAGACAAAATGGAAAACTGTATTGAATAATCGAAATGGAATATTTTCTTTTTTCAATTGATAATATATAATTTGTATTGTCAATAAAGTTATGAATATTTTAGTGTTCTATAAAAATAAGTACACGTAACCTGTTGGTTCTGTGGTGATGGACCATAGTAAGGATTTTATTTATTTGTGGTTTTGTCAGTAAAGTCATCTTGGAGGAATTGTTCGGATTAATGCCAGCAGCGGAATTCCACTCTCGGACATCACGACAGAACTCTAAGTTCCACCGTTACCACGTTGATGTCCCAAGATGTGCTTTCAAGAGCAATTTCCTACCGCGCACAACTTTGATGTGGAACCGGCTGCCACCGTCGGTATTTCCGAACAGATACGATATGACGTTTCTCAAGAAAGGAGCTTTCACCTATCTTACAGAACGGCAACGCGTCTACATAACCTTGGGTCATGCGGATGTCTATGAGCGGCGGTAGTTATTTACTACTTCTCGTTTGCCCCTTATCCTATGAAAAAAAAACTGATATATAAATCGAAAATATTACTTCATCTGCTGATTTACTTAAGAAAATCAATAAGAAAATAAATAAATTAAATATTAGATAATAAAATATTCTAAGTGATATAGCTATATTTTCTTTCCTGAGATTTTGTATATCTCAGCAAAAATATATAAATAAATATCTAAATAGATACTACAAAATTGGCGCGTGCAAAACAGAACACTCGCCTATTGTAACATGACTGTTCACCCATATAAATAGCCGAAGGTAAGATGTAATTTTGTGATTATAAGCGCTCTGCTTGTTCGTCTCAGCAGGGCCACATTATATCTAGATGCCGGGTAAGCATCTTTATGTAATGTGGCCTTTCTAAACATTCCCACATTGTAATTTGGCTAAAGTAAACATGACTACACATGTACACCGCAGAGCCTGAAGACAAAAGCCTTCAACCAATGCGTTCTCCCCGCGATGACCTATGGGGCTGAAACATGGCCTCTTAATGTAGGACTGGCCTGCAAGTTTGCGATAGCTCAGTGGGCTATTGGACATGTTATATTTAGTGTCCTTTTGTCCGATAGAATTCGTAACGAACGCATAAATCAGAGAACTAAAGTTTCCGATATCACGCGTAGAATAAGCACACTGAAGTGCCAATGGGTCACACACTCAGAAGATCAGATGGCAGATGGCCCACTAAGGTTCTGGAGTGGAGGCTACGTCTAGCAAAATGAGGTGCTGGTCGACCGTTCACCAGGTGGGAAGACGATCTCCGTGGTCCGGGATGGATGCGAGTGGCAGGAGAGCGGCCGTGTTGGCGTTCATTGAAAGAGGCCAGTGTCAGGCAGTGGACCGATAAGGGCTGATAATAATGATGAGACATGACTCTCTATTTTTAATTTAGCAAACTAAATTATTGTCAAACAACATCTCACCATACAACGGGTGCTCGTGTAAAAGTGTCTCGTAATATACGAGGAGCCTGTGGTTAGATGTCCTAGTGACAATCGCAGCTCATGAATAAAACATAAGGCTGAGACACACTGTCCACAAGGAACTGTTAAATAACTCCATTTTCCACGATAGTGCATGGAATAATTCGTTTTATACGCTGGATGCATTGTGCAAATACGACATGGTGGCGTCGATTTGGAATCCATTCAGTTCAACCATTCGACTTCTCGGAGTGATGAGTCGCTCGGAAATGAACGATATCAAGTGATGTTGATTGACATAGATAGTTTCTGGTAGTGCCTAATGTTATTTAATACGTTGAAAGTGGTACTGTCATGCTATTTAGGAGGAGGTAATGCCATACTTAGTGCGTGCCACTAGATTCTCTCGCTCACTTGACGCAGTGCTGAAGTGACGTCTTCAGTGTCACGTTTCGTGCGGTATCCGAGTTGCCAATGGCCCATTGGGTGGGGGGGGGGAAGAGTAATGCATCGGAAAAAGAATACACAACCAGTAAGATTAACATTCTCATGGCTTCATGAGCCAACTAAAATCAGCTCATCCTTGTCACTCAAGAAATAAGTTTTCTTGTAGACTAAATCACCTACATTGGATTCTACCGATTTACGGCGCAAATTATATCTTTCATAACTTTTTAAGTGCGAATAATACAATCGCAACTAAACTTGATTAAATATGTCAGCTAACCTACCTAAATTTTCCGCATAGCACTCACGTGGTGCGAAAATCAAATTATCTATATTTTCTGAATTAAGATAGTGTGTACCGCAATAAACCAATTCTCTACCATACACCAAAAATGAAGGAGTGAAACCAGTGGTCTCATTCACAGCACTATTAATAGTAAACTGAATTTGAGGCAAAAACACATCCCAAGGTCATTAACAAATGTTGAAATGCAAGTTATATATGTTATATAAGTAATTGTTCTGTTATAACGTTCTACAGTATTTGCTTGAGGACTGTAAGGAGGAGTAAAATGTACATTTGGTATATTATATTTTTTGAAAAAAATTATACACTCATTACTTATAAATTGAGGACCATTATCTAAAATTACAGTTTAGGAACACCATGTACCAAAAGTTCTTCAATTAATCTAATTATTGTATTAGCAACGCATTGGAAAAATTAAAGAGTATTTTGAAAAACCACAAGTGACTACTAAAATAAAATTATTTTGCTTCCAACTAGTGGGTAAGGAACCCATAATGTTGATAGAAATTACTTGCCATGGTCGCACACAATTCTTAGGTCTACCCCTGTATGTCCCCTAATAGTAAGTGATTTTGTGACTTGTACTCCAAATACTTAGAACAGTTGTTAACAGAATCTGCTACATCTTTAGGCATTTTAGGCCAAAAATATTTTTAAATTTAATCCCTTTAATGTTTTACAAATTTCTAAATGACCTGTACTAGGAGTGTCATGATTATTAGGGATAATCTGCTGACGATGCTCTTTTGGGATGACCTATTTCCAACCAAATTCTGAAAAAGGTTGTTTTTATTTTTTGTGCAGAATCAATACCCAGTATGATATTAGTATCGATATCCAGAAACACAAAAGATGTTATAATATGTAATTGACCTTCAAAACTAACAGGTAAGTTAAAATAACCATGAGAAAATATTTTGGTACCATTCGCAACTGTTGCTGAAATATTATTCTCATTAAATAATGTATAAGCCCGTTTAACAAAATCCAAATAAAAATTACTACCTAATATTAAAATAGCTGCTCCAGAATCCAAAATTGCATCAATTATAATAGAAGCATAAGGCTTTACCTTTATTATTACTACACGCTATACATTTCAATTTATAAGTTTTAAAATAAAGTGAAATTGTTTTAAGCCACAAATTCCACTCTTCTTTAGAAAAAATATTTTTCAAATTAGCATTTTCATTAACACACATTGAATTTTTAGTACAGTTCCGACTTTTTCTTTTTTTGAATTTTTATTATTATTAAGTACTTTTGGTGTTCACCTAGGACAATCAGGACGCTGAACGTTATGTCTGCCACAACCAAAACAAAATATGAAATTCCTGCCTTTATTTTAGTTAGCATAAGAATGAAAAAATGATTTACATCCCTGACAAAATACTCTTGCAACATTATTAGAATTTTTATATGAATATTGATTAAAATTTCTCACGGGATGAGTAAATCGAAAGTTATTTTTATTAAAATATTGATGATTAAAATTATTATGATCGTAAAAAGAATGGTGCCTATATATGGTCTTAGCATTATAAGCAAGATCCGGAGCTAAGGTACTAGATGTAACTCTCGGAAGTTCATGAAATGTATGCAAACGAGTCTGCACATACTCAAAGTTCCTACCAGCATTCCTCAGTTGATCAATCGTTGTAATTTCAGATGATGCTAAAATACTGGCATACAGGGTCTAACATTATGCAATAATATTCCTAATTTAAATTTGTCATCAGGTGTGGACGTGAATCTGTTGAACAAACCATCCATAACTGCTAAGTAAATCACAATTGACTCATCATTCTCACACTGTGTTCTTTCTATTATGAATTTGTGTTAAAAAATTATAATCAAAATTTGGTTTATCGAAATCTCTTTTTAAATACTCAAGCACTAAACTCCATTCTGGTACTCTAGCACACAGACTGCGATACCACAATTGATTGATACAATTTGTAACACTAAAGATAAAAATTTTGCAATCCCAATTTGATATATAGCACAATGCTCTGAAAGGCGTTGAATAAAAGTTCTTACACAAGTCTTGCCATCGTATTTAATTTTACTAACATCCCCTAATCTATTATGATCACAGTGAACCACAGACACTGGTCAGCCGATGATGATGATGGCTCAGTTGTACCAGCTGATGTTGATGAAGCATCATTAGTTGGTGTTGTTGATGTTAGAAGAGGTGGCTTGCAAGACAACTTAAATTTATTAAGAATTCCACAAAAATTATGAAATTGTTCCATAAATATCTATGTTATCTCTTGAATCATCTAAATCCAATCTACTCAAACGGTGGTATAAGTGAGCTAACAAATTCTCAGCTTTCATGAAGTTGTAAGTGTTATGCGTTGACTCTAAAATAGCTTTAATTTTACACAATGTGTCACTACATCCATTCAAATTTTCTAAAATATCTAAGGGACTGACTAAAATATCTTCACATGGAAGTGAAGTTGATAATTGTGTTATTTGTTTACGGAGAGCTGCTACAGTACTAGGTGGTGTTTCACTTCTAACTAATACTTCATACTCTAATTCAGCCTTAGGCAAGGATGCAAATTTAATAGGGTATAACATTCTATGATTCTCTTATCAACACCTACACAAGATAATACCAAAGAGATGGAGTAATATGTACACTAACATAATTTGTATAAATTATAATTTGATATTTAGAGATACATCTAAATTTGTTTTACAAAAACACTCAAATACTGTTTTTAAGAATTACTATTACAGCACTTAAAAGCAAACCAAAACAAAATTCTAGTTAAACATTGAAGAATTAACAATTTAATATTTCAAAATACTGTTCATTAAATAATTTTAAATTACAATATTAGTAATTACATACACAATGTGATAAGTATCAAAGTTGGAGACTATCTACCCTCAATTTTCTGTCAAAAAATACCTTTGAATTCTTAATTTTATCATAATAATTTCAACAATATATTGATTATGAATGTGGGTGAGACATTAATGTTAAGATCAAAATATGAGACTTTTAATATGAAAAACTAAGAACAATTATTTAAGGAGTACAATGCCATTATTATTTAATTTTTACGTTGGGCGCCACTTGTTACAGTTTATGTTAAAATAGAAGGAATATTTGGGATAAAGAGACTATAAAAGTTTTAGTTAGACTTTCATATACATTTACTTGAAGTGGTCTTTCCACATTCACAATCCAGGGCAGACTTAAAATACTACAAGAAAAACAAATTTAAAAGGAGTAGAGCTCTGAAAAAGGAATACACAACCAGTAAGATTAACATTCTATTGGCTTCAAGAGCCAACCAAAATCAGGCAATATATATACTCAGCTACAATTAAATAGAATCTAACATCAAACTTTCACACGTGGCATATACTATTGAAACTAAATCATTATTGACACGGTCTATCAAATTAATAGCCATATACTATATCATGTTATTACTACTATTACAATGAACACATAAGAGAATTAAGATATTTTAGCATTTAATGAAATATGGCATCGGTAAGAAATCAAGAACTCACCCTTCTTTATGAAATATAATTTTTATTTATTTATTTTAGTCTAGTTCATGGCGGAAATAAAAGATAAAAATATTTTAGTATAATTTGCTGAAGGCAGACAGCATCTCAGCGTTAAAATCAATCCGTCGTCCAAGCCACGCCGAAGTGAAAAAGGAGTGACATATCTTCAATACAGAGAACAAGCCTTACAGTCAAAGATGACAGATATACTTTTTTATAAAATATTTAAGTTTCAAAACATAATTGTTACAATTATATAGATGGATGTTTATGGGCATCGGTAGTCGTTTTAAAAGCGGACCGACCATTAGGATGGATGGTGCCTCGATCGCGAGTGTATCTGTGACTAAGGTACTTGGGTTTTGATAGGCGAGAAGGCCGCCAGCTCCTTCTGGAAGGTCTCACGTGTCTCTATCTCCTCGTGGGGTGTGAAGTACTGGGCATTTAGGTTCCTGTACCGCGGAACCTACGTTGCAATCCTGACATATGCTGCAGCGCTTTGGTGTCGACGCTCTCTCTTGTATGTTTAAAAAAACCAGCTTTAATTTTATTGACGAAAGACCAAAGACCAGCTTTAATTTTATTGACGAAAACCTACAAGTCATGCAGCAGTGCGGCGCTACCAGTATTGGCCGGAATTCTGTCTGTCAATCTGGAGGTTCTACGAGCGGGACGCGTACAGAAGGAGTTTGTGGGACTCAAGGGCCAGGAGCATAAGAAAAAGAAAAGCGCTATCGCGGACGACGCCATCTGCACTTGGCAGTCACGCTGGGCCGCGTGTGCCGACGGGAGGGAGCTGTAACGTTTCTTTCCAAAAGTTACAACACGTCTGGTATATCAATGGGCCGAACCTGAGTACGTTATATCACAGATACTAACAGGGCACGGGTGCTTTAGAGGTCGATCGGATAGGTAACGACATAGTTGCACCGAGATAATCAGGATTGACGAGGCTGATGACAACTTATATCTTTGTGGTGTCAGGCCCCAGAAAGGGGAGAGTGAAATAACGAGAGGGCACTTAAATAATGTGGGAGTCAAGAATTGCACGTTGGGGAACAACCCCCGTGCATGGGTGGAGGTGGGTAAGTGCTGTGCTGGTCATCTCGTTAATACCGAACCCTCGGTGTGAGGTTATCGCTCGTATTGTCGATTATTTAAATAGTGGCGATCAGAGTACTAGCGTGTTTTTAAATGACGCAAATTCCCGCAGGTTAGGAGAGTTTTTCATCACTATAGAATTATAATGAATAATATTTGTTAGGTGTTGTCATTTTTGTGATTGGTTTTCAGTTCCACGATAGATTTGTATCTTGTATAAGATACAAATCTTGCTTCCTCCGTAATGGTGTTTTCCAATTTACGCAACAGTGCTTTTCGTCAATTTTGTTTTGAAGAGGTACAACAACAGCTTTTACACATATAGCAATTTTCACAAAAGTTAATTATTTTACCTATTTAAAGTCTTTTTTTATTTATTTAATTTTAAAGTTGACAGTTCTTCTTAATGTAAGTGCGTGAGAAGTCATCATCATTATCAGCACTGCTGGACATAGGCCTCTTTCAATGAACGCCAAGATGGCCGATCTCCTGCTACTCGCATCCATCCGGGACCAGCTACTGAACAGAGATCCTCTTCCCACCTGGTCGACCAACACATAACGTTCTTATAAACGCGACATCCAGAATCTTAGTGGCCCATCTGCCATCTGACCAACGTGACCAGACCATTGCTATTTCAGTGAGCTTATTCTTCGCGTGATATCGGAAACTTTAGTTCTCAGCCTTGAAACTTCGCTACGAATTCTATCTGACAAAGAAGCACCCAACATATCACGTACAATAGAGTAGTCAAAGCTGTCAAATTGTATTAGTAACATGAAGACGCTAAGAAAACTACAGTTAGCAGGTTTTCAAAATCGTTATGCTGGAAATGTTTTCGGTGAATTGATGGACTGCTGAACTGAAAAAGGAAATCAAAACACATAGGAGTTTTAAAATGCCGCGTTTATTATTTATCTTAATTCAGTCGTTTCTTTCTTCTTTCGTTTATTATGACACACAAACTTTATTTATGTAATATTCAGTGCACAACACATCTATAATACATTAGCGGTAATGATATAATATCAAAAATATAAAATTAATAAACAATCAATCACTAACCGCCATGTCATTTCCGCCACATACTCTGAAACCATTAGTGATAAATGATTATAATCTTGTGTAATATCGATATATTCACGTTACAACGTACAGTTGGCTATAAATTTAAAACAACCTATTTCATAAAAATATCTTCGTGTCCCATTTTTCGTTACATTAAGAAGCAATAAAATTACTGGCAAAGAACCGCAAATGCTTTTGGCACAGGGTCCTCGTTGAATTTGGCAAAGATTTATGTTGTCAAGTATACTTAATGGTTTCAGATTGTATATTGTACATTTTGTATGCCATAGGTATTCCGAAAGATAATCCTGTGTGAAGAATTTCATATTTCACCTATGAATAAGTGGGGTATTATCTCGTTTCAGGCATCAGACATGTGTCGCTGACGGCCTAAATTCATTTCTAGGCTCTACTAGCAGGTGCTCGAATCTTATCCCCCCCTGACGTCGCTCCCTCTGCTGAATAATGGAGACGGCTCATGCTTACGTGGATGTGGAAAACTCCATTTGTACTCGTATTTATATATTTAGCGCGTTGAAATGCCGAAACTCCGCGTTGCAGTGTTTGGTTAATGTAACATGGATTAAAATGTTCCACGCTGACGCGTCGTACGATGTACATTAATAAACTTAGTAATTAGTCGGTAGCATTAAAACGTGTGTCTCGAGTTTGGTTTGGTCGTGATGTAATTAATTATTACATTATGAGACGCCTAACACGTGTGAGACAAGTTGAGACGTGTCACCATTAGCCGCGACTTTATCAATTTTCTGACGCACGCCGTGATGATGCATTTTTATAGGATAAAGGATAAACGAGCCGATGTAAGTGTACGTAGGCGTGCCTCCATTCATGGACATCCATAAAACCTGACGGCTCGAAGTAGCATTGCTACATTTGAGGTATAATGATAATATCTCTGGACTTATCACATCACGTTAGCCCAGTTCTGGGCTATGCACCGTAAGGACTCGTGTTACAGGTTCTAGACAACGGAAATATATTTAATATTATTAGAAATCTAAAAAATTCATGAAGGTGGTCCTCCTACAGACATAAAGTAATGTATAAGTTTTTATATTTGAAGGTAAAGCTTTGTGTATGATTGTGATTGAGTACCATAATCCTCTTCTCACTGTATTCACTTCTAGTTACAATTGCCAGTAATATTTATAAAATGTATATTATGTTTATTAATATTACATATGATTTATATAATTAAGTGAAATGTCTTTTGATGTCTGTTTTCCTTCCCCGATAAAAGGATATTTCGTTTTGACGTATCTGATTCTACACATATTTTGTATGTACAAAATGAATTTGATTGCGATGGTGTCATCTCAATCAAATTCAATCCAATCGTATCTAAAAGTTATTAAAATCTGATAACGCTTATGTGGGCTAGTCCAGCTCGCTGACCATCAAAAGCCATCAATATATGACAATAACCAACCTGGAGATAAATAATGATAAATTATTCATATTTTCTGTACCTTGTAGTCTAACCCGCGTATTTCGTCCCCTAAAATACACATCTGTGTGAGAACCCACTAAAACGAACTTACATGTAAAATATGAAACTTCCATCATTTTCAGGTTCAGAAATTTCATGATGAATGAAACATTGAAATCTATTTTAAAAGTAGTAATTTTATTTGTACTATAACTAAACAACGACTGATTCACAGTAAATATATTTTGTGATATACAACGTTTCACCCACTATCGTTTACTTGATCTTAGTAAACTAAGAACAAGAGAGGTTATTCTGTTATTTTTAACTTTCAACGCGGGAAAGGAATAAAACCTCCATCCACATCACACCCCAGCCGCCTTAGGGAAATGAGGTGAACCCATGTGGGGAATAGACACGCTCAGGCGACCCTGTTGCCGACAGATCTGAGTCCCAAAAGTGTATCCCAAAAGTAAAAACGTGCGTTCCTCCCAAAAAAAAAAACGGATCTTGTTTTTGGGACCTAGAATAATCTATAGACACGTCACACTCACTTGCCTGACGACCTCCGCCAATATTTGAATCGTGAAATAGGATGGGCGCCCGACTCACCTCCCGTCAGAATTAGGGATTATAACGCATTCATCTATGCACTCGCGTTCGTTGGCAACATAACATAACATACACTGCGTCATCCTCTCGTTCCGCTGGTCGACATCCTTCTCAAACGTGACTGTGCCGCAGAAGTATTCAATGGAAATAGTTACGCTTACAATATACGTTATGTTGGTTAGTAAATGTAGGTTAAATAGAGTATATATCGAGCCATATAGAAGGACTTCATGTGACTTGCTCAATATGACAAGTGACAATGGGTATGAACATCGAAGGCGTATCATAGACTTTAAATACTTTTCCGAGCTCTGAATAGCGAGGTTATATAACTGAAAGTTACGCTCGTGACACCGTCATCACTGAGCCATCGAGGAAAACCATGCCACCCGCGTATCATTGGCGCTAATACATAATGTGATGATGTACAGTTACAAGATCTGTGGAAAACGTGGCAAAAAAATAGAATAAATAATACTGCGACTGGTCACTACGTAACGTGTGACACAAAAAACAGATACAAAATTAAGGATAAGTTTTATAAAAGTGTCGCGAAACCTGCAATGTTGGGATGGGTCGCAGTAAAATGGAATAAAGGAATATTACATGCGTCAGAAACGGGAATGTTGCGATGTGTGCGAGGAGTAACACGAACGAAAAAGATACGAAATTAGTATGAATATTTAAAGCACAAACAAGCTTTCAGAGTCTTTTGGCAACAATCGACGGCCATTAACATCGGCAAATGCAGATGCTTTGCTATCCATCACCCCATTATGCCAATGGCCTACCAGCTACTCCCAAACCGATCGAAATACGACATAGCTTTATTGTAATAGACATCGCATTTGGAATTTGGGTGACGACGGGCACGACCGGCCGGGAAGTACCTCTCACTCATGGGATACCAAGAAGAGAAGGAGGACAACACACCTGCATAGCAATTATGTAGATTATGTAGATGTCTACGGGCGTCTATAAAAAAAGTAACAGATATTTAGGAAGAAATCTTAAACACGGAATTTTCTAATTTACCAGACACCGCGATCCATGGTATTTATTATTACATTTATTCATTTCCCTACATAGGAGGTTCCTATCTTCTTCTTATGACGTGCAGGGACAGCCAAAAGTTCTTTTAAACTTTGGCGGCTACAGCTGACGATATTCAAAGCAGCAATCCACCGCCTCTAGTGGGTATCATGTGAGCGGATGTTTACATGAAATTTCAGCTTTTACGGTTTGAGCTTTCTCCTCAGTTTTATAACCTTTACCCGCTACTCCGTGCATGATATTCTCGAACGAAATAAAAGTTTGATTTCCATCCTTATTCCATTCGAGCTCTACAGATTTACATTTCCTGAATAATCAAGTCCTTCGAATAAGGTATATTTTATATTAGCTTATAAATGTTTTTGGAACGTCGACAGGATCGGGGATTCGCATTCAATGACTCGTGAAATTTTTAAAATCATTTTTGTTGTCGAGATAGCGACAACGATAGATCTATAAAGAATAAACTAAAGCTAAAAGAAGATTATACTGAATACGTTAGCCTCGGTAAAATCTTTTTGTAACATAATTACAACAACAACAGCATATCGTTACGTCAGCTCCATAATGGGGTAGGCAGAGGGAACGGAGTGCCATACATCACGATCCTTATTTACCGGCCTTGTCTTCTCCACATTCGTTACTCTCTTCGTACAGACACGCCGGGTGCGCAAAACCTTGGCACCACTTTCAGAGCGTACCCTATCAATCCGACTATATTATATCAGTGTTAGCTTTCCTCGGTACCTACATCCTTCCACATTCTCATTGTATATCTGTCGTGTTATCCTTTCACCTGCCATTCTTTGAACTTTCCCGAACCAACGGAGCATTTTACACCGACATTTTCTTTCATACCTAAGATTCCTCTCACTTCATTATTACTACACGGTCTGCGTATCACACATTTTTCCATAACGACGTCATCTTGACCGAGTATATTCTAATTTCATGCACTTTCTGACATATACAACTCTCACTTCCATATAATAACGTTGGGACTAGCACATATATATATTCACGAATGAGTCAATTTTCTCACTTTTCCCTTCTTCAGAAGTTAAAGTTGGCGTGAAAAGCTTTTGGAGAAGGAAAAAGTCTATCTATCATGGGAAGATCAAAACAGACTGGGGCCCATACAAGTACTTTAATGAATTTATCATGGTTTGTTTTGTTATTTAAAAAGCATGATGTATCAGAAGTTTTGCTGTAACCTCATCGCCTCATCCCCTTGAGGTGGGAAGGAAGATTTAGAGGGGCAGGGATCTTTAGTAAAGGGGTTCGGATTCATCCCACTAGGTTGGCGACCACGTTCGGTCGTGTCGATGCGGCGTAAATGTTTTCCTCGTGAAAAAAAAGGCAGAGGCTATGTAGACTACCTACAGAGGTGACAACTGTATTTGCAATGCGGCAGCGTTTGGCGAAGAATAGCGTGACGCGTTTCTAACGATTCCATCATTTCTTTTCACCGAAAAAGTGCTCAACGTGCATTGCCATACATGTTAAAATAGGTCAAAAATGCCACCAAGTCAGGGGCTCAAGATGGTTACATTCTTACCTAGGTCAATAGTCTCCACTGAGAGTCTCAGTCTTAAACAATACAACCTATACCGTGTCTGGTAGGTCATATAAGATAACCAGTCTTATATGACCTACCAGACACGGTATACTAGGAAGCTACTACGAAGCTTTGAGATTGTTCATAAATATTTATTTACTTAATGCACATACCAGAAAGTGTATCCGTTTGCAAGTTTGCTATTGGAATATGTCATGTGGATTTGAAAGCGTATTCTGAATTTCTAAATCGATTTCGCGTTCCATTTGACTACTCGCATATGACATTACAATATTATGAAGGATAATCCACGCTGTGAGGATCGGAAAATATTGGATGCCGATGCGTTGCTCTTCATCGATCGTTGGGCGTTTCACAGTAATTACTGTGCGTGGGTCTATAGCTGATAGAGTGTTATCAAACAAAGTGTAAAATGCTTGAATTATTTCATATTATGATGCGTCCCCAGTCCAGTGTCGATAGTTACATCCACATAATTGTTATGCAGACGTGGATGTCTTTCCATCTTATAGATCTGTTGTGGATTGAACAACTGGAAAAAGAGAAGCATCATCATCAACATTCATCATTATCAGCCCTTAACGGTCCACTGCTGGAAATAGGCCTCTTTCAATGAACGTCAAGACGACCGATGACCTGTTACTTGCATCCATTTCGAACCGGCTACTGCGGAAAGATCATCTTCCCATCTGGTGAACGGTCGAGCAATACTTCGTTGACTTAAACGCGGTATCCGCTTACGAGACTACTATACGAATAATAAACGACAAATCCAGCCGTTTTACGACTACCGTTTGTTATGCTGACGTGCTGTCCTCCTTTCCTCTTCCCCATCAATGGGCCAAATTGTATGGAGCGAAAATATGAAAGAACGGTGCTATCACTGTTAATTAATAAAACAACTATCCGCCATGCAGCCATGTAAATACTTGAACGAGTGAAAGAAAAAGTAAATACATAAAGAAATATGGAATTAAACCATAAAAAATGATTGGAAATTTTTAAGAAATTATCTAGGACGATGTACTTGGTCCAACTTATAATTTCATCGTTTGGAATAGTAAAATAAAATGTTGTATTAACGCGTCGCGATTCGCGGCCGTCAGAGATTGATCGATAATACACATCCACATACACGCACATTAACAAATAACGGTCATATATCTCTGCCAAGATAACGCGCTCCCCAGGTATGTGATCGAGTTTTTGTTTGGGAGGTGACAAAGAGAAAATTGATAATTCATCAGCGAATCCCCATTGTTATGGGCTCAACAACTGATTCAGAAGTGGCAATTCATTGCAATGCTCTTTCTTTTGTTGCTAGTTTTATTTTCATAAAATATTACACTATAAATATTGGCTTAATTACTGGCGAACGGTTACTTCCCTGATTGACAAACAAGAGCGCATATTCAAGATACAACTTGTGGGCGAGCAGGTAGAGTCTTTCACAGGAGATTATTATTAACGATTGCAGTAGTTATTCCCTTTAGAATTAACACATCCAGCTGTATTTATGGCATGTGTTTCGATGATTCTTCCATGAGCATTGAAAACCATGGTACTCGTATAAATAGGAGTCATATAAGTCTTCTAAAAAGAGGTAGTGACAAGCTGCATAGGAGGAGACAGTGCCATGCACTGTGCATGACACTACATCCTCCTATGCAACGGAATTGCGCCGGCACGACCGGGGAGGTACCTCTCGCTCTATGTGAGCGCTGTAATGTGACACCTTCACTATCACGTTTCGTGTTGTTTGTGAGTAGCCGGTGGCCAGGGGGGGGGGGTTAGCGTACCGATGAAGGGCAACGCAACGGCATAGTAATTGTGTAGATGTTGATGGGTGTCGATTGATTAATATAATAAATAATATATATTATATTATTATAATAGCTGATATTAGAAAACTGCAATTACACTTTTTTCTAAACATGAGATATGTCAACCCCATCTTGCATCTTGATTAATTGCAATGTTGTTTTTCGAAAAGTTGTATTTTTATAGTATAGTGGGCAAAAAATGTCGGAGCCTTTTAAAGCGTAATGACGGACATAGACATCCACATTATTATTATTATTATTATTATGCAGATACGTAGCCCTCATTTTCTCATCCCTTCCAAAAGGGGCGCTAAGAGTGGCGGACACTCGTGTTTCATTTTAAATGGTACCAAATTTCATATTTCAAAATGCATCCATAGACACCGGTATCGATAGGCTTCATTATCAATAAATTTAGCTTTAGATAGAGAGAATTACTTTAAAACGGAACTATTCTGACGCAGTAATTTAAGCACGAAGTAAATTTTATTACAAAATGCACCAACGCCGCTAAGATAAAAGGATACGCCTCACGAAATTTATTAAGTGGCCCAACTTCGGATGAAGGATGCGAAGCACGTCGTCGCCCGGAATTCGAGAAATCAGAGGCGCGAGCTGAAATAGGTAAAATAATAATGTCTATATTTTGATAATAATGTCTATATTAATAATAATGTCTATATTAATAATTATGTCTATATTTTGATAATAATGTTACAAAATTCCCCGCTATAAAGCTTTCTCTCGTTTCTATTTTGTTCCGCATCACAGATTGTATGAAGAGCCTGTAGGCTCTGTTACAATATTTCCCGTCCATTTTGGTTCGTTAAACGGCATTTGAGATGTTCCTAAGCTATGTTACCATTTTATACCAAATAAAAAAAGAAATGGTTATATTTACCATGGTTTTTTCAAAATAAGCTTTCTTCAGTAAGGAATTATATCTTCTTCACAACTAGGTCAGATGAGTCATAGAGTATAAAAAAATAAACCAAAACAGTTTCTCAAAAAAGAAACCATTTTTTTCCTTATAGAAAAGTAGTTATAGCTTTTACGGCACTAAACGACGTCCACGGACATCCCCCTCTTACTGGTGGACATGGATACTAATCGTGTGGATTTCATGGGTTATAAGACTAACTGACGCCAAAAGACATCCACATAACTGGTATACTGATGCGTTGCCTTCCTTACCTCCTCCTACATAGGCTGCCTCCTACTCACAAATTGGACCAAACGCGACGACAACACTCATTTTACGTCGGTGTTATGCGAGCGAGAGGTGTCAAAGTATCACCGGGGCTCGTGCCCGCCCAATTCGCCTGTCATGCAGCATGGTCATGGAGCAGCACCTCTTACTTACTTTAAGTAAAATTGTATTTACCTCATCAAAGAGAAGTCAATAGCAAAAGACTGATAGTGATAATGAACGTGAATATCAGCTGACCCTAGCATCAATTGCTCGTTACCAGTTGAAATTATCATAATATCTCGAATTCTGTTGATCTGTAATATCAATATCTGTGTTTTACACATTGGTGTGAAGAATAGTAATTGAAAAAAGATACCGTATGATTATAACTTACAGACACACGTGTACGTTGTAAAAGGTAACAATAAATTCTAAGTTGAATTTCGACTACGGCGGCCATTTTAATAACAACTAGCCGACTATTTGAGACAATATTACAAAAGTCACGTGTGTGCGCAGACACACGTGTACTCTCTATTCCCACGCATAATTTTCCCGATAGGACGGCAGTTCGACACGACCGGAGATGGATTAGGCACAGGACCGACGGCTTCGTGTGTTTCCCTGTAACACGGGTGATACCTTCGGCGCTCCAGATTGCTACAAGTAGAAAATAGTGAAAATATTTTTGGACCGACCCTGGGCTCATGCACTAACCCACACTCGCTGCCTGTACATTTTTAATAGCATAAGGGGACAAACGAGAAATCAGAGCTTTTTGATGACGAATGTCCATGGACGTTGGTAACGTCCATGGACATTCGCATGATTGTCACGCAGACGCAGAAAAATAAACAATGAATTGGTTGATGACGATTTTTTTTGTAGTATTTGGGACCAAACGAGAAATTGAAGCATTTTAACGACAAGCGACGCCCATAGGACATTCATTATTGTTATCATCCATGTGCGTTACTCCCCTTTCCTCGTCTGTACATGACATGCCAAGACAACATAGCTTTTTCTTTACGATGGTGTCACGTGAGCGCGTACCTACCCGGTCGTGCCACTACATCTTACTACACACTGATTATTTCATAACACTGCGAAGAATTGAGTGACAACAGTGTGAAAACGAGTAAATACAAATATTGAAGACAGTTTTATTATACTGTGCACGCTTCTATTATTGCTTGTGCTGGCTGATATTATTTCCCAAGTTTATTTAACGGAATTGAAAAAGTATTAAGTCGTATTTAAACAGAACCATTGAACCCCGATAAAAAAGGTTCATAACAAAACAAATAGGCTCCTCGTTATTTAAACTCTTTCATCTGAGTAAAACAACGAGGAAAAGAATTAAAAGCCGAATTATGTACATTGTTAAGTAATGTATAAATTCAGTATTACTTTACTAAACATATCTTATTTATACATACGTACCTTTCGAGAATAAGCACACATCTTGTAGCATGCTACTTTATGTTATACTTTATTGTCATAACAATCTTCAAGCATGATCCCCTTCCTGCGGGACAGTGTGACCCTTTCTCGACTCCGAATCTAGGTTTCGTCGCCCGACGAACACTCATAGTAATTCGATGAAGCTGTTGATGTTGATGATTGGGCTTCTCTTTGCTTCCCCAACACAAATTCTGATCGGGAAGAAAAAGGATCCCTTGCGGTGCTCCTGAAGGGACCTTTTTCGCCTAAATCCTACTGGCAGGGGGAAATATATGTCGCAATTCTTAGATATTTGTCTTGCTTCCCCAACATTCATGGCCCTATTCATACAGTCACAACGGTTGCGATGACTCTTGACACTACCATCGAACTAATAGAAAACATAGACAGTAAACACAACACAACCTAATATACGGATGTAACTTTGTATTGAAAGTACTTTTTATATTTCAATGGAAATCATAACTTGATTATAAAGTACTTTCACGCCTGCTATCCCCGAAGAGGTAGGCAGAGGTGTGCTGGTACATCCACAACTCGTTAGTCCAGTGGATATACTAGAATACCCATGATTAGCCAAGGTACTTAGGTACTGAGGCCCATGATTGCATAGGTAGCAAGCCTATGGCCACTTCGGGCACAATCCATTCCCGGACAATGTAATGCATGCTCAGAATAATCTGAGAAACATTTAATAACAGTCCGGCGACCTGGGGATCGAACCCAAGACTCCACGCGGCTTACGGTCTTAAAGGGCGACACCCGCACTGTTACACCGCAGAGGCTTGATTATCATGTGGATTATCAATACTATTTCTAAGATTTCATTGTCGCTTTGACTAGTGACAACTTAATATTTATTTAACATTCACACTATTCTGGTGGAGCCAAGTACCCAGATGGAATATCGAACGAAAGCGCACGAAACGCGACACCGAAGATGTCACTTTACGCCGGTATCATGTGAGCGAGAGGTACCTCCTCGTTCGTGCCGGCCCAATGGCATGGCAATACCTCTTACTATCGTATTAGAACCAACACGCGACTAGAGTTTACTCATTTCATTACACACGAACATGATTTTCAAGTGAAAGTTGTGTTAAAGACGTAAGCGACAGAAAATTATTATATTTTAACCGACAATATTTCTACGTTGTGAAATTCAAAAATTGATAATAGCGGACCATCTGAGTTAAGTCTTTAGGACAATATCTATTCTAAATGAAGGACGTTTGGACAACGGTAACAGGACAAACAATACACCAGTGAGTGAGTTAAGGTATGCCCCCTAATAGGATTTGATCGAATTCCATTCGCTAGTTCGCGCATGTATTCTCTCACATGGAGTAATGAACAGTACCTGATATTGCTTTGAATATACGAATAATTCCGTTTGTAACATGTATGTATGACTTTATGTAATGAAAGTATATAGTGGGTATATAAAGCAAGTATATAAAGTGAGGGAAACAGTATGTTTGCCTTAGAAATATGATCTTTATAAGAAACTGTGTATGAAATTTACACGCGGTAAAATTAAATTTCTGAAACGTGTCCTATAGACATTGATTTACAAAAGTACCAAGATATATGTCGGCGTCTCAAAACAGTCTGTATTAAAAATGTACACAATACTCGTAATTTGTAAAAATTTAAAATAATTCGCGAAAGGTTAAATGAATACTTTGAACATAATGTTCAAATTATTCACTTGTTTCAAACACAATCAGCTTCGCAAAACAACTTAAAATAATGCGTATAAGATTGACTGAAGATAACGTACTCGCACAATTGTCAGGGATGCCCGATACGTATCGATATTTTTGTGTATCGATACGGCATGATAAATACAAGTCAATGTGATATTTGTAGATGTCGTATCACCTCCCGGTCATATTTTAGTGATACAATTGCAACAAGACTAAAAAATATTTGGTCCACGCAATGTTTTAAAAGCTATAAGGGAGAAGGCATATTTTTTTAGACATGATTCTTTGCTGATTATAATTATAAGAACGTTTCACTTTAAAATATAGCAGAGTACATTTCCTTTTATAATATATGTTTCCCATATTGATGTTTTAAGTTTATGCGAATGTTACTCATTACAATAAAACTATTTTACGGATTTTGTCGCGGTTTATTTAATTATGTTACTAGCCCAACGTTTCAGAAGCTTTACATCAACCACGGTCACGAGCGGACAAAGGTGACGGGTGCCCTGATGACCCATTGTATTAAAACTACCCTAATAATTATCATTGTTCCGATTAATGCAAACGATACTTATTATATCTTGAGGTGTAATGTTTATTACTTTTTGATTTGATTATGTTCACGACTGGTTCCCAAGCATAGAAAAGAACATAGCTATCTTCTCTATTGAAGCTTGGATATTTTTCAATTTCATTAGCCTCACGGATCATGCTTGGAAGGAATCGGTGTTCCCTAGTGAGGATATATGCTATCCTCAGTAGTTTTAATACAATATGACAACAGGACACCTGTCATCTCTGTCCGCCCGTGCCCATGGTTGCTGTAAAGCTTCTGAAACGTTGGGCTGGTTAAATAATTAAATAAACCGCGATAAAACCCGTAAAGGTAGTTTTGTTTTAATATATTTCCCAGTTTATAAGTGTCACATTTTACATAATACGTCGCACTGGTGGGCGATACTATTGCCATTGCAGCATTTGGTGTTTTTTATGTGTGAGGAGCAGGGATTGGTTACCCTTGCATTAGATAATATATGCCTATAAATGGGAAGTATAAAAATGATGTTGTTAGAAATTATTGTTGAGTTTCCTCAGGTTGGAAGCGGCGCCAGTGAAATGTTGCACGTGACTGCTCGCTCGAGCTCTGACGAACCGGTGATGCGGTGCATTTGCTTCACTCCACTCCAGCAGCTAGCTACCGCGAACTCACACACCACAAGAAACGTATATCTTTTCACGATGGTTTCATGTGTGCTACCTTCCCATTTCGGCTGCAATGTCGCATGGCACTGCCACTTTCTAAATATTTAAGAATTTGCAATGGCGAAACGACTCTACTGACGGCCATGACCGTTTCAAATTTCACAATAAATTTGATGGTAATAGAGAGACAAAATTGCGAAAGCCGTAGAAGTGTTGGTGTAAAGTGTCAGTCAGTTTTTTTCTGCATTAAAGAAACTTTACCAAAACTCCTTCCTTTGCTTTGAATTACTTGCGACTTGCACACCAATTTTATACAGTACGTCGCTTATCTATAAGACGGTTGCAATGTAATTTTATCTTTCTTAGATTCATGGAAACCTATATTCATGGCAACCTATATTCGTGGTTGCTAAATAGCTTGTGTATTCCCCACAAAGAAATAGGTATAAGAAAACGAAAGTCATTCCCCGCTCATTTCGCTCTGCTTCCAGGTCATCAGCTTTAACTGAAAGGGAAAATAGGAAAATAACTAGCTATTTTTTTTCCTATACAATAACGAAATACACATTTGCGATGGGAATTCGGTAATAAAAGGTACGGATTTCTGATTGGGATTCCATTGTAATACATTTACGTATTGAATGTTCCTCTGCATTGTCCCATGTTTATTAGCGATGTTTGCCGGGGTCTGGTTTTGTAATCACAATTGTGTGGTGCTTATATTTTTGTATGATATGAATACATTTATTTTTATAAGACATTTCTTTTACTTAACATGAAATGTGTATTTATGTTTAGGTAATATTACTCATACGTTTGTCTATGTATAAGGCTTTCATTTCATTGGAATGTTAGTTTGCATGTGTATATGTATTAATGCAAGCTCAATTTGAACCCATTCCCACTATTAAGCTCCTATACATATGTACTCTGGCCATGGTAGTAATATTTACTTCAGCTATTATAAACATTCGTATATCGGGATGCATCTTTCCCATCTGTGAGAGAGTGGAGGGGTGGGGGGTCGGATCCTTTTTCGAGTCCGAACCTAGTCTCGGCACCCAAATAGCCTCATTGCAATCCGATGAAGCTGTATTGGACGTCTCTTCGCTCCCACAGTATGAGTTCAAGTCCGAAAGGAGAGCATTATTGTAGAACCATCAAGGTCATCTGATGATGGAGACGGCAGGTAGCCCTGTAACAAACTTTCAGAACCAACTGTTGTGTGGGTTCATTTAATTGGTTTTGACAAGGAATTTAGGCGTCGATGATATCCAGAGTCAGATGATGGACCTGGAAGATCTGTATTAAAATATCTCACTTGTTTTATATAATTTTGGGCTCAGTTGAATAGGTCCTATTAACTGGTACTATTATCGGTGTTTTCTCTGTCTTTGTGTGTATTCATTACTTTCTTTGGTCTTTCTTTTTGTATTATTGTACAATTAATATTTTCAGTTTCTCATAAGTAAACCTAACAAATTACGGTCAGTCAGTCAAACTCATCGCTTACGGAAACGAGCCCGAGTTCGAATCCGTAAGTCGAGAGATTAGATTGATAGAAATAAAACAACGCGACTATAGAGAGCTCTAATAATAAATAAATTAAGAATACGGCTTTTGCCGATTTGAATCTAAATGCCTAAATGAGCTCAATTATCCTTATCCACGACAACGCAAATAAAACGGCATTGTACGCGCGCCGTCCCATTAGAGTGGGGAGGGGGACCGCTTCCTCCTTTTCGGTCCCAAAAATAATCACTATTGGGTACGCCCAAAATCAACCCCGGTTCATCTCTTCAGATCTGCGGGAAAAGAGGGGGGTCTGTCCCCCTATCGTCTCCCTAAACCTGAAGACAAAAAAGTCTTCGTAGTCAGTCGAACTGTTGAGGCTGGACTAGCGCCGCCAACCAGTATTAGGTTCCTCCGAATAAAAAAAGGTCAGTCAGTTAAAATAACGGTCAGTTTTACAGGTACATACAATTCAAATTGTCAATAAGGTAATTTTTAAAAAATTAATTACTTCTAATCAAAACCTGCTTAGCCGAAATTTTCTGTTTATCTGCCAGTTCATGCTCAAATAATTGTTCTGCGGACATGTCCTCCTTCCTTCCTGCTCTATTATTGACTATCGGAAACTCACGACCGTGGCTACAGGGAGATGTACTACTTTAGTCGTGCCGGCCAAATTCAGCTGCAGTGTAACATGATACTTAAATTTATCAAAGTTGAGTGTAGTTTGCTGGCGCCATTACTATTTAAGTTCTAGACTTATTCTGATCAAAGCTTTTAGTGTAAAGTGGGTTAAATGTAATCGTATTATTGCCCGCTGCAAGGTGAATTCAAAATACGCGCACCTTTGTTCTGGCACTTCTTATCTGCATTTGGAGTTACCAGGTTACAATAAAGTCATTGATCTCTATATAACTGAACTGGATATAACATCAGCGTTTTTTGTTACTGCGCAACGCAATCAATTATGGCTAGCCCATACGCGTTGCTAATAATTAACTGTTTACTAAAATTTCGTTCAATTTAATCCTTGTTACTGACTATCCCACGAATGCTGTAATTTTAAATATTTTAATAATAATTTATTTACCTTAACACATAATCCAAATAAATGGCAATTGGATTGAATGTAGAACGGTCCATATATTAATATTTAGGAATGCTCATGCGTATGGTTAATAGTTGATAAAATAAAATAAATTTTAGACATTTTTTCCCAACGGTAACAAAACTGTTTGGGATAATGTTTTTTGAGTTGATCAATGTAACCGTCAGAAGTGTAGATTTTCTCAAATAGTATCTACGAGTTAATATAGGATTATGTAAATTAGTAACTTTTTTTCACAGTGCAATTTTTTATTAATGACCGTGAAATTGTTTTGAGACAGATTTTTTTTCATAAACAGAGTAAAGATACGCTTTCTTTTTACAAGGTACACACATACTTAGCCCGCCACGTCTTGTTTTGTTTGTATTTTTAAATTTTATTGTTGGAAGTAAAATATTGCCTGTATATATGAAGAATATAGGGCTGTATGGGGGCGGCCTAAGAATACCCCCACCCTCAATCCAAGGCTGATTTTAGTCTCACGCTCACCGTCAGCGCTCATAGCTCAGCGCGTTGTTTATCAGCGCTGAGGCTCAGCGTGGTTCGTTTTAGTATCGTACTGACCGCCTTACCGTACAGACGACGACAAAATGCGGAGTGTATTAATTACTGCTCCTTTGTACTATGTATCCCAAAAAAATAAAAACCGGCGACGACGAAGACTCCATGTTCATCCATTGATTGAGCAGAGAGCCGTTGCAGGAGAGTTTGTCTTGTTATGTGGCACTTTGAGGACTGACGAAAGTAAATTCTTTAATTACTTTCGAATGTCAACCAGAACTTTTGACGAATCTCTGGCAAAGATACAGGATGAACTGGTCCATTGCAGCTTACGAATCGTGCCTATACACCGATTGAACGACTAATGGTGACTTTAAGGTAAGAAAAAACATATTTACTCGTTTTATAATTATGTGTAATCATGGCAAAGTATAGGTAATAAAACAACGTAGGTATTTATTATTTTTATGTTTCATATTATAGGTAAGACAAAAAAAAAAAACATAAATGACATATTAGTAATTAAACATAATGTATAGTACGTCTAGCTGTTTCATAACCAGTATTCACTTCGGGATTCGCCATGACTGCACGCGCTGACGGCGTTCGCTCCTCTTGACACTAAAACGCTCGTGCGATGCAGCCGACGCGCGACGCGTACGGACGCGTAGCTATCTGGGCTGACCACCGTGCGCACTGATAGCTACGCGTCACCAATAAACGCTTCCTAAAATTTCATATATCTCGGCCATCAGCGCTGACGGTGCGCGTGCCGTCGGCGTAAGACTAAATCTGCCCAAGCCCAGGGTGACGTAAAAGGGCAATAGCCTCTTGGGATCTAATAGGCTTCAGCGACCTGATTGTTTCTTGTTCCGTTTAGTGACAATGAAGTGGACGGGAACAGCATGCAGCGGTTGCGCCGAGTGATGGCGGTACTATCAATCGGATCAGCGACAGGCAGCAGTGGCACCGCTCCTAAACCTAATCTGCAATTGCCAGTCCGTCTGCTCAGCGTAGCAATTGCGAGCACTTACCTTTAATGTACGACAACAGGAGAATTCGGCCCCTAGTACCCGGTAGTTCCACTAATCCTGGCCACGGCAGCGGCTACGGTAATGGTGGAACAAGGGGTGCAAAGATCCTCCGGGCTACGGATCGCTACCACCAATTTGACCTGGTTAAGTATAACGGACGAACGCTTCGACTAGATAACCACTTAGTTGAGCTGGAGTTGGAACTGGGAAAAATCGGATGACACGTTCTGGGGCTATGTGAAGTCCGAAGACAAAGTGAAGACACCATAACTCTGCCATTGGGTCTCCTATTTCACTTCACGAAGGCGACGCTCCATCACAAGGCGGCGCGAGATTCCTCGTGAATAAGTAGGGTGGCGTATCTCGTACTCAACTCACTAAGAGGTGCCGCCTCAAAGTGAAACAAGTATACACAGCCACCTCGACACATTCAGATGACGACGTGGAGGTAAGTTATATGGGTATCTCAAAGGCCTTACATAACACCTGTAATGCCCACTTTAATGTTGTTATGGGGGACTTTAATGCCAAAGTGGGAGTACACAATGGTGTCAAATGGAGTCTGGGACCACATTGAGTCGAAAGTCGAAATCGCAGAGGGCAAGTGCTAGTAAACTTTAATGAGAAAGAGGTTCTTAATGAACTCTTATTTTAACAAAAGTCCCATAGGAAGTGGACATGGAAGAGCCCCGATATTCTGACGAGGAACGAGATTGGCTTTTCTATCACGGACAAAAGCGTATATTTATGGATGTCTTTGTGATCAACAGGTTTAAAACCGGAAGTGATCACAGATTATATTAACATAGGCACGCGAGCGTGTCCGTTTAGTACAGTGAACACTTCGACCTTACTTCCGGTTAACGACGGTAGGTACCGATACTGTAGGAAAGCTAAACTCACGACAACATACGAGCAGGAAAGCTAAACTTGCAGATGAGAAAATTGGACTTATGAGGGAATGCAGAGCACACCAAGTCGCTACGTCTGCCGATGCTTCTTTCTAAGCAAATCCGAAAACTTGTACGCCCAGATTTTCGCTGCTCAAATACGCAATGGGCTACCGAAGCGACTGAGCAGAACAGAGAGGTTTTTGTGGAGAAACTTTGAAGAAGTCATCTAACAAAGTTTAGGACTGATTCTGATTCTTTGTCGACTATGAGAAAACGTTTCACTCTGGTCGAATCCTGGGCTGTTCCGGAATGTTTACAGCGATGTCAGGTCGATTGACGATACGTCGAATTACTGAGCATTGTGTAACGCTGCTTTTATGTCCGCTCTGATTCCAGGAGTGCGAGTGCGACCGGGGGATGTCATTTCCCCGAAAGAGTTCAATAATGCTTGAATGACGTCTCTGAGACTTTAAACTGGGCAGAATGAGGCATAAACATTAATGGCCAGTGCCTCTCATATCTTCGTTTCGCCGACGATATCGTTGTAATGACCGAATCGTCCTAGAGCTTGCAGGTAATGTTGCACAGCCTAAATGAATCCTCCCGGCGTATTGCCTCGGAATGAACTTGGACAAGATAAAGGTTATGTGCAACGAACACATCCTCATTAGTCCGGTCAATGTCGATGGTGCTATTCCCGAAGTCGTAGACTAATACGTCTACCTTGGGCAAATATTCTCACGTCACCTATAGCACAGAGCTTGAAGACGAAAGTAATCAACCAACGCGTCCTCCTGGTGATGACATACGGCGCCAAAACATGGCCTCCTAATTTAGGACTGGTCCGCAAGTTTGAGGTAGCTCAACGGGCTATTGAACGTGCTATGTAGGGTGTCTCAGTCCCATATAATTCGTAAAGATATCATAAGGCAGATAACTATGTGTTCCGACATCACGCTGACAAGACTAAATAAAATCTTAAAAAAGTCATCAATTTAGAACATTATGTATAGTAGAAGATTTTTAATTACACATTGAGAAAAACAACGTCACAAAAATATAAACCTCGTAGAAAATCTCTAATTAATACCGAAATTCTCTCTTTATATTAAAAGCTACTGAGAGGAGTGAACTCCTAAACTTTATCTAACTTAGTCCATTAATTTGGTCTTGCTAAATGAGTTCCTCTAATAATTAAGTCTGTTTACGTAACCTTTTGATATTTGAATCTCTGCGAACGCCCTTTACCTGCCAAATAAAT
The DNA here is from genome assembly GCA_017140195.1 of Eumaeus atala. NCBI lineage: Eukaryota > Metazoa > Arthropoda > Insecta > Lepidoptera > Lycaenidae > Eumaeus > Eumaeus atala. Next base: position 889,514 of record JAFELO010000615.1, on the reverse strand, counting down.
GCTTGGCACAAAAAATGTTTAGGTTTTGTAGCGATAACATTTTATATTGAAGAGATTATTGGAGTTTATTTTAAGATATTATGTCAGGACTGCGATATATATATATATATATATATACATATATATATATATATATATATAAAACTGGCGTGTAATGGTATTCATCAATGGCGTGTATTATAATAAAACTACTTTAACGGATTTTATCGCGGTTTATTCACATTCATTACGATCCCGACGTTTCAGAAGATTTACAGCTACCATGGTCACGGACAGAGCTGACAAATGTCCTGACATCATAAGTTATTAAAAGTAGCCGAAGATTTTATCTATATATTAGTTGTTACAATTAATGCCGAAAGCGCTTGTTGCGTTATGCAGCTGTGAGGTCGTTACGTTTGGATTTTGATTTGATTATGTTTATAACTAGGAAGCACCCAGCCATATTCTGTATTGAAATTTGTATGTTTTTTAATAAAATTAACCTCACGGATCATCCTAGTACGGAAGCTGTGTTCATTAGCGAGGATTTGTGCATTATCAAATCCAATGTTAGGACGGGGCCATCCTCAGTGTGTTCATAAACAGCATATTTTTAACGCGATGGTGCTTGATATCTGCTATATATTCTTTGACGCGAGGTTTGATTGATCTTTTTGTTTGTCCTATATACCAGAGACCACAGTCATAATCAAGTTCGTATACTCCTGCATCCTAAACTCAATGTGCCAGAATGTTTCTTGATTATTTAAAAAATATAACAGATCTCATCAAGAAACATTCTATGGATATTTATGTTTTTTCTCTCCACGCGTTCATATTCTTGAATCTATGATGATCATGGTGAACTAACTTTCAATATGAAGTAAAAATTGTTTGTTGCAATTAGTAAGCCTTAGTGAATACTTTAATTAACTACCTTTGAGCTGAAAAATTGAATTATAGGACATCCAAATGGATAAAAAATTCAAATTAAATATTGATGAAAAATCTAGCTGTGGTCTGCCTTCACGACGACAGCAAACTATTTCTACTGCATCTAAGCTCTTCAAAGCTGACTAATATCATTGCGTTCTTTTACTTGTGGGCTTTTAACTACCTAATGATCTATTGATAAGCTTGTTCATCCATTGACGTGAGACCAAACAAAATGTTATTACGATCTTTCAATTTCTAAGAACAGCCTGGGGTATGGAAGTTGTATCTCTATGCCTCGGAAAGCGAGATTGTAAACCAAATTGTAAGTTTTATATTTTAAATACATTAATAATTTTTATCAGCCAACTGCTAAAAGGCGAACCCTTTTGCAGTCGCGGAAAAACGCTTTTACGCGCCATCACCGGCCTTGGGTAGGATCCAGTGGTGAGTCTGCGGATATGGGGCACATTAAGGTGCCGAATATCTTTTAAGTCCACCGCGAGTGCTAGTTGGCGGGGTGCTCCGGAATTACAACTCATCAGGGTACTTCGACAGCTAGTCAGCCCCGTAACGGATCGACGCCACCTCCATAGAGGAGTTGCCCCGTACCATCAATCAACTATACAATGGCGTAATGTTCCCAACCTCGTCCCTTGCCCCTTGCGCAAAAGCACCTCCTCCTCCTGTTCTTTAGTCTCCTCTACTTATGAAAGGGGTACAAAGAGTGCCACCTCCTCCTGTTTATTAGGACCTCTCTTTTAACTAGGGAAGTTCAAGAACATCCTCTTCGTTTCAATTGGCGTCGCTTAAGATGTGTAGGTTCACCACTGGCTACTGATCCCTACCGCCACGACATGGCTAGACCCATGGTGGAGAAAGGACGAACACCTCTTTTGGCAAGGGCCTCCTTGATTACTCTGGCTCCTGGTCGGATATATCCCTATCTTGTCAAACTGTTTGTTTTTCCAAACTTCTGGATCGTTAGAAGACCATCCAGCATTTAAACTTAATATGTTCAGTTTCGGATTCTTTATTTCTCTGCCTTATGACGTCGTTACGAAATCTGTCGGACAGAGAAACACCCAACATAGCACGTTCAATAGCCCGTTGAGCTGCCGCATACTTGCAGACCAGTCCTATAATAAGAAGCCATGTTTCGGCTCCGTTGGTCATCACGGGGAGAAGGCATTAGTTGAAGACTTTTGTCTTCAAGCTCTGCAGTGTAGGCGATGTGAGAATCTGACTAAGCTTCCGAAATGCTGCCCAACCCAACTGAATACGTCTTCACTTCCTTCTGATATCACGCGATGAATAAGTTTGCTGAATTGGTTATGGGCTGGTCACACACTCAGAAGATCAGATGGCAGACGGCCGAGTAAGGTTCTGGAGTGGAGGCCGCGTTTAGGAAAACAAAGTGTTGGTCGACCATTCACCAAGTGGGAGGATGATCTCCGTGCAGTAGCTGGTCTGGGATGGATGTGAGTAGCAGGAGATCGGTCATCTTGGCGTTCATTGAAGGAGGCCTATGTCCAGCAGTGGACCGAAAAGGGCTGGTAATGATGACGATGAATATATTTATACCGTCTACAATATATTTATATATCTAGAACCTACTTTTAGCACAGATTTCCTACGATACGTAGCACTAGCCTAGAATAATGTGGTTGTTCAGTATACAATATACTAGATCGTGATCTATATGGAGTAAAACTATTTTTTTTTAATAACGACGGCGGTGGTTCTCCTTCCAAAGTTCTCGTTACTTACCGGCAGCAATCAGTAGCATTGCAACCGAATCAGGCTGGCACGGCCCGAACCTCTTGCTCACACGATGAAGCTGCGCAGTGCGGCTATGCAGTGTGAGAGTTTTAGGTGGTCCAAAGGAGGGGCAGGCAGAAAGAGAACAACACGTCTGCATAGCTTCTATGCTGTTGCTTATGGGCGTCGGTTGTCACAATAATCGCTCTCACAATGAGTGCTCATTTTTATAGTACTTTAAAGAGTAATACAGGTTAAGCTTTCTAAAACAATAAAATTAAATAAATCTCTTTATAATTATTTCCCAAAGGAATTATATTTACCGTAATGAGTGACATTCACGTACTTTTCAAGAAGCTATCGGGATGTCGACTTTGCCGGCCGATGCTCAACTAGGTTAATCGGCTAAAACAACGACTGAAAAGCTTAACATGATAAGAAATAAGCTTTTTCACAGCGTACGATTTCGATTTCATTTACGATGCCCTGGGAATGGCAAGCACCGATTAACCGACTTTAATAAGCTAGTAAGCTCTGTAATTGTCTCTAACGGTGCTAGTCTCTTAATGATGCAAACCATTGTCAAAAATCTTTTAGTAACATTCAGAACAAATAATGTATATATATATTTCTTTGCTGTGAATAATTTTATTAAATACTTTTATTTATCACACGGAATAAACATTGTAATTTTAAAGATAATTAATCAATTAATAGGTATATGGTTTGTTTCACTTTATGTAAATATGTTAAATTAACAACTTCCTGACTCTGGCCTGTCATTTATTTTTCAATAACCTCTTGTTGCGACACGAGAATCGAACTCAGGACTACGAGATCGTGATCGGCAGCTACGAAGCCACTAGACCTACGAGGCAGTCACAGCACTTCAACGGTTTATATAATATTACCAATTCGCAATATAACGCTAATATTATGTACTTCCTTCCACAAAATTACAAAAGTCAAACCGATTACAATCATTATAACTTATAAAATGCCGGACACGACCGGAGAGAAATTAGGTGCGAGACTGATGGCTTAACGTACTCACCGAGGCACGGGGGTGTGGAAGATGCGGCGCACATTCCCTATCTCTCATTGCCAGTTACATTTCCTACAACAAAAGAACTGTAACTTCGTTCGCCTGGTCTAAAGCACAATCTTTTTTATAGTTCCTTATTTTTTATCTTTGAATCATGTAGATATGCATATCTATAATAAAAAAAATGCATAGCCAAAAATCGAATCGTAAAATGCATTTTACGATTCGATTTTTGGCTTATTGATAGGCACAATACCCGACATATAAGAAAAAAAATTGCGCCTTAGAAATATGATGGAACCTGTCGATTTATGTCAAAAAACAAAAATGAAATATTAATTTTACTGGACAGATACCTGGTAAGTTGGTAGATATAAGTACGTACTTACTCATTTATTTATAAGTGTTAATTTTGGAAAAAGTTAAACAAATACGTATGTATCTTACTTAACTTTAATATCTTGGTGATATTGAAATTTGGTATTGAAAAGAACTTTGAAACTCTGAATTCATAATATTGTCACCACTAAATAGCTAAAGTAAGTACAAAGTACGTGACTAAGGTTTATTTTGTTACATTATTTGCAAATTAAATTAACCCAAAAATGCTTAGATAAATCTGGTTCTGCTATAATCATGGTAAGTCAAGTTGTTTTTTTATGTTGGCTAATTATATAACATTATATATACTGATATAGAATATTAAGAAAAGGAAAACGCCTTGTCGTTAGCCCTACTGAGACTCCACTGTCCGTCTGTTTTCCACAGCCATGATAGGTCAATCAGTTCTTCCAAATCCCACGATAACGCAAGGCCAACTTTAGTTGCTGCAGGTGAGCTACCCTACTCGTTTAAGAGGGGGGCGAGGGACCAATCCACATAATTACTATTCCGATGCTTTGCTCTGCTTCGCCCCCCCCCTCTCCAATGGGCCATCGGCTATTCACAAACCGCACGAAACGTGACCCTGAAGATGTCACTTTACGGCAGTATTATGTGAGCGAGAAGTACCTCCCCGGTCGTGCCGGCCCAATTCCGTTGCATAGGAGTCATGCATTATGCATAGCACTACCTCCTCCTATGATCCCATTACATTTTGTCCCAGAGTGTGGATGAGGAAAACAGTTCCCGACATGTTCCCTGCTTGTCGCGCGACATTTTGTCCGCTAGTGTGGACGAGGTAACCTGTTCCCGACATGTTCCCTGCATGTCCCGCGACATTTTGTCCCCTAGTGAGGACAAGGAAAACAGTTCCTTGCCTCATCCCATCATCTGAGGCCGGCTCTTCTCGTTTTTAGGCGCCAAGACTTTCAGACCTGTATTGTCAGCTTATCTAATTGTGCCCGTTCCGCACCATTGGTTGTTCACCACGTGGCCGGCGGCCTCTCTACGTTTCATCTCTTCTGATAGGATAGCTTTCCTAACAAATTTGATCAAAAACATTAATGTCTTATTAATGTTTTTGAGTCGCTAGAAATGAAAGATTCTGTGAATTGGAGTAGCTAAAAGAGGCTAATCTTTATAATCGTGATGACATGTAATTTTGACTTCCGGGGGTGTGAATTGTTTTTTTTTTCAAAATATAATATGAATATTTTTGTAAAAAAAGTTATAAAATTAGTTAGTTGCAGAAGTCGATTTTTTTATTTTCTATGGACATTAGAATATTTGTTTTTACCTTTCTTCTAAGTTCGTAAGACACGGATAGTGGTTCTGTATGTTGCGTTTCGTTCGAAGCATGCCAAATAAGGTTTGTCTATTCATTTAGCTCGCTCCCTACGCTCGCTTGCTGAACTTATACCACCCTTTAGTATATTTCTTCGCACATTTGATGACCTTTGACAATTGTAATCTGAATAAAACAATTTCCAGCTACCACAGGCTTGTACTTCGCATTTTTTAAAGGAAGTCCGTGAATAAGATAGTTAAAATCTATTCAAATAAATTTCATAAGCGGATAAATAAACAATAGAAAATGTAATCTTATTCAAAACTCTCTCTCATTTTTTTCCAGACTTGCACTTATGCTGTGGAAGCAATGAGAAGCTCCGTACATCTGACCAATACAAATCATCGGATTGCTATAAGTGACTTTACTATTATTTTCGTGGGCAGAGGACCGAGGGGCCCCTCCACTTCCGACCATGACGTCGTGGAATTCTACTATAGTTGTAACATTATATGGAACTGAATTATATGGTCTTTTACACCGTTCAGATGACGTACACACAACGTTATGATAATATTTAGTAATAATTTTATTTGCAAAATACCGGCGTTCCCTCGATTGGTACAAAATGTTAAAATTGGTATAAGCTGCCCTATCCTGATTAGAGGTCATTTAGGGTATAATGACTTTATTAGCGCACATTATAATCTGAAAAGGCAGTTTAGGCGTTTATCGATAAGTGGCGATTACCCCAACATGCACCGTCTTAATAGTAGTTACTAGGTTAATCACTCCGTTCTAATACAAGAAATAATTATTATTTTACGAATTGGGAAATTATTTGGTAATATTTGTACAGAATAAAACTAACATTGTTTAGAATCTACTCCAAGTATATAATCGGGAAAATCAGGATAGTGAGTTAACTCACTATCACTTAAGTGAGTCCCTAATATCTGTATACTGACTTGAATAGCCACAGTGGTCCCTTTCTGTGGGAACCGGCTGGTCGCTGGGGTGTCCCGTTGCTGATGAACCGGAATACGCTAAACCCGGTCTATGGGTTTCGCAGTGGCCTTTTCTAGGTTACACGCATCGTGCAGAGCGCGACACAATCTTCTGGTTCAGCCAGATTGGTTGGAAGGTTTGAAAAGTCATTTTTATCTGCGACAAAAAGTAAATAATTTGTATACCATCCTTCGTTACCGTATATTGACAGAAATTTAAACCGAAACTGTCCGCGATTTATTGCGATCGGACTCCCAGCACTATTCTGAAAATCTTAACTGGATAAAAATCCGCCAAACCTGGCAATAACAACAGGTCATCTAAGACTAATATTCAAGTTAGGAGGGGTGATTGATAAGTATCCGAAACGACAAAGAAACAATTTAATAATTTATTTTAAAAAAAATATTTTTCAACATAGTTTCCTTGTACCTCGATGCGTTTAGTCCAGCGCTTCCCCTATGCCGTTACACCAGTTTGATAAAATGTTTTCTCTAACCACTCAAAATACGACGATAATGACTTCATCATTTAACGGAAATCTCCGGCCACCTAACCATTTCTTGAGACTTGGGAATAAGTGGAAGTGGAAGTCGCATGGGGCCAGATCTGACGAATAGACGGTACACGGTAACAATTCGTACCTCAGTTCATGGAGTGTACAGGTGCGTTGTCGTGGTGGAATAAAACTCTCTATATAGCTAAGTGAGGTCGTCTCTTTCGGATTTTTTCACAAAATTTTTGCAGCAAGCTTGCATAATACTATTCATCTATTGTTTCTCCCTCTTCGCAAATATTCCACTAAAATAACCCCTCGAGCATCCCAAAAAACAGACTCTATCACCTTGCCGGCCGACAAAACTTTGGCGCAGGTTTTCCACTCTTAGTGCACTGCTTAGATTGTTTTTTTGTTTGGCTTGTTTCACTTTATGTAAATATGTTAAATTAACAATTTCCTGACTCTGGCCTGTCATTTATTTTTTACTAATATTTTGGTCCGATACGAGAATGAAACCCAAGACTACGAGATCGTTATCGGCAGCTACGTAGCTCACCACTAGACATGAGACATACGAGGCAGTCACAGTAGTTCCCCAATTTATAAAATATTAGCAATTCGCAATTTAATGCCAATGTTATGTACTACCTTCCCCAAAGTGATAAAAGTCAAACCAATTACAATTGTGTTAATTTACAATACACACCGACACGACCGGAGAGAAATTAGGAGGAAACTATAAAGGTTCCGTGTTTTGCTATTTGGCCACACAAATTTATCCGACTCTGGTAGCGAGTCGATGTAGGTAGGTGTCACGCGCATCGACTGTTGCTGAACGCTCAAATCTCAAAAAAATAATGGTGCATATATTTAATTTCCTTCTTTTACATAATTCCATTTCGGCTTATTATCCCGTTCTTCAAAATCGGTTCATGTCATTCTAGTTAAGCTTTCGAATGACACATTCGCGGACTGCTAACCAAGCATATTGTGCGTTCTCTTTGCGAAAAATATTCTCGAACCCTCCGCTTTTCCATTTTTGTTTCGAATTAGCGATTGTTAAGTGCCGCTTATATAAAGCGGCACTTAACAATACTATAGACATCTCCATCACAACTAATGTGGACTGTGGGTGATGATGATGATCGTGTTGGATTCCCATAATATGAGATCCTCAAAATAGCATATTTGCAATTCATTTTTTTGTCATTTGGATAAAAAGTAGTTTGCAAACTCCATTACACATATGTTAATTATGTTGATTACATTTAGGTCAAAGAATTCGTTTAAACATATTCTTTGACCTAAAATGTTACTAAAAGGTTTTTGAGAATGGTATGCACCGTTAAGAGACTAGCTCGCATAATACTATTCATCTATTGTTTTCCCTCTTTGCAAATAATCCACTAAAATAATCCCTCGAGCATTCCAAAAAACAGTCGCCATCACTTATCCGGCTGACAAAACCATTTTTGTTTTCTGCGGCGCTGGTTTTTCGCTCTCAGTCCACCGCTTAGATTGCTTTTTTGTTTCAGGAGTATAATGATGTATCCATGTTTCACTTACTGTCACATAGTCGTTAGTATCACGCTTAAGCAGGGCCAAAGACTCCAACGAATAGTCTACTCGACGTTGCTTTTGGTTAGCAGTGAGAAAACGCGGCATCTATCGCGCGCAAAGTCTTTTCAATCGCAAATGTTAGAGTAAAATGTTAAAAATACGTTCAGAGAAAATGCTGACCACCTCTGATATCTGTCGCAACTTTAAGCGCGGATCATTCAGAACGATTTTTTGAATCTTTTTGATCATGTGCGGATTCGTGACTTCATTTAGACGGCCAGAGCTGTTGGCGGCTTCGCAGCTCTGCCATCTAAGTTTAGAATCATTTACCCATGCGCAGTATTACCTAAAACTTTGTCTAGCTTGACATTAATCTAGGTTGCTTTTTTCCCTTTTAAAATGTAAAACTTTATCACTGCACGGATTTCGTTTCTTTCCATTGTTGAGAAAATTTACGGCAGAGATAGTTCTAAGTCCCCTCACACAAATTCTATTCGATAAATTAAAAATTGGCGTTCTACTTTTAATTTTGTTTGTCTATCTTCATTTAAGTTCGTCGTTTCGGCCAGTTATCAATCAGCCTGGTAAATCATCAATCATACTTATAATATTATACATTTTGTTTCAATTAACAAGATTTTTAAAGTTAAATTAACATAAAAAGTGAAATTCTTATATGTGTATACTACACATATAAGAACTTCACTTTTTATGTTAATTTTACTATCCGAAATATATTAGTTTCCAACTTTACGTACTTTAGTTCGTCAAACAAAATTAGTTTAGTACTCCTTCGCCACTCGAGCATAAAATATTCCAGAGTTATTTGCATCCTGGTTTTAATTTATTTCTTACGCCAGATTGTCGTATCTACTGTAATCCTCGGAATGTAACTTTTCAAACGTTATTTCCACCAGTCTTCTTTCGGAAACCTTTTTTTGTATCTTTTATAAGAAACTCATGTCCAGCAGTACGGGTTTCATGTTAAACCAGGACTTCCACGAGAAAACTTGACGTTTAGACTGACCTATTAATTTTCGGAATCTCAATATCCTATGAATTGGACTGTGTTCTGAAATTCTAGGTGATTGGCTATTAGAATTAATTATTATCCCCTCGTGAGACCACCTTGCCGTGATGAGGGAGCTTAGGGGAGGCAACAAAATCGGGTCATGAACAGCTAGATCTCTATATATATAATCTCCGAGCGAATTCAAGGGGCGATGGAATATCTAAGATATCTGAAGTCGATCAACTATCATTATTTTCATCTTTACTCTCATCTCATCCATCATACATGATGCGGCGAACGTCTTCTTCATCATCTGTTATCACCCGAGACGGTGCTGTGCAAGATGTCAACCTTGACATAGATCTTGCATCCACGTTGAGGGCTCCCCAAAAGCGTAGACGATGGACTGCTGAAATGAACATGTTCATACTACGCACTTACCTATTTCTAACATCACTAGATGCTGACATCAAAGCATACATAGAACCGCTTCACTTGAAATTCATCGAACAATTCCCAAATATGCAAGTAAGCCGCCAAAGAGTAGGCGATCAAAGACGAGCTATAATTCGAAATAAATGATTACCACAAAATATAATATATCAAATCTATAATAAAGTGAAAGAAGAACTAAACAATCTACCTAATGACCCTCCTGCAACCGTTATCACAATACACATACCACAACATCCGCATGCACGTACACGATTGAAATGGACAAACAAACGAACACAACGAATTTATTATAGAAGCTTACTACAGAATGACTCAATTAGAAAGTAATAGAACCTCATACCGAAAACCTTTGCACGAAGCTTTTATAAACAGATTCCCTAACCTTGCATATCTTAGCGAACAACACATTACGGACTAACGAAGAGCAATCATCAATAATAAATATATAAGTGATAGTAAATTAAATCAAATTAAACAAGGAATAGCCGGCGAATTATCCTTAAATATTTCAAACGAGAATCTAGACACTGAACAAGATGCCCAACATGAAGAACTACAATATCATCAACATTTGAGGCTTTGTTTGGAAACACCTTTCTCACAACGTTTGAATATCTCAGAAACGTGTGGACTCAATATTCAGCAGCCAATAAGAGATATCCCTATAGACAACATATTCTTGCAAACACTACAACACTTCAAAGATACCGACCCAACAACTTGCACAACAACAACCAAAACAAAAACTTGCACTCATATCAGGACGGCTCAACAGATACAAGACATGTATGATTAGAAAACAACAAAATATCCAATTTAAAAACAATGAAAAACAATTTTACAGAAACTTAAAACATTATTCAAGAAACATGGAAATTAGCAGTAACAATATATAAACTGTAAATGAATCTCCAGAACCTGTTGATTTGCGTAACTTTTGGGCAGGAATATGGGAAAAACCGGTGAAACATAACACTGAAGCTGATTGGATCAAAGCAGAAATGACTAGAAATATAACTATATATGAAATGTTTTTTGAACACATTCCCATAGATATATTTATAAATGTAATAAATAATTTACACAATTGGAAGGCACCAGGATCAAACTATATACATAACTATTGGTACAAGAAATTTACACATATTCATGGATACCTCCATCTATTTTTGAACAAGTTTATTAATAATCCTAGCAGAATACCCCACTATATTACATCCGGAACTGCATATATGATACCAAATGGTTACAAGGACCTTACCAACCCAGCAAAATACAGACCCATAACTTGCTTACAAACAGTCTACAAAATTAGCACGTCGAAGAGAATAGCACATTGGCTGAACATCAAAAGGGGAGCCGTAAGTTCAGTCAAGGCTGTAAAGAACAATTAATCATAGATTCTGTAATTTTAAAACGTGTCCAGAAAACCAAGACTGATACTCCATGTATATTGAATATAAAAAAGCATATGACACCGTTCCCCACTCATGGGTAATACAGATCTTAGAAATATACAAAATACACCCAAAATTAATAAATTTATTGGAAAACACCATGAAAGCTTGGACAACGCGACTTAAACTTACCACTCCTACCTCATTTATAGAAATAGAACCAATTCAAATACAAAGAGGTATATTTCAGGGCGATGCTTTAAGCCCTCTATGGTTTTGCCTGGCATTAAATCCACTCTCGATCCTATTAAACTTAGCATCGAAAGGATACCACTTATATTTCAGGGACAATAATTTAGAGACAAAATATACTTTAAGCCACTTACTTTACATGGACGACATTAAACTCTATGCTGATAAGGAACATGACCTATAGAACCTTGCTAGCTTAGCTGAACAATTTACAAACAATATAAAAATGGAATTTGGAATTGACAAATGTAAGATAAATTCAATTAAAAAGGATGCACGTATCAGCACAGTTACTTCTTAGAATCGGGCCTTCTTATTAAACCACTTGACGAAAACAAAACTTATAAATATTTACGATACAGTCGGTCACATCAAATTATTTACAAGAAGACTAAACAAAAACTGAAAGTTAAATTCCAACATTGCCTCAACACAATACTTAAATCACAGCTCTACGCCCGTAACACAGTTAAAGCCATAAATACTTTTGCAATACCCATCCTCACGTATTCTTTTGGTATAATAAACTGGAGTAAAAGCGACCACAAAACACTACAAAGTAAAATGAACACTTCATTGACTAAACATCGCAAACACCACCCGAGATCCCGTATACATAGGCTAACGCTACCAAGGAAAGAAGGAGGGCGAGGTATAATCGACATAACAAATTTACACAACAAACAAGTCACGACCTTGAGACATTATTTTTTTAAAAAATCTCAATTTTCCCCACTTCATAAGACAATAAGCCTTAACGACAATAAATTCACACCGCTAAACTTAAAAGATAACTCAATACGGAACAATGAGACCTTAGTAGAAAACCAAACTAAAATCACCGAATGGACTAGAAAAGCCTTCCATGGGGAGATATCGCCTGGACTTATGCCACCCTAATGTCGACAAAGAAGCGTCGAACGCATGGCTAAGCCATGGCGAAATCTTCCCCGTGAATGAAGGCTTTATGATAGCGATACAAGATCAAGTAATAGAGACTAGTGACTACCAATTGCATATAACTAAAACATTGAATAACGTTACCTGTAGAAAATGCAATAACTCGCCAGAAACTATTCAACACGTTACAAGTGCATGCAAAGCAATAGTTCAAACTGATTACAAACATAGACATGACCAAGTTGCTAATATAATTCACCAGAAACTTGCTCAACAATATCATTTCATTACTGACTTGTAACCCTACTATAAATACAAGCCACCATAATGTTGGAAAACATAACGACCAAACCCTACTTCGACAGAAACTGATATTACTCTAATAAATAAATCAAGTAATACAGGATACATAATTGACATAGCAGTCCCTAATACTCATGACCTCCAAAGTACCATATCTGAAAAACTTACAAAATACATAGAATTAAAAGATGAAATAACTCGTCTCTGGCAACTGCAAAAAGTTGTAATAGAACCAATAGTAATATCCTGTACAGGTGTTGTACCGATACAATTGCACCAATCATTAAAGACTCTACAGCTACCTCCAAACACGTATCACTTTCTCCTGAATAAACCAGGAATAAATTGTCACATCGGTACCCACCACTCATTCCACATAACATTAAAAATGTTATCCATCTGATATGCTACTTGGCTTAGGCTCGTGCACATCAGTACTCCAGTGAAAGCCAATAAAAAGAAAAGAATAATAATAGTAATAATAATAATAGTAATAATAATAATGATAATGATAACGACAACGACAACGACAACGACAACGACAACGACAACGACAACGACAACGACAACGACAACGACAACGACAACGACAACGACAACGACAACGACAACGACAACGTCAACGACAGCGACAACGACAACGACAACGACAACGACAACGACAACGACAACGACAACGACAACGACAACGACAACGACAACGACAACGACAACGACAACGACAACGACAACGCCAACGATAATGACAACGATAATAATAATAATGGACACACCACGTTAGCCCATTCCTTTGGTGAGTACCGTGAGGACTTATGTTATATGTACTAGACAACGGTTATTTAGGTTTAACATTGTTATAAATTTGAGAAATTTTATAAATACATATACATATTAATAATACATATACATACTATGTGATACATAGACATCCATGACCTGGGCAGGATTCGAACCCGCGACCACGACGCTGACTAACCGCCACTTTACCAATTGAGCCAGCCGGTCGTTTGACGACATATGATAACTTTACCGTATTACAAACACATGCTGTAACATAGATCATAGATAGAAACTGTGTCATCAAGCTATGGGATCCAGCGGTTAGCGCTTCTGGTTCCATTCAGGTAGTCCGAGTTGAAACCCCGCCATGGTACCATAAAAATATCGACGCTCAGTGAGTTTTTATGTCTGGCTTGGTTCACCACTCTCACCGCTACCACTGTTTCATCTCCAGGATTAACAGGGAAATCATTTATGTCACTTAGATAAAATCATAGAGGGGGCACGTATATGGTACCATATACGATGAACAATATCACTGATAATCGGAATATATGAATGAACAAAACACAAAAATATTATGATCCCCGTTTGATGTCAAAAATTATATTCAATAACAGAGCTAAAAGGCGCCACATTCATATAGAATTGTCCTATTGTAAAACTTGAAACAGGTTTTCATTTTATTTTCAATGAAAAACTTATTTCTGGTAAATAATATATCAAAAAATAAGTCTGCGTATGTTTTTCTATACATAGTATAATTACAAAAAGGCTGCACTTTTTAATAGAATATTCCATTAATTATGGGAAAGTCAGTAGCCGCTAGACCACCTGTGTTCATATACCACACAGCAGTCGATGCGACGGCTATTACTTCAGCCGGGCTGATGATTATTATATTAATTTTTGCCCTACTTTACATGGGAGTTCATCCTCCACGTAAGAGCTCTCTGCATGTTAATAGGTCTGTAGTCGCGAGATGGATCAAAAGTAAAAAAAATTGTTTGCGCCTTTTAACTTTAAAAAGACACTCCAACAATCGCACTGTCCGATTTAGCTACAATGGATATTTTGATATTTTAATGTTCTATAGTATAAGAGAGCAAACAAGCAATTAGCGTTAGAATTTCGACCACTACCGACACCCTCGGACATTGCTGTCATGAAGATTTTTTGCCACTTTGTCCTACTCACCTTCCAAAGGGCCGCTGGCTACCTCACAAACCGTAGTATATACTAAAGCCATAAAACAACGATATGACACAATATTAAATGGCAATGGGTGTGCGCCGTGCGGCCATAGGGCTAGAGCGTACTCGATATGTAATTAGAGCATGTCCGTGCCGAAGCCCTAGGGAGCCCGAGGTCTACACTACTGTGACACGTAACTGCTTTGACATGCCATTGCATTGGCTAAAATCTGTACGCTAAATATAGTCGTTTATGCGGGATGCAATAATGTTATAAACTACAAGTGCGTGGATAAATATTGTTTTTTAACCTACCAATAGATATGATATGAATTTTATCGTATGTGACATATGTCAGATCTATATCAATACTCACATCTAGGAGTATCGACAAGAACGCCTGTTTTTCCTCAGAGTATCTAGATATTTGACCTCTGTAACCCAGAAGGGAAACCAGGCTCTATCCTTAGCTAGCTTAGGTTGAATTATAGGCAAATCCGTCCTCAAAAGAGCACTGAAAAAGTATTATAATATAATATGTATGATATTATTCTAGATATGGTGTAATAGCAGCCTTTTTTACGATTACCAACGCCCACAGATATCCGCATTATTGTAACGCAGATGTATTGCCCTCCTTCAAAGGGCCACCGGCTACTCACAAACCTTACGAAACTCGACGACCACTGTGGCTGTGTCATGTGAGTAAGAGGTACCTCCGCGGCTGCAATTAGAGTCACCATAATTGAACAATTTTCTTCTATTTAGGGCCACCAAGCCCGCCTACGCCTCTATTTGAAAATGTTTCATATCGTTAGCAATGCCTCTTTGTTATAAGAAAAGAGTGGATAAATATTTGATTCTAATAAGCATGTTGCTTTTAAACTACGTTTTATTATTTGAAAACGTAATATAATATTCATAGTGAGAGAACGAATCCAGGTCACTGCACGCGCCTTCACTGCGACAGTTCGAAGCTTTTCACTGAAAGAAAATATTTTCATTCATTTTCAGATCGGTAATATGGGAACACCCCAATGATAAGTACATTATTAGGGGTTAATAATACCTTTCGCTGTGGTTAGGTATGTTTCCCATTGCTTACTTTATAAGGGCAGTAATGGCTGACTTAATCTTTATGATGTAATGATGTTAAATAAAGATATGAAAAAAGAGGAAAAAAGAGCATAAATTTAAGCATGCACCTTTTCAATAGTAAACGGGAGGCCGGAGGTATCTCTTACTGACATTATGTCGTCATAAAAGTAATGGTTATACCGTCCCTTCTCAAGTGGTATAAGGGTAGCTTGTGTCTTATTATGTTACGGGGTGAAGAAGAGGACCACATATTCTTATGAGGATGTGAATGAGCGTTAGTACTCGCTAAATGGTTCCGATGGCTTCCTTGTCTCCCGATGATAAGGTAAAAATTTACGGGAATACCCCATCGATTCTCATCTTGTTAGGGGTTAATAATACATTTTGTTGTGTGGCAATTTCTTTCTGCTTTAATACTTTAAAAGGCAGCGAATGATAAATTCAGCAACCACCTCTTCAACAGTAGGTACCATGCTTCGTTTCAGCTGAACCTCCCGGTCACACATGTATGTGTGTAATAACTTTTAATACTGTAGTATTAAAAGTGTTTAAACATTTTCTGTTGCGTATTACTTGGTTAACGGGACAGGAGTCCCATTAGGGTGTGGGCTGAAGCATTAAGCATTATATGTGCCAGTTTTGGCTAAATGGCTCTAACTCCTCGTATGTCCATCTATCCACGTCTAAAATCCTGTCTCATAGTCTTTTTTGGTGTAACAGAGGTGACAGAACTGTAGAGATCAGTAATTCAATCTGTATGTAATTTTTTTTTCTAATTACGTTTTGTTGCCACGAAGTGATCGAAGCAGCATTACACAAAAATAAATTTTACTCAGTTTTCTCAGTATTATCAACATGAATATAGTCAGCTGGCGTTCATTGCTGGACAAAGGCCTCCCCTAGAAACAGCACAAGTCACGGCCATGACTCCCACGGGCTCCTTGTGACGTTACCAAGTCGTAATAAGTTCAAGTATTAAGTGCGCTATAGCTGGGAGATTGTCATTTATAAAAGCGGCCATTGCATATTAGAACATTAGGTTAATCGTCCATCTGTTCATCTGTCAACTACCACTTGTATTGTTCATAAGTAGCAATCCGCCCCGGCATCGCCCGTGAATAAATTGTTGCCTTACTAAACACTTATAAAAGAAAATTTGTTCAGTATATTTTTAGAAAATCGATCACACACATAAAGACAGCTTTTGGGGACTTTATTTTTATAAAATTTGTATGTTTTTTAACTCCATTCTGTAGGCAGATTAAGAACTGCAATATTCATTGATCACAACAACCAGTCAGAATCAGTATAAATAAAAGCAAATTTATTTTCAAATTCAAATAGTCTATAGAACTTCTTTTTGTAAGAGGTAGTGCCATGCTGCATAGGAGGAAGTAGTGCTATGCATGATGCATGACAGTGTCGGGAGGATGTAGTGACATCCTCCTATACAACTGAATTGGGTGGGCACGACCGGGGAGGTACCTCTCGCTCATTACAATTAAACTACTTTTACTTATTTATTAAATTATTTATATAGCCCGACGTTTCAGAAGCTTTACAGCAACCATGGTCAGGGGTGGACTGAGATAACAGATGTCCTTATGTAGTAAGCTTTTAAAAGTACCCGAAGAATTATAATTTTAGTTGTTCCGATTAACGCAAACAGTACTTATTATATCTTGCTGTCTTGAGGTGTTACGTTTACTTTTTGATTCGATTATGTTCAACACTGGATCCCAAGCAGAGGGAAGAACCCAGCCAACTTCTCTATTGAAATTTGGACGTTTTTTGATTTCAATAGCCTCACGGATCATCCTTGGAAGGAATCGGTGTTCCCTAGGGAGGATTTGCGGTTTATCAAATCTAATGTAATGGCAGGGGCCAACTTCAGCATGCTCACAGATCGCAGATTTTGTAACATGTCGGTGTTTCATATCGGCTATATGTTCTTTGACGCGAGTTTTTATAGATCTTCTAGTTTGCCCTATATAGGAGAGTCCAAAGTCACAACCAAGCTTGTACACTCGTGCACCTTGCAAAGGGATATGAAATTTCACTGATGGTAAGAACTGACCAATCTTCTTTGGCGGCTTAAAATAAGTTTTTTGAAGCCGGTAGTCGTTGAAAGGTTCCGATTGTTCGTTTGTCCCCCTAGACAATATAAAACATAATGATGGATGTTCATGTGTAGTTTCAGCCGTGGACAAAGTTGCGGCGGATCGCTAGTTAAGTATTCATATAAGAAAGTGTATGTGGAATACACAAGCGGTAGAACTAAAATTTGAGCAAAACTAACATGATAAACATTTCAGACCTTTTCTGTAGTGAAGAATTTTTAATTTATCGAGCTCTTTTTTTAACAACTATATTTAACACTCCAATACTATATTAGTAAGTTAGATGATTAATGTGTGAGTCCGCGTGTTTCGC
>JAFELO010000615.1:849105-871189 GCA_017140195.1 Eumaeus atala | reverse complement strand
CACAGGGCTGGGCTAATGTCCCCACCACCGTTGCAGCTTTATTGTGGTGGTGGTGCTCAGTAGCCTGGGGTGATCCGAGACACCTTGGGTGGAGCCAATTGAACCGAGGAGGTGGATTGCCCTTTGTAGCCCTCTTATAAGAAGAGGGGACTAAAGAGTAGTAGGACGAGGCGCTTTTTGTACCCCTCACAAGAGGAGGGCACCAAAAAAATGAGGTAACGCTATTGCGCACAGGGCAAGGGGCGAGGATGGAAACTTGCGTTGTTTAAAAGAGGGAGTTGTCCTTTAGTGTGGGAAAGCTCCGTCTGTGGAGGTGGAGTTGGTCCCTTAGGGGGTTGATTAGCCGCCGAGGTGCCCTGAAAATTTGTTGCTCCGAGGCGCCTCATCGAAGGCGGAACTGATGGTACTCGCGGTTGTTTTTGTAGGTATTCGGTACTATAATGTGCCACTAGCCCCACACAACACTGCAACCCACCCAGGGCCAGTGAAGGCGCGTAAATGCGTTTCCCCGTGTCAAAAATAAATAGAAAAAGGCCTAAGCTAATGTTGTGTAATGAGTCCATAGGAAGAAGTAAGCGATGAATAAAGCATTTAATATTGTCCTAGGAAAACATAATGATTTAAAGTGTGTGCAAAGAGTGCACCTACTTACGTATTCCATTCTCGAGTTCATAACAATGGCTTCTGAGTTACACTGAAACTAGTGTTTGTTAAAGAATGAATAGAAAAGGATTAAATATCACATTTTACTTACTCGTGTGTGCTATCGCCGTATCATGTGGAATTTACGTCTGTTTCTTTGTCCGCTATACTATAGCGAGTTTCGACAGCGTTGGTAGAAAAATATTTTTTGCTTACCTTAAAGGCGAGTTTTAATTCCAATCTCAATACGTTTTTTGGACAGTATACATATTATTAATATAATTATATTAATAGCAATATTGTAATTACTATTGGAAATTTTTGACGAAGTCTCCTGCGTTACTTTATTTCTATGTACTGCGTAAAGATTGCCTAAAGCTTGTATAATCTCCATGTCTATGTAAGCATGTAAAAAATGAAGAAGAACATAGCTTGTAGCTGTACTGAAATTGCACAAAATGTTTTTAAAAGTCCTAACTTAATAATAGTCACTTACCGCTACAAGCTCACAAAAGTGTAAAGGATATATTGCATTAAAAAATATAAAGATAAGCTTTTTTTACATTGCTCATTGTATGAGGTTGGGAGTCTCTGGAAACGAAACATCTGATTTGACTCTAAAAATAAGAAAATGAGTTAAGCTGAATATATTTTAAAGGATACTTTCACTACTTCCATCCTTGTGACGCAGGAGTCACTGACGATGACCAAATGCACATACAGATGGTGTACTTACGCCGAAGTATGGAAACAAATTTTCTCACTTTTTCTAGGACGATGATCCTTGTCGGCTACCTAATCCTTACGAGAAGGGCGCCAGTTTTTTATCATCGACTGACATCTGGGCCCCTCAACATAGAAGGGAAACCAGGCGCAATCCTAGATTAGGTTGAAATTGAATACACACGAGTCCGATGCTCGCGTTTGAATTTCCGCATGGTGTTCTCGTTCACCGTAAGATCATTTATAAAATGGACTTAAATTCGTAAAACCCCTTTATTCATGGCGGAGTTCGAACTTGGACCACTGGAAAAGGAAATCCGATGCGCAAAAAACTAGACCACCAAGACCCTGAAAGTTTTTTATATTAATTATTATATAATTCAGTAAAGCTGGCATTAGCTCGGAAAAGGTGCTAAATCCTTTCTTGAAATAGACATTCGCCAAAAATAGTTCGCGATATATTTTGCACGTCCAAGGAAAAGGAAGCGAAAGTGATAAACCGATATATTTTAAAAAATTACCTGCGTCCCAGTCTATTAATTATTAATTGTGTTCACGATATAAAAGACCTGCTATGATATTTTACCGATATAAAGTTTACAAAACTGTATCAAACCTTTGTAACTCATTGCAGGAAACTTTTAGAAGATCAGCAAAATTGTTCCCGGTTCCTAACTTAAATTCGAATTGGGCTATAAATTGTATCAGACGAGAGACACGTGCTTCTTGGATAGAATAAGTGAGATTGTAAGAAAAGTTTTCTATCGCTACTCGTTCGGAGCACAGACAAAATTCGCTTTGAACAAAATAATTTCTAGGTATGTACTTTGATCGATTTCTGTTTCATTTATATTGTTTGTTATTTGGCATTATTAAGGAGCGAATCAATATTTATTTACAAGGAATTCTATCGTAGTCCGTTGAACCGCTGACACGTATAGTGCGACGTTACGGTCGCAATACAACAGTTTCCTTTTTCTTTACCGTGTCCTCCAATCAATACTACATGAAATCATAATTCTAGGCAATTTTCTGGGTAGACAACAATGTCGAGAAGGTTAATTGATAGATTAGAAGATTGGTTGAGGCATTGAAGGGTCACAATAGCAGTGGTACCATTATGTTACAAATATTAATACTCCTGATACCATGGCCGACTTGTTGAAAATTAGAGCTGACTGGGCGGCCAGGCGCGAGATATTTTCTCCCTCTTTGGTGGTTATCAACAGCGCCTAATAAACTATTCAAATCAATTCACATTGTGCTCAAAATAAACGTTTAAGAAATAACTATTGTTGTGCTTATGTTACAATTCATGTTAAATAAATAGAGACAATAATGGGGGTAAAGCAATGTTAAAGATTTAGTCAGACTTTTAGATACATTTATTTAATGATGGTCTCTCCATATTCACAATTAAAAACAAACTTAAAATAGTATAAGAAACAAACAATGGAATCAATCCAGTTTTTAATAAGGGTTAGTAAAAAGTTAGGGAACGAAAGCCTCAACTGCAGCCCGGAGGAATCCTTTCTATACATAATTGTTCTAAACCACACAAGTTTTACTTTGTTGCAATAGTATAAATTATTTTACATATATATTGTACAACTACAGACGCGCATGAACATCAACGCAATTACTATGCATAAGTTGCCCTTCTTTTCACGTCACTCCCAACTACTCACAAACCGCACGAAACGCGATACCGTAGGTGTCACCTTACGGCGGTATCAAGTGAGCGAGACGTACCTCCCCGGTCGTGCCAGCTCAATTCCGCTGCAAGGCAGCATGGCACAAACAAAAAAACACAAACACTTACAAAGTATACGAAAACGTCATTAAAAGAATATTAATATCATAAATCGTACTACTACGCCTAGACTTTTTAGGGGTACACTTCTGCTGAGGAATAATTTGTGAAATCTAGGGATCCGTGTGAATCGCCGGCCTGTATACATAAATAAGTACGTTTGAAATTTAATCTTGCACAGGGTGCATCACTATTTGTAAGAGATTGAGTTCATTATGCGACTGGTTTTGTTGAACTTCAGTCAGCTACCGTCATGACTTTGAGATTGCGAACGTTATCCAGGTCGCTCGAAGGCAATCACTCTGGGATGCATTGCTTCTTTATACCATAGCCTCATTTTTTAGCCTGTCTAGTTGGACTTAAACAAGAGCGAATACGCCAGTATGTCAGAATATCAGAATAAGTCGTTCAATAGTATTATATGTGAACAAACTTTAAATTATACATGTCCATGCAATTTGTGATCATGCTTTCAATCATACAATATCCATGCTATTTGTGAACAGACTTTAAATTATACATGTTCATGCAATTTATGATCACGCTTTCAATCATACAATATCCATGATATTTGTGATCAGGATTTAAAATACGCATGTCCATGCTATTTGTGATCAGGCTTTAAATCATACAATGTCCACGCTATTTGTGAACAGTGTTTAAATTATGCATGTCCATGCTATTTGTGAACAGGCTTTAAATTACACATGTCCATGATATTTTTGATCAGGATTTAAAATACGCATATCCATGCTATTTGTGATCAGGCTTTAAATCATACAATGTCCACGCTATTTGTGAACAGTGTTTAAATTATGCATGTCCATGCTATTTGTGAACAGGTTTTAAATTACACATGTCCATGATATTTGTGATCAGGATTTAAAATACGCATATCCATGCTATTTGTGATCAGGCTTTAAATCATACAATGTCCACGCTATTTGTGAACAGTGTTTAAATTATGCATGTCCATGCTATTTATGAACAGGCTTTAAATTATACATGCTCATGCTATTTGTGATCAGGCTTTAAATCATACAATGTCCACGCTGTTTGTGAACAGTGTTTAAATTATGCATGTCCATGCTATTTGTGAACAGGCTTTAAATTATAAATGTCAATGCTATTTGTGAACAGGCTTTAAATTATTCCTGTCCATGCTCTTTATAATATAGGGCGCAAACAAGCCCTCGGAGCCTTTTTTCACGAATACCAATGTGAACATCCGCATGATTGCTATGTCTGTGCGTTGTCCTTCTTTCATCCCTCCCTTCAATGGGTCACTGGATCTTACAAACCTTACGAAACGTTACACCGAAGTGATATCTTTGTGATGATATATGCGCGAGGTACCTCCCCGGACGCGCCGGTCCAATTCCGCTGCTATGCAGCATGCACTACGTATTACTAAAAACGCCAAGTCGTTAGTACGTTTATAATATAATTTCTAGCGACATGCCCCCTGAAGAGAACTTAAATTATTTATTCTACCTTCATTTTAGTATATTTCATAAAATCAAAAACAACATAGAATACAATCGGGACAAATCCCAACACGACAGCAAAAGTATAATATACAAAAATCTGTCGTTATGACACCAAATCCGTGTAAAATATGTGTTGGTAAAGTCGTTGTGTGTTAGTAAAGTGTGTTGGTAAATATTTACAGTAAGACAGGGAACAAATGAGAAATTGGTGCCATTATGCAACTACCGATGCTCATTAATATCAAAAAGATATATCAGATGCGTTATACTCCTTCACTTCGTCCCTTCTCATTGTTCCACCGAAAACGTTCAGGTCATTGTGAGGTACGGTCGTAATATTACAATTTTTCTACTATGTAGCACGGCACTACACCGGACAGTTGTATCATGGCGTAGTGAGCCTAGTAGTGGTAAGCTTTTGTCTTTCGCGTTTTAACGATGTCATGTAACGGCCAATGGCGGCTCGTTGAAGAGCTCGCAGGACTTCGCCGCTGTACTCATTTTGATTATGACGGAGCGTACGGGACCGGTCAATCTGAATCTCAGTTTGCTGCGTTAATAATAATGCATTGAACGCCTTAAAGACGCTTCTAACTGCAAATATTTGTTTCGTGAATCCCTAGATTCTACTTCTGTGTTATTCCGGATTGTAATCAAACTGTGCCAAGTTCTAACCAAATCCATTTAGTCGTTTTTACGTGAAGGGTAACAATTTTGAAAGAAGAAATGCCTCATTTGTACCAACCTAATTTTGCTGCAATACAGTATAGCACTATCGCTTACATAATAATCAAAAATTGTTATTCATTTACAAATTTTCCCAATTTCAAATCCAGCTATACTCCAACTAGCAGCATCCTGTAATTTTGCACGCGTAATTCAGCTCCATATAGTCCTAGCGTTATGGCATACAGCCAGCCTTAATATATGAGCTATCTAACGTGGAAATAGTTTTCACATCAAATCAGCAGTTTCCGAGATTAGCGCATTCAGACAGACAAAAAGCTCTGCTAGAACTGTATAATATAAAATCTTCACTTTCCACTATTTAGAGAGGTTCGTTTGGGCGATCTTAGTCTAAGTTGGACAAGGATAGTCGTGAATCAGATATTAGGGTCAAATCTAAACTTGATCAGGATCGTCATAATATAATGGTTCTTGTCCAGTGGTTCCTTTATTATTTTGTACGCAACAGAAAAGCAATTGCGATGTGTGAAATGCTTTGGCGGGTAAAGTTTTATAATATCAGCGGAACGATAATGAACCGGTCCAGTCCAGTTTTAGGAAGAGGTAGCACTACATCGTTCTATGCAGCTGGAATTGCGCCGGTACAACCGGGGAGGTATCTCTCGTTCACATACCACCGTAGAGTGACAGTCGCGTTCATTGTCGCGTTTCGTGTGGTTTGAGAGTAGCCAGTGGCCCATTGGAAGATGGGGAGAAGGAGGGCAACGCGTTGGCATAGTAATTATGTGGATCTTCATGGGCGTCGGTAGTCGCAAGAAGGCCCCGATTTCTCGTCCCCCATTCTATTAAGAAAAAAGTCATGATGAATACTAGATGTTCAATAAAAACTGTGTCGCCTCCCACACGCGACTGTAGTTAACTTAAACTTATACGATGTGAGTAATCGAAACCGGTCGTAAATGTAAATTATTTACATTTTGTTATATATTTAATAAATAGTAGAAATTGTAATAGTTTTTATTCATCAATTGATGTCATGAATTTTTACTAAAAAGAGACTAACACTACATCAACTAAACTATTTTGAAGTGAAAAGTGCGCAGGAAGAATTTTGCAAGGTAAAGTGCGGTAAAGAGTTACGCTCGTGTTACACTCGATTTTACACGGTTACACTCAATTTTGTTTCGCACGATTTTTTTAATATTTCGCGCCTCAAATTGTTCCTTCAATAATATACTCATAAAAACGTAATTGAATCTCAGTTAACTTAAACTTATACGATGTGAGTAATCGAAACCGGTCGTAAATGTAAATTATTTACATTTTGTTATATATTTAATAAATAGTAGAAATTGTAATAGTTTTTATTCATCAATTGATGTCATGAATTTTTACTAAAAAGAGACTAACACTACATCAACTAAACTATTTTGAAGTGAAAAGTGCGCAGGAAGAATTTTGCAAGGTAAAGTGCGGTAAAGAGTTACGCTCGTGTTACACTCGATTTTACACGGTTACACTCAATTTTGTTTCGCACGATTTTTTTAATATTTCGCGCCTCAAATTGTTTCTTCAATAATATACTCATAAAAACGTAATTGAATCTCAACTAGAACTGTTTTATGACTATACAAAATTAAAAGGCACTCAGTAAACTTTGCATGCATGTGCATGGCGGTGTAACATTATGATAATGTAACATAAATATGCACTTATAAATATGATTTCGCAATGAATGAATACATCACTTTTGTAATTAAACGAGGTGGTGTACCATATGTATCAATATTGGGGACACAAGCCACCCCGACTCGGATTAATTTTACTCTTACAATTATTAATGTTCGCATTTTGTTCGTTGTAATTACATGACATGTTATTATATATTGTTATTAAAGCAATGAAGTGTGTCTTATCGTAACGCCGAATCTTAGATTCAAATTTTGAGGTTAGCAAAAAATGTTTGTAACGCGTGTAATTTTTTTTGACCGATGAAATTTTTTTTCACAGTTTAAAATGCAAAGTGCCTGGCCATCTATGTTCTTAGTATCACTTTTAGGTTCCGTAGGGGAGACATGACAAAACTGTATCAGCTACACTGATGGTTGTGCCACGGATATGCACGCACCACTTTGTTTAATTATTTTTATCAGTCGCGCTCACGGGGCTGTGTAGACAGGTTTCGGTGGTAGCGAGACGGTGCCATAAAAATGAGGTATTTCTATAATATAATGAAAAAAGTTTTAATATTTATTTTTATTGGTCTTGTCTTTACTATACGTAACCTGAATGTTAAATGACACTAAATGTGCATAATTTTCTGTCTTTATATTTCAACACGTTGAGCAATAATTTTCTAACAACAATTTAATTTAGATGTATTGGAAATTTTAAAGACGGACTAAAAACCACAACTTTTTTCTTTATATGGGGACGAGCAGTCTCTTCCTAACTATCGAAGACCATAAACATCCGCATGATAGTAACGCAAATGCGTCATTATCCTTACCTCGTCCCCTCCAGTATATATTAAAATACTAAATTAATAATTAGAGGATAGCTAAAGTAGTAATGTAACATGTGTTGTAACACCAATCTGAATTTTGATATAATATAGTCGGAAATAAAGACGGAACCTTATATGAGAAAATTATAGTCCATATGTGCATCTGTCAAAATCATTTTCTGGGGAATGAGTGGAAGGATCAAGCTACAATTCAAAATCTTAAAGACCAGAAAAATCATACTTCTAAGCCAACGCCATAAAAAAATACAGCCTATTCTGCAGATATTTTATATGAAAATGCACGTTACCCAAGACTAGTGGGATATTTTCCGGTGGCATGATACGTAAATATTATTGGCAAACATTATATGATTATATTATGTGATGCACATCTCATACAAAATATATGAAAGTGTCCGTAAATATTGTTGGCAACCATTATGTGATTATATTGTGTTGCACGTCTCATACAAAATGTATGAAAGTGTACGTAAATATTATTGACAACCATTATATGATTATATTATGTGATGCACATCTCATACAAAATATATGAAAGTGTACGTAAATATTATTGGCAACCATTATGTGATTATATTATGGGCTGACCACACATGGGGCACACTCAGAAAATCAGATGGCAGATGTGCCAGTAAGCTTCTGGAGTGGAGGCCACGTTTAGGAACGATGTGTTGGTCACCTGGTGAACGGTGGATCTCCGTGATCTAGCTGATCCGGGATGGATGCGAGTAGCAGGAGATCGGCCGTCTTGGCGTTCACTGAAAGAGGCCCATGTCTGGCAGTGAACAGATAAAGGTTGACAATGATGATGATGATGTGTCGAGGTATGTCATTTGATTACTTCCTGGCCTGAACTCGGCAGGTATTTTTTGTGGCAGTTCGCGGTGTACCGGCGAACGTGGGTCGTGGAATTTCATCGACACAGACTTAGGTATGAACGGGAAGATAGTCTTTTTTATTTATAGGGAAACAAACAGGTGGCTGGACCGTTTTATAACTACCGATGCCCCTAAACTTTCGCATAATTGTAACGCAAATGAGATGGCCTTTTCCTCCATCCCTCTAATGGGCCATCGGAAAGCCAAGCGGAAATGCGGACGACGAAGCAGTTACTTGACAGTGTCATGTGAGCGAGAGGGGACTCCCCGCACGTACCGACCCAATTCTGCTGCATGGCACTACTTCTTACTAAACTAATTTGCTTTTATGTTTCCGTAATAAATATAAAGGATGGTTGTCTTAATTAATATTTTTAATATAGTAACAGAATTATCATTATCATACTTGGTAT
Organism: Eumaeus atala; assembly: GCA_017140195.1. NCBI lineage: Eukaryota > Metazoa > Arthropoda > Insecta > Lepidoptera > Lycaenidae > Eumaeus > Eumaeus atala. The sequence goes on along the minus strand of JAFELO010000615.1, from coordinate 862,016 downwards.
TACTAGGCATATTTTAAATAATGTAAGTAAGAGCATGTGCCATGTTGCATTGCTGCTGAATTGAAACGGCATGACCGGGGAGGTACCTCCCGCTCACATGATAAAGTCCTTAAAGTGACAGCTAGTCAGGTTCGTGTGGTTTATTAGTAGCCGGGGGCCTGTTAGGGGGAGGAGAAAAGGAGGGTGACGCATCTGCATGATAATAATGCGGATGTCTGTGCACGTCGGCAGTCATTAAAAGGATTCGATTTCTCGTTTGCATCCCTATATAATAAAAAAGGCCAAGATGATAAATTTTCAGATGCTAGATGTTAGCTTTTTTTTCTAACAAAGGGAGGCAAACGGACAAACGGAGCCCCTTAATGACTACCGTTGCCCATGGACATTCGCATGATTATTACGCAAAGGCGCTGCCCTCTTATCACTCCCCCAATGGGCCACCGGCTACTTCCCCGGTCGTGCCTACTTATTTCCCTTGTATAAGAGGATGTAGTGTCACTACCTCCTCCTATGCAACATGGCACTACCTCTTCGTAACTGGCACCAACATTAGAACAACAATTTGAAGTAAAATGACTACACATAGTGGTATAATAACATTTATAGAATAACCAAGTTCCATAATATGGACACCTACGAGCATGTACACATACACGTCTAAAAACATCGTTCGAATCTCGTCAGAGTCATAGACGTATGTCTCTAAATACACCTGTGATCCGAACGGGATTCGAATCCGTTTCCTTTGGAGCAACATACACGACTTTAGTGGAGCTATTTTACCACTGCGTCAGCCACTCGTTATCGACTTTTGAATAGTGATCTAAAAGCCGTATTACGTTTATCGTATGTCATATTACGGAGAACTGAAAGGCCTGGCGGAGAAGAATACCGGCAATAACATGATCAAGTAGACTGAGGCGGTGTGTGTTGAAGGAAAACTAAAAGATTCCTATTCTACCAGGTAACATTTCTTTATGGTTTGGGTGACAATCGAGCAATCGGAGCCTATCAACGACTACCGACACCCATGAAAACCTACATAATTTTGCTGATGCGTTTCTTGTTGCCTTTCTTTACACACCCCCGGCTACTCACAAAGGGCACGAGACGCGACACCGTAGGTGTCACTTAACGGCGGTATCAAGTGAGCGAGGAGTACCTCTCCGGTTGTGCCGGCCCAATTCTGTCGCACAGGAGGAGGTCATGCATCATGCATGGCACGACCTCCTCCTATGCAACAAGACACTACCTCTTACTAAATATATATAAATACTAAACCAAGGCGTCAACAAAATTTATATTTCCAAAGAAGAATCCCGGGCCCTCATAAGCTCTTAATAAAAGCCTTGAGGACCTTACGACTAAAACGCTTACGCTGTTACGAAGACACCGTTAAAATTACGGTATTAAAGTTCCCTCTTGAAAATAATGTAATAAAAATGACGCATTTTTCTTTTGTTGTTATTTGTTAGTTGTTTATTAACTCGGTATCTAATGAAATAAATACTCAAATTCGCCCTGTGTCATTGCCCTCTCAAGATTGAGGATACCAAAACTTACAACTAATTCAGGCAAACCTAGTGTCAGCTGGAGGGATGTATATCAATCAAATCGATATTTTTTTTTAAATAGTGTAAGGGTTTTAAGTCGGAGCCTTTTGAGTCATCAATATGCATGCACAAAAGTATTGAGTGATCATTTCTGCCTTATCTCAAATAGGCCACCGAAATCTCTCACTCGGCCCGCATTGGGATGATACATTTGCATTGACTTTGCGGCAGTATCTTTTGTCCAAGAATCGGCTCAGCTGGTGGGATGGAGGAAAGAAGTGCAATGCATCTGCACGAGGAGAGTCGTCCACCTATGTTTGGGCTGGAAATAATGCGTGTTACGATGAAAAGAGCTTGCCAAAGCTCCCGTTCATGGAACCGTGGCAGAATTTAGAAAATTTGGGAGGAGGTAGTGCCATGCGGCATAGGAGGATGTAGTGCCATGCATAGTGCATGACATTACATCCTCCTATGCAATGGAATTTGACTGGCACGACCGGGGAGGTACCTCTCGCTCACATAATACCTCCCCGCAAAGTGACATCTTCAGGCCCCTCGGAGGGGGGGGGAAGAAGAAGGGCAACGCATCGGTATAGTAATTATGTGGACGTTCCTTTGCACCGGTAGTCGTATAAAAGCTCCAATTGCTCATTTGCCCACTATTGTATAAAAAAAGAACCCCCTCAAGACTCCCCATACTTCTGTCACCAAACGCTACACCGTAACACGTACATATTTGTTAGAAGGCTCCAATTTAACGTTTCCCCTCATAGTAGAATAAAAAAATCATCTGTAATTTAATTGTACTTTTTTCAACATACATTAATTATCAGAATTTCAATGGACACCAAGACGGCCGATCTCCTGCTACCCGCATCCATCCCGGATCAGCTACCGCACGCAGATCGTCTTCCCATCTGGTCAACGGTCGACCGAATTTAGATTATTTTTAATAATATAAGTTTTATATTCCTCGCTTTGCTGCGATATGTTTCCTCCAATAAATTTATTATTATTTATTGTTAAGTAACTATATACGTCAACAGACATCTGCACCGCTAAAGAATACACTTGTAAAGCTGTTCTTAATTATCCTCCTATTATCTAAACCACTCGCAAAACACAAGTAATCACTTTATGCCGATGTGATTTTAGTGAGAGGTTCAATCCTAACTGCAGTACGATTTGATCGCAATACAGTAATGGAACTGTATTGAAATCTAAATTAATAATTACACCTCTATCAATATTATCTATATAAATATTTATTGTAGGCATACTTATACTCGTTCGCAATTTTATGCGACATTAGAATCACCAGGAATTCCTCACCCAACAATCACCTTCACCCATCACCTCATCACGCTTCAGCCACGCAATTCCGATCCTATTAGTCATAGCGTCATGGTATAGCATATAGCCTTCGTTGATAAAGTTACTATTCAACAGAAATATACTTTTTCAACACTGGCCAGTAGTTCCGGAGCTTGGCACGTTCAAATTAAAACAATCAACAACAAGACTCAACAGCTTTATAGTATTCGTGTAGAAGGAACATACAAATTTGCGATTTTTGTAGTGACTACCGACAAAATCAATAAATATCGTCATATTATAATTCCACTAATGAGCCCACGGACTCTACGAAAACGTATAACAATCCTAACCTAACCTAACGTATATGTGGCATGTGTAACAATATGTGAGCAAGAGGTACCTCCCCGGTCGTGCCAGCCCAACCTTCCTAATATTATAAACTAGCAGCGCCCCACAGTTTCGCCCGCGTAACTTTGATCTTATAAGCGGTCGCATCACGGTACTAGAGCATTATTATGAAAAACTTTATGGTTACCTCCGGATAAATTTGATGCGGATAAAACCGCGAAGCATAACTAGTTGTTACCTACTCAACCAACATTACAAACCAATTATAAGATCCATTATTTTTATTAACTAAAGGTCTAAAAATGAAGGTTAAAATAAACATTTTTCAAGAGGAAAAGAATTACTACGAGTACATTTTTAATAAGTCATCGGAGCCATGCCCACGCAATACATTATTTACGTAAACAAACTCGCCTAAGAATCGCCGAAGGGTTCGAATAAAGCATTTCAGAGTCACACCTAAATCAAAATTAAACTTTGAAGCTGTCGAAGCGAAACAAATTTAATTTCCTTGTAGGTAATAACAAATCTTGAAACAATGTGATTTGATCGAAGCAAGATAAGAGCATCCGCATCCGTGATTTCGCACCCGGATCCGGTACGCTTAATCGCGTTATCTCATACCTTATCGCGTTGAAATCGCTAATTGCACCAACCGCACGCCTATCTACGGGGTTTTAATTAAGTTTGTACTAATAGAAACGTGTTCTTGCCGAGACAAATAGGGCTGGGGTGAATCTGAGGTCGACAACATAATAACAAACATCCAACCAATGATTCAAATTGTTGTATTGTCAGGTAACCTTATGTACCAATTTCACGTTGCTAATTCAGGGCGGGCTTATGATTTGTTGTTTGATCACGAATACATCTGATTTTAATAATTGTTCGACAGTTTTTGTACAACCCTACATTTTGAATGTTAACTTTATTGTTATGCTCTCCCCTATCTGTTTGTCTTCATATGCCTGCAAAGCTGTTGAGTGTTGAAGATTACTTAAGATATCTGTAGCGCTTTTGCATAATTCAAGTAACATTCTCGTTTGTCCCTTGTAGTACTATAAATATTTACCAACTATGCACTAAACAGACCAGGTGTCATAACGACAGACTTATATATTTTTTTATAGCATAATACGACGCCCATGAATATTTGCACGATTTTTACACAGATGCGTCGCCGTCCTGCACCTCCCCCAATGGGCCACCGGCTACTCATAAACCACACAAAAGGCGACAGAGACGCTGTCACTTTACGCCGGTACCAAGTGCAGCGAGAGGTCGAGAGGCATTGAGAAAAGAAAAGAATGAAAATGAAAATCTTCTTATACAGCATGGCACCACCTTTTCCCAAAATTTTACTTTAGCTCAAAAACGTAGTGTTGGGATTTCTCCAGATTGTATTTGATTTTATGAAGGGCGAGTCGGTAGAAATTACATTATAAATTTACTAGCGGCTTAGCATTTCTAGTAAGAGATAGTGCATGCAGCATTGCAGATGAATCGAGCCGGCGCGTCCGGGGAAGTACCGCTCGCTCATATGATACCGGCGTAAAGTAATAACTTCGGTGTCGCATTTCGTGTGGCTCATGGTGGCCCGTTAGAGAAAATGAGGAAATAAAAGCAATGTATTGACATAGTAATTATGCTGATATTAATATGTCTTAGAAATGATGACTATGCGATTTTTGTGACTTGTAAGTCGGTGGTCTCTTGGATACCTGGGGTGAAAGAGCGCATCGCATATGTATATGCGGGTATTAGTTGCTACGACTGCACGTTAGTACCTCAATAACATAGATGATACAAGTCAGTTGCAATAACTACGTTGTCAGATTTGGAGAGGCCCTTGAGGCCCTAGACAAGTAAGAGCAAAGCACGATGAGTCTATGCATTTGATTGGATTTATTTTTGTCAGTGCCCAGTAAGTACGAGGTGATGACATGCTGCCAGCCGACTTGAGGCACGCCCGACGGCACCTCTCGCGTACATGATGTCACTGTAAAGCGACAGCTATACTGTCGCGTTTCGTGAGGTTATCCGGTGACTCATTGGAAGAGGCAGGAAGGCGAGCAGCGTCCACAAAAAGCAGTGACTTATGGCTTACACCCTTATGATATATAATATAAAATAGAACTTTATTTCTGAACTACAGTCTAAAACTAGACTTCCTTTATCACACTACGTTGGCGTAGTCCTGTGGTAAGTACCGTAAGGACTTGTGTCACAGGTACTAGAACAACGGAAATATATGTATATTTAAGATTTTCGTATATTCAAGAAATCAAATATATTTAAGATATTTATTCTAGAAATACATACAACACATATCGAGGGATGAAAGGCTATTTGCCTTAATCGACATTTCGGGCGATTTTGAGTTATGCACATATTCAGAATCAGCGAATTTTTCTGCGCCGAATGATGCCGGCGACGTTAAAATACAAACGCTTTTGTGGCGTTTGAAACAACTCTACTTTTGGGTCGCTTTTAAAGTGGCAGTATATGTTCCGACACCGATTTCTCATTTTTTTTTATCAGTATTCTTGAACCGCACCATGACATTAGGGACCGGTATATAAATCATTTGGCCTTTCTCAAATTTATAATTCAAAATAAGTTAAAGACTTGCTTCCTGTTTCTAATTATTACTAGGATATAACTTGAATCATTTCGATTTCTACCATTTATTTACATGGCGTGAAGTCGCTTCAATCGTTAAGTCGTCATTGAAATGTGACATGGAGTGGCGCTTATGCTATTTCGGCTGCTTCCATCTTAACTCAGGTTAATACTTAAATCAAAAAGCCTCTTTCTTTGCAAGTACAAAAAATAATAGGACAAAATTTTTTAAATGATTATAAATTTTCGTACTATTATTTTCTGTACTGATGTCGCAAAAAACATATGATGTATTAAAGTAAAGATACTTAAAATATTATTTGACTAACAATAAAAAATGGAGTCGACTTTTAAACCATAACATTTTAATATGCTACATTTCAGACATGTGTTTTAATACCACACTTATTTCACGTTCCGGGATTTAAGCATCGTAATTATATAACTTAACTCTCGCGCAAAGGCGCTCGAGTAGAACATCGAAGTACATGGAGAAGTGACGTGACGCGCCGTTGCCACTAGCGTTTATATTAAACGTGTATATTTCATTATTTACTTGCTATTTCAAAGTAAGACGACGACACAAAAAAGTATTATTTGTATCTTTACAACATGCATATTAATAATTACATCGTAGATACACTTCATTATTAATGTAACAATAGATAAAATAGAGAATAGTAAAAGATTTGTACTTCAGTAATAAACTGTTGGTTGAGAATATTTTAACATTCCTATTTGGTATAAGTATTAACGAATCATCAATGTAGATTTTTTTCAATTATTAGGTAGGGCACGCTGATACTTAGTAAGTGGTGCACAAGCAAGCTAAATTAGAACATCGAGAGTTTGTGAGTAGCAGGTGGTCTATTGAGAATATGGATACGTTGTCCTCTAAGCCTGTATGGGGTTTAGAGGTCGGCGTTTTAAGCGTCGGAAGTCCCTAAATGACTCTACTGCTCATGTGCCCCTCTATATTACAAAAAAAAACAAAAAAAAAATTACTAAATAGTTTGCGTTAGCGGTACTTCTTTAATTGTTCATTATTTCAGATAAATATGAAGACACAAAGACAAAAATTCTACAGGCATAACTTTAATCGTATCAATCTTTCGAACGAGGATGATACTTCTGCCGTTGTTAATGAAAGTGACACGACTGATTCTACAGTTACACTATTAGGAAGTATGTATTATATATAAATGTCCATTGATAGCGTGCATGGGCTCCTTCGCAATATTTTAAGGGGAATCTTGTAGGGAAAATTAGCAGAATCCGTACAGCAACATTTAGAATCAAACTGAAGAAAGTATACAAATAACGGCGGAACCTAAACCTATCGATCGTATATACAGTACAATTTTACCGATTACCAAACCAAAAGATATGGACTTAAAGAAATTGTGTGATTTTGGGGTTATATCTAAATGTTGAATGTTTACATCTGCAGCACTGTAATTTCAAAGACGTTCTCCTGGATACGGATGTGGAGGATGCAATCGAAGATAATAAAAACTAAAAATACATGGTTGTGTCGTGATTACTAAATATAGTCTGATTATAACTAGAAGCTTTCTTCATTGCGGTCATAATATTTTTAATTAGTTTGTGATAAAGCTATGGCTGTGATTGTTTATACTTTTAGTGGATAAATGTGAATAAATAGTTTTATTTTGTTTCATCAATAAGAGATTATAATATAAACGTTTGGTTGTGATAGGTACTTTTATATAAATTTAGCAAGTAAAACAGAATGAATATATTTTATATTCGTACGTTGAGACTGATTACTTATGCGTAATTATGATAATATTTAAAATATGATAACAGTGAAAATAAATAAATATTTGACTAAACTGCAATAGACTTTGTTTATTTCTGTATTTACTCAACATAAGCACCTGACACTTGCAGTAAATGCGACATAAGCAGTTTGTTCCAACAGCCATTAATGTTATAAGAGTTTAAAGGAAACAACATCAAACATAACATTTTCAATTTAATATGTCACTTAAGAAAATTACGCTGCTATTTATTTCAATTTCAATTAGCAATTGAGACAAATAGCCAGCTACTGTTTATTTAGAGCAAAGTCTCTTCATTCTTTTTATCTTACTCTAAAAATATGCTCAAGAGTCGCTTCATTTTTTTCCTTCTACCAGTTCTAGTTACAAAGTCACATAAATCTTTTTTCTTATCCCAACAACAATCTTTTTCTTATCAACATTTTTCGTATCCCAATACAAGGCAATCTGTATTAAGTGACATTTATTTTTGTTATTAAAGGTTAGAGTTATTGGGCATTAGCATCAAAAATTGGACATTCTAAAATGAATTTCAACAAAGTATGTTCAAATATATCTAGAATTTTTTTATAAGAACCTTTTTCGAAAATTTTCAACTTTGTATGGCTCTCCTGTAAAGTTGCCACCAGCCAATTAGCTTAAACCAAATAGCCTTTTACCCTTCGATATTAAAACATCCATGACCTTGGCGAGATTTGAACCCGCGACCTTTGGCGTAACACGCAGACTAACCGCCACGCTACAAACTGAGCCAGTCTGTCGTCAAAGACATTATTATCTACTTTTAGATTATATGAAGACATAACTGTACTCTGAGTGTTAGAGAGACAACTATACCAGTTGTTCTTTGCTCTTTGGAGTATACATTATATCGATATAGACATATAGGTTCTTCAAGACAACATCATTTATCACACGTCGTGTCCATAATATTTAATTCGACGTCCCCTTTAATATATTGATAATGATGATGAAGATACAGGGCTGTAGGGCATAAACAAGTTCTGAAACTCATTGGGCCGTCGACTAATTATTTCTTTGATGTTAGAGTAGATGTAAAAAAGGAATTATATTAGCGAGTTCAGCTGTTGAGCGCGGAAAGTTGCTCAACTCTACCAATTATATTAATTACTCCACATTAGTAGCGCCAAAATATTCAGTGTAACGATAGGGCTCCCATTACTGCCACTGCTAATAAACGTATTCATTTAATTATAGTAATTAGTAGATTCCCTTTGACGGCTGTTTTGATTTTCACGTTGAAGCAAATACGATTTATTTTGGGATGCGACTACCATACGATTTGATTACTATGTTTATTAATTACTTGTCTTTTGTCTGTTTAGCTCAGCGTAATAATTATACTCGATTAGAAAAATAAATAAGTGGTCGATTTAAATTTCGAAATTAATGGCAGGATGTTCTGTAACACTCTGTACAATATCATAGAGCACATTCAATAGTAGAATTTGATTTCGGCGACGTAAAAAGGGTACTTTCAATTTAACCTACTTTGTTTGTGAAATACTTGCTATACGGTTATCTAGATCGGGTGGCCACCACATGCCGGCTGATCTGACGCACCTGGGGTCTTTGACAAGCTCGTGCGATTTTATATCGGTTTTATGCTGTGAATATATTTATAGAAAGCAATTACACTCAGTTCGGCGAAGTTGTATGCAATCTTTACGTTTTATTGTAGACTATAGGTTACATAGGACTGTTACAAACCTACCGTGTCCTAAAACTTATATAATTCATGTGGTATAATAATAATAACGTTCTCTTTCTTTTTTCTAAGAAATTCGGCTACGTCCACTAACTAACTTCGCAGGAAATGTTACACAAGTGTGTACGCCGTCACTAACTCTCTATTCCCCTATTCCCCCATTTGGTTAGGAATTGTGACAGACCGACCGGAAGGAATTCAGGAGCAGGACCAACGGGTTAACGTGCTTTCCGAAGCACGATGTAACCCCTCCAGTTTCCTGATTTCGTTGTGTATTCGTGTGTAATAAAAAACGAATATTACTTTTTAGTCTGACCTAGGAATCGAAACCGGGACATCTCGTTTGTGGTTACATATGCACTAGGTTACTGACTAGACAAAAACCACCTAACCATTCCGCATCGAATCGTAACTAAGCTTTACGCATAGTACACCTTTGTGTGTCTAAAGGAAAATAAGTTTCACTTATAAGGTGACTGCCAACGCTCATATCCATCCACATAATTAATATGCAGTATACATCAATGAGCTACTCTAAACTTGGAGTTACCATGTAAGCTTAGGGTACCTCTCGGTTCATGCTGACAATCCGGCTGCAATGCATCATATGTAGCCATTTTTCAAAATCATGATGTATATTTTTCATCTACAAGTACATACACAAATTAGGTAGGTAGGTTAGGTAGGTAAAGAAGTAATCTCCCGTAATCCACATCAAAACAAATTTTAGAGATCACTGGCTAATGCAATACATTTGTCAACTATACAAATTCGGATGGTCTCATCATATGCGGCTGATGGCACCCACAGGGTTCATTGATATTTTGACCTCATACAGTGCAGGTCACGTGAACAGCTTTCCTTTTTTAATTTTGAGGATTAGTGACTAATATTTCACGATAAATCTTAAAATTGAATGTTTTAAAATATTCATTGCACAGGAAATTGGTGCAAATCAAAATGAAAATTTTATTTTTCATCATTAAAATATGTTTTCACCTTCCTTCGAATTTGATTGAAAAAGAAGTAATATCTGTTTTGGAGTCACTCCAGAGTAAGTCTCAACGAGGTAATAGCCTAGATAATTTAGATCATTTTGAGCCCAATATGTCTCAGAGCAAAGCATGATAGTTTTTTTTCGTTCAATTTTTAATATTTTTTTCAAGAAACTCCAAAATTAGACAGTTAAGTGGTATTAGTACCTTTGTTGTTTAAGTAGCATGCTTTTATGTTTTAATCAGCTTTAGGTTATGTCTGTCCAACCTTATTAAATTATTTTCATGTATCTGTACCTTCAAAAGAAAAAAATAGAGGCATTTGAAATTTAACTTTATTTTTTTTATTGGAATGTTGTAGTTTTTCAAAGACACTAAAAAAAACTTGTCTAGGTTGTTCAAATCATTTTAATATAACGTGCTTAACTATTCCACTTTTATTTAAGGTATCATTCATGTAAGTAGATATCATAGCTTCAGAGATTACTTAAACCACACGAAGGTAGAAAAACTTAATTTTTTAGAAAAAAACAACAACAAGCAACGATTTTAGTTACATTATTTATTTTTCAAGTGTAACTGTGGTTATCAAATATATATACAATGACATCAAATATCTTATTTATGACTTCGTTCTTAAGAGTACACTCATGAATGGAACCGCCTGCGCCATTGAATAAAAGCAAAGTGCTTCACACAAAGACAGGCGGCACGGCGGATGAGAGTTAAACAAAAAGAACAAATAAAGCTCATCAATGACATGATAAGCTAGTTAAGTAAAAACCATTTACTTCGTTAGCTTATTATTTATTTAGTTTAGTTCCAACCACTGTTGTGACTAGACATTTTTTATAAAGCACCCTCTGTCGTTTTTAAGTTTACCGTATTAAGTTGTAGCTGCTGTGGGCGCTCCTTCACGTGTAATTTTCATTACGTCATTGTAAAAATGGAATTTACTATCGAAGAGTAGGCTAATATCATCAGTCATGTCTGGCAGAGCTGACGACAATGGAGCATTAGCACAAAGGATTTACCAATAGCGCTATCCGGACCGGAGGTTTCCAAACGTGTGAGTGTTTTATAACGCGTTCCTTAGACTCAATGAAGAAGGAATAGCACGTATTGAACGTAGAGGGAATCCAGGACGTCATCGACCTGCTGTTGAGGAGGATATACTGCAGGCATCTGTAGAGGATCCGACTACAAGCATCCGAGCAGTAGCCCGTAATCTCTGCTTCAAAGTAGAAAGTTTGGAATGTCATGCATCGTGAGGGAAAATATCCTTTCCGCGTCACAGGAATGTAAGGTCTGCAAGAAGGAGATGTCGCGCGAAGTATTTGATTCTGCAGGTTTTTATTAAACGTCGATATTGAAGGCAGAACATTTTTAAGGAGCATTTTTTAGACCGACGAAACCAAATTTCCGAGAGAAGGGACTACAAACCTCCATAACTTTACTTCGATGGTCTGATACAGTCAACAATCCACACTGAAAAAAGCAAGTAACTTTTTAAAGAAAATTTGCCGTTAATGTGTGGGCTGGAATAATGGGCAGGACTCTGATTGGACCAAATTTTTTGACAGATAACTTAAATGGAGACAATTATCTCGAGTTTCCACAAAACGATTTGCCCGAACTAATGGATGAAGCTCAGTTATTGGCAGAAGAAAGGGCGACAATATTACAGCACGATGGTTGTCCCGCTCATTACTCCGTAGCTGTAAGAGAACACTTAGAAAACACTTTGCCGGAAAGTTGGATTATCAGAGGTGGACCATGCCATGGCCTGCTCGCTCGCCCGATTTAACTCCTTTTTTATTTTTTCGTTTGGTGGCGAGCTATGGAGCTCATTTACAATGGAAATGAAATTATTACCAAAGAAGAGTAATACAAAATATACAAATAGCTTTTGAAACAAGATAACATAAAAAAATTACAACCACAAAAGTAAGGAGGAGGGCTCGGGCGTGTGTACGAAATCGTGGCTCTCACTTCGAAAATGAGTAAAAGAATAATTATTATTTAATATATAAAATATTATATAAAATACAATAATTGTATTATTACAATAATATTAAATAATAATATGTTTGAAAAATAAATAATGTAACTAAAATCGTTGTTTTTTGTTTTTCTAAACATTTAACATTTTGTACCTTTGTTTGGTTACGTAGCCTATTTCCGTAGATATGATACCAACTTGCATGAATGATACTTTAAATAAAAGAGGAATAGTCAAGAATGTTTGTAAAATGATTTGAATAACCAAGACAAGTTTTTTTTAATGCCTTTGAAAAACTACATCATTCCAATTTAAAAAAAAAAGTTAAACTTCAAATGCCTCTACTTTTTCTTCTGAAGATATAGACACTTGAAAATAATTAAATAAGATAGGCCAGACATAGCCTAAAGCGGATTAAAACATAAAAGCATGCTACTTACTGTTACAAAAGTACGAGCACCACTTAACTGTCTAATTTTGGAGTTACTTGAAAAAAAATCTTAAAAATTGAACAAATAAATAACGATCATAATTTGTTCT
>JAFELO010000615.1:834432-848977 GCA_017140195.1 Eumaeus atala | reverse complement strand
GTAAGCGCTGTAAAGCGTTACGCTGATTTAAGCTTTTGTTACTGCTCATATTTTTTTATTGCGTTACGTTAAATCTTTTCTTAAGGAGTAAAAAATCTGATGTAAAATAATTAACCAAGGTCTTTATAGGCATGTCCTAGTAACGTGTTTTATGGATTCACACCGTGAGCAGAAAATTAGAAACCTACAAATAGAAATATATGACGCCTAATTATTCCAATAAGCCACACGTAATGATGATGTTAGAAGGAAAGCTCGTTTCGACTTGGAGACAATTGGCATCCATCTTGGATGCCAATTGTCTCCAAGTCGAAACGAGATTTTCACGCATCCAACCATAGCATAACAAGCAGTACAACACGGTTTCATCCACTAAAACCACGGACTCCGCTTCTATTGATTGTGATGATATAACATAGTGGTGACTTACGAGGCCGAAACGTGGCTTCTTAATTTAGGACTGGTCCGCAACTTTACGGTAGCTCAGCGGGCTATTGAACGTGCTATGTTGTGTGTTTCTTTGTCAGATAGTTTTCGTAACGAAGTCGTAAGGCAGAGAACTAAACTTTCCGATATCACGCGAAGAATAAGCTCGCTGGCAATGAACTGGTAACGCACTCAGAATATCAGATTGCAGATGGATTACTATGGTTCTCCGTGACAAGACGATCTCCGTGCAGTAACTGGACCGGGATGGATGCGAGTAGCAGGAGATCGACCGTCGTGGCTTCACCTTAGGAGGCTTGTGACCAGTAGTTGACTGATAAGGGCTGATAATGATGAAATGATGAACACATGCCTTTAGCTTTCGTGAATTTGATGGCTTAGCTAACACTTAAATATTATTTCAAATCTTACCAAATATTTCATGAGAGTAGGTAGTAGTGTCCAATACTGATGGTAATACCTTGTCAGTGCTGTTGCCAGCCGAATCATGCTTACATGACATCGCCGTAGTGACATTTATAGTGTCGCGTTTCATGCAGTTTGTGAATAGACGCTAGCCCATTGGTATGGAGGAAGAAAGGAGGGGAACGCATCTGCATGACCATAATGCGGATGTTTATGGGCGTTGGTTGTAGCAGCTTCGATTGCTTGTTTGTCCACTTATACTATAAAAAAATAGTATGAACGCGTCCAGACTCACTCTTCAGCTTCATAACACGTGTAAGTTATATTGTAATTAAACACGTTGATAGAAAAAATATTTAATATTTACATATTTACATGGAGATTTAACAATATACACATTTTTTGTTAATATACAATCGATGTTTATTGGTTTCGTGAGAAACTTTTACATTTTAGCAATATGAGTACAGAAATTGTTATCGAAATCCTTTATCCTATAAAATATAACACAATCGGACACAATTGTTTGTTGCTAAAAATGCTTCGCGTTCAATCGATTTCAAAGGCGCGAATAATCTCATCGGACTTCAATCGCTCGATTTTGTTGAAAGTACCAAAAATGGAAATATTTATCATAACATTGGTATCACCCCGAGGATTCATTAACGTAACTCCGGTCCCACCAGTCTTAGGGCCATGGTATATATCCTTTCTATAAGTGGGCAATGCAACGCAAAAATATTTCTTCGCGCGTTCAAACATACAAACTCTTCACCTTTTTATTTTTAAGTATAGAGTTTTTTACTTAACCGCTACAATTTACAGGTCCATCAATTTATATCTCAACATAACTGTTCACAGGGTGTAATACACGATTTAGCAATTGGCTAAGATCTATTTGTTAACTACACTTCTAATTCATATCATCTAATGAGGAATGTGTACAGGGTGACCGTGAGTATGTAGATAAAGTTGGTGTACTTGGGTTGGGCATCACTGGACAAAGCGCTAGCGTGGCATTCGGCCTCGTCCGCCCGGAGTTGCAGCAGAGGTATTCTTCTCCCCAGTTGATCCTTGCACGTGGCGCTTCGAACAGCTCTTCTCAATTCACCGCCAGCATCGTTCTCTTGCAACCATCGTCGCAACCACGCTCCAAGCCAGGCCAGCTCGCATTCGCACCTCAATGGATTCCCCGTGAGGATCAAACCACCTACATGCAAAGTCATATATAATTCAGACCCTCTCAGACCTGCTGAAAGTTACTAATGCCATTAAAAATTAAATCTAATTCAGAAGATGAGAAAATTGTTAAATTATGTACAATGTTGTTCGCTGCGGATCTTTGCAAGGTTGTCGTTTGATTACTCCATGTTGTGTTTCCTCTGATGTGTGGGATTAGCAATGCCTAGCTGACTTTGTACGAGTTTGAACTTTGTGTATCATTATTACGACATGTTTTATCTTCATCGCAATATGTTTTGATGGAGAATTGTGTTGTGTGTGTAAATTGTTTGTTGTTTTGCGTGTTTCTTAACATTGTTGTTTGTGATTACAATGCGTATTATTCTTGTAAAGTTAAGACTAAATAACTTATTAATTAAGATTGGTATTAGGTTTCAAAAATTACTTCGGATTGAGGTGGTGCCATGCGGAACTGCAGCCGACAAGGACAGTGCTCCTTGCGAAGTCATAACTACGCTACCTCGTTTGATGCGGTTTGTGAGTTTCCGATGGCCCATTGAAGGGAAACAAAAGTTGATGAAGTCGTTTGTATAAAATTTCGATGATGCTACCGAACCGAACTACCGACTACCGAAGTAGTCATAAGATGTCCAGAATGTTTGTTTGCCCCCGAATACAGTAAAAATGTGTTATCATTTTACTGGAAAATTTATATTACTCATTCCTATTATTCACTATTGCACAGAACAGAAACGCGTATTCACGTCTATTTTTCCATACATACATGACACGATCCGACTGTTCGTTTTTATGTATCCAATAAAAGAGATATACAGTTTTGTGAGGGTTGCGAATGACTGAAAATATTGCAATGAGTTGGATTTGCATAGAACTCATTTTCATTACTTCGTTTTGTCAACTGGTAATTTCTAGTTATTCCGGCAAAATTTACTAATTACATTAAAAAATAAATATACATATTATAATGTGAGAAACGAGCAGTTTCAGACTCATGGCGAATATCGACGCTAAGATCTATAATCTATATTTTTTGTTATGTACGCCTTCCTTGCTTCCCCTACAATGCCGACTTGATGTGCCGGAGACGCACATCAAGTCGGCATTGTACATCACACAAAGTCGCTTTGCGGCGGTGTCAAGTGAGGTAAGAGGTAAGTCCATTATCGTGTTGTTTTGGCTGCAATAATGCAATGATAATAATAATAATGTAATAACCTCTTACAAGATTAAACACAATATCATCATCATCATTATCAGACCTTATCGGTTCACTGCTGGACATAGGCCTCTTTCAATGGACATCTAAGTTTTAATTGTCAATCAGATGTATTGCGCTCCTTTCCTCCACCACTCCAATAGGTCACGTGTGCGAGAGGTACCTCCCTGTGAAGGTCGTTCGTACCGAAAAAATGCTGTTGCAATGCATCATGTCACTGCCTTTTGGAATATAGATTGTTATGTAATTTTACCCAATCATAAACAAGCAAGGAACTCACGAAATTTTCTATAGATTCAAACAATCAAAATTGAAATAAATTGATCCTCGGCCCCGTATTCAAACAATAAATATAACAATATTAATTCCATAAAAATTGTACTTGTAACTTAATCTCAAATTTTATTACAAGGTTTAAGGTTCGTTTGTAAATTCAATTACGTTATAACAGTATTAAAATACGTACCTGAGAGTAACTTGGTCGCGACGTGACTCCAGCTCGTGAAATTCGGATAAAAGATGGCCGGATTAAGTCTTGTGATTTGATTGTAGCTAAGGTCGATACCTAATTGCGGCACTTGCGAGAGATGCTTCATAAACGACGCCGGCAGTTCCCTTAGCGATGTCTCACTTATTCTGATAAACACTTCCTGATTTCTGGCAAATGGTTCGAACGCGTCATTTGATATGGTCTTCAAATTTGACCCTTTTATTTCTATGTACCTTATTTTTGTTGCGTCTATTCCATGTAATTGATCGTCAATTCTCTCGTCTGTCCAATGTATCAATAATTTATGAAGTGATGGAAGGGAAGATGTTATGTTTGATAGGCGGAAGGTTGAATGATTTATCGAGGACCATGTTTGCAAGTGTAGGGAGCGTAGGGACAGCAAGGGACGGAAACTATCTTGATCGATTATATCTAAATATCTTAGTCCGTTCAAATTAATATACGATAAATTACTTAACCACTTGAAACTGTTTGGCGTTAACCTTATAATAGGGTTGTACGAAACATCTAGATTGTTTAAATTCTGTAAATGTATCCACATTTTTGGCACTATAGAGGTAAGTCGATTGTGGCTTAGATCCAAATGCCGTAGATTAGATAGCCGTTTCACGTCAATCTCTTTAAAACTGTTTATGTAGTTTAAAGTCAAGTTAAGACTAGTTAAGTTTGTCAAAGGTAGATAAGGCACTGACTTTAAACTTAAATTCGCAAGGTTCAAATGCCTTAAGTTAGGAAGGTTGTGAAACAGCTCTTTGAAGTTTGCCTTTATGGAATTGAAGCTTAGATCTAGTCGACGTAACCCCCCAAGGCTCGAAAACGTGTTATCGGATAGTACTGTCAATAAATTATTGCTAAGATATAGACTTGACAGGAATTGCGTGTTCCGAAATATACTACTATCTAAATATTCGATACGGTTATAAGACAGATCGAGATGGCGAAGCGTAAATCCTATCTGTGAAAGCGCAGTGACAGGGAATAATGTAACTTCGTTGAAACTCAAGTCCAAATGTTCAATGACTGTATTCTTGAAAGCGTCTCTAGGCAATAATTTTATATTATTGTGATCTATCTTTAAATATCTTAATTTGCGCATATTAGAAAATTGTTCCACTGACAGCTGATATATCAAATTGAATGAAAGGTCTAGTATTTGTAAACATATGAGATCCGTAAAAGACTTTCGTTTAATCATACCGATTCTATTCTTGTGTAAATCTAATATTTCTAAATAAATCGATTGACCAAATGCTTCATTTGAAATATGACTTATTTTATTATACGATAAAATAATTTGTCTTATTGAAGATTTTATTCCAATAAATAATACGCTTGGCACTTCATGAAAATCATTTTTTGATCCATCAAATATATTTATAGAGACTCTTACGTCACCAACTATAGTCCTAATGCTATTTCTACTTACATTTAAAGTAAAAATGATGTACTGATTAGATATATTATAAAACGAATCGAGTGATAAGTTTGTTAAGTTATTACTTTGGAGTTCTAATATCTCTAGTTTAGGTAGATTACAAAACGCCTCCCTTTCTATTGAGTCAATTATATTACCCGCTAAAGATAAATATCTCAAATTGGATAAGTTGGCGAAGCTATTCTTAGTCAAGTTACCGATACGGTTATAAGATAAATCTAAGTTTCTTAACTCTGGGATATATGTAAATGTTTTAATTGGGAGAAAACTGAGGAAGTTATATGACATTCTGAAATTACTGAGAGATAGAGAAATATTGTTGCTATCGTCATCGACAACAATATCTACAATACGGTTGTAATCTAAATTCAAATATTTTAAGCTAGGAAATGATAAAATCTCTGATAATCTCAATATATGGAAATCATTATTATCAAATGATATCCAATTGAGATTTTCTAAGCTATCATCTATTTCGAACGGGAAATACCCACTAAATAGTGTAGCGGACAATTCTAACACGTGCAAAGATCCCGTTAAATTAGAAAAAGATTGTGGATGTACATAATACAAGTCGTTGAAACTTAAATTAATCTCTTTTACTGGCATAGTAGCTGGAAAAACGTTCTTATAAATCTGAGAAATCCTGTTTCCTTTTAAATTGATAGTGCTAAGAGAAGTAGACCAGTCTCGGAATTCATTTGGAAGCAAAATGGATATTCTGTTGTAACTTAAGTCAAGATAACGAATTGAACCGGGTTCAAGCGCTTGAAGTGCAGAGGGTATCGAAGTTAAAAAGTTACCGGCGAGAGAAAGCGTTTGAATACGGCTCGGAAGAAGGGGCGACTCCTCCAATACGTTGTAAGCTAAAGATAGATGTCTCAACCGATTAACCTGGGCTAAACTATCTGGCAAGTGAGATAGCTTGTTGTGTTCTATTTCAAGATGCTCTAATGAATTCTTTAAAGAGACAAATACATCTCTGTATACAGATGTGAGTTTATTGTATGATATAGACAGCCTCTCTACTCTATTATTAGTGTACAATAACCTAGGGATGACTGTTAGCTCATTTAAGTCTAGTATAATCTGCCTAATTTGGACCTCTCGGAATATAAGTATATCTGAGGAGTCGTCAATTTTATTATTGCTTAAATCTAGTTTTTCCAATTTTTTGCTTTTGTCGACCGCACTTGTTGTGTTGGAGTCGAATGTAATTAAGTTGTGTCGTGCGTGTACCACTTGTAGCCTAGGAAGGTTAAATATTAAATCACAGGAGAGCTTGTGTAAGAAATTATTGGATAATTTTAGTACAGTGAGGGAAGGCGGTAAGGAGTCCACGCTTATACTTCTCAAATTATTTCCTTCTAAATCCAATTGGACTAGATGACTTAAATATGTTAGAGCGTTCGACTTTAGTTGAGTTAGTTGATTGTTGCTTAGAGTTAGACTAGTTAGTGTATCTTCCATGTGATGCCATCGCGTTTCAGAGTTCACTTCAGATATGTAATTGCTGCAGAGTAAGAAAATTGTTATTATAAATATTTGAATCATTGAAATAAGTTAATTATAATTACACAAACAAATTAAAATTAATAAAATAATAAATATAAAACATATTTTAAGGATTAATTATGTTCAAAAGGCGCGTCTTTTGTTTCTTCGGGTCTGAATTTATGCCTTGGAAGCGAAGACAAACCCAATAGAGCTTCCTCGGTTAAGTGCTTCAGAGAACAAATTAAAGTAACAAAAAAATTAAATTAAAATAAATAATTAATATTAAACTAAGCAAAAACTGAAATAAAACACAAATACATTATTTTTAGTCGCTACAAATGAAGCGCCAACGCATAAATACTAGCGTATAAAAAACTAGTTTCAAAATATTCTTACTTTTGTAAATTCAACCAATTGAGGACTTTCAAATCCCTTAATCCTTCTTCTGGTAAGACGGTAAATTCGTTGTAACCGAGATCTAAAGATGCTAGAGTATTCGACATAGAACTGAAACAAAAATATTGTCATTATCCATTCCTCAATATAAGGATATCATTGACGATTTCATTGTTTAATAATTCAGATATTATGGAGCTAAGCGAAAGTACCTAGACACCACGTCAAATCAGCATGAAGTAGTGGCTGTGCTATCGCTTTTCGTGCAGTCAATAAGAGTCCTGATGGCCCAAAGAGGGCGAATGATTCAGCATTTAGTTACAGGTAATGCCACTGCAGCGGAAATTTGCCGGTAAAGTGTCATCTTCGGTGTCGCGTTTCGAGCGTTCTCGAGCCGATGGCCAATTGGCGGGAGGTGAAAAGAAAGGCAACGCATGGACATTGCAATAATGCTGATGTTCATTGGCGCCGGTAATCGGAAAAAGGTTAATCTGAAGACATTGAATTTCGAAGTAATAATCATCTGCAGACTTTTCTCACCTAGTCAGCCCAACCCTAAGCTGAGTACCGCAAGGACTTACGTTACAGGTATCAGAAATATGCTTAATATCCCTCAGAAAACCTGAAATCCATGTATGGTATAAACGATATGAGTTAAATAAGGTAAACAAGCATCTCATAGGCAGGATTCGAACCCGTGACCTCTGACGTAACGTGCACTCCACGTCTATAGCCATCTAGATTCAATTTTGTAATACATTGGCGTGAAAGAAATTCATAAATAACATTTCGTGATAACAAGTTCTTCGTCATAGACTTCACCTACCTGAGGTTAATGAATGTTCTGTAACATAATCCGCTTAGCGGTACGAACATAATCCACCTCAGGCATATAGGACAGGTTATTTCTGGTATTAATAATTTATCATGCGCCCTAAACTTTCCGTTCATAGGAAATTATTATGTATTCTGCCGGTGTCCCTTAATGATTCGATTGGCTAGTATCTTGTATGGAAACCAGTTTGTTGTGTTAGACGAGGCTATATAAACAGCGAATGACTTGCTTTTCACGTAACTTATATGAAAACAATAAAGCAATAAATGAAGCGAAAATATTTTTTCTTCATTTTGCTTCAAAGTAATTAAATAAGTGAAAATCAATCGTCATTAAATAAGAGAAATCAGTGTCAAAACTAGCAATTTGAATAAGTATTTTGATAGCCAGGAAGAGGGTCCGACTTCGACATCCTGATACTATAAAATGATGACCAGGATACCAAGCTCAGCAAGAAGAAGGCCAAAAGCTACATCTTCACACTACGTTACACTTTTTTATTATCTCTCTGTATATATTATTTGTTTTTAGAATTTACTTTTGTAGGGTATGAAGGTTTTCTCATGTTTTTATAGTGGTAATACTTAAATATATAATTTTAGTAGAGATTGAAAATTAAAAGATCGATAAAATAGTAAATCTAAAACTTTCAAACGAAGCTTTAACGCTCAAGTTATCTTTAATTTGGTTTTGTTATTCCTAAGTTACTCGCTATGTAGAGGTAATGTATTACCTTATCCCTCTAAATGTTTAGTTCACTGATAACTGAGCAATTGAAGTCTAAAGAATCAATTTATCCTAACTTATACAACTTCGTATTAACACTTAATATTAAATTTGGGTAGTAAAATGTTTCAATTCATAACGTTATCATAGGAAAAAAATGTAATAAAGCCTTGTGTTTTAAACCAATTTGAGATGCTTAACATTGGTGACACAGGAGTAGCAAGAGTGGAAATGAATGGTGGGCCGAGCACGTTCAAAAGTGCACTCTCTGTTCCCTATCTCTCATATTCCGATGGGTCCTCCGACACGACCGCAGAGAAGGCAGGTGCTCTTGAAGGTTAAGCCCGATGGATTTCAACTGCTTTCCGAAACGCGAGGGAGTGGCTCCGCCAACCTACTAACTTCAGACTGTTATTGTAAATATCGCAACAACTCTCTTCTGGTCTCCAACCCATGACTCGAACCCGGTACCTCTATAGCAGTTAGTCGTGATTTTGTGGTAAGCATGTTCGGCCACAGACGTGAACTTCCGGATTCGAATCCATGGTCAGTCCATACAGAGGTGCTATTAGAATTTTTCAAATTCTAATAATTGTCCGGAGTTAGAAAGTTGGCGGTGTTACACCCCCGTGCCCCGGACAGCGTGATAAGCCGTCGGTCCTGAGCCTGATTTCTCTTCGGTCGTGTCGGATTGCCGTCCCACCAGAATAGGACAATGAAAGAATAGAGGCTGCACTTGTGCCTGCGCTAACACTGGACCATTATTATATGTCCGGCGATGTGGCTATCTCTATTGAGAACTCTCTCAATAGAGATTAGCCGGTGTAGCCGAAATTCGGCAGGACGACATTATTATTATTATTATTATTATTATTATTATTATTATTATTATTATTATTATTATTATTATTATTATTATTATTATTATTATTATATTATGATATAAAATGTCTTACCTAAAGGCATGTGATTCGATGTAGTGCAACTTATTAGCCACCAACACCAGGGTCTGGAGACGGAGTCCGTCCAACGCGCTCTCTGATATTATCTCCAAGTTTGACATGCTTATGTCCAGATGTTGTAGCTCTAATCTCGGCCATTCTGAAAACAAGTACCTTTTGAGTCATCAAGAATAATTATTGTATGTAAGAGGTTGCGTCATGCTGCATTGTGGCTGAATAAGGAATGCACGATGCAAGACAAAGATATCAGATATCATTTATTAGAAATCGGTAGTGCCATGCTGCATAGAAGGACTTAGTGCTATGGATAGTGCTTGACACTACATCCTCCTTTGTAACGGAATTGGGCTGGCACTACCTCTCGCTCACATAATACCACCGTAAAGTGACATCTTAAGTGTCGCGTTTTGTGAGGTTTGCGAGTATCCGGTGGTCCCTTGAGGGGAAAAAGAGGGAATCGGCATAGTAATTATGTCGATGTTCATGGGCGTCGGTAGTCGTAGAACGGCTCCGATTGCTTGATTGATTTGATTGACTGGGTTTTTAAAAGGTTATTGTAGTTTACTCCTTAAGAAGCGAATTTTATTATTATTAGTTATTACAAACGACGAGCTTTGTACGGCTGCAGCGTGAAACTGCGATCACGCAATCGAGAGTAACGCCAGCAGACTTCGTTATATGTTAATGCCTAAACTACTGAATGACGTATGTAATTTTAAAATTATGTTGATAAATTAATGAATTTATTTTTGAATTTATAGTGTGGTGGTGTAAGAAAATAGAAAAAAGCTAAGAAAGGAATTTTTTTTTAGAAATAGATATCGCTAAGTGTACATGTAATTGCGTTTTTCTTTGATAATCACATATTTAAAAAAGATATTGTGTATAGGTATTGAATGGAAAATATTCTGAAGTATTTCAATACATTCACGTAACAAATAACGTGACACGGAGGTTGAATTAATTTTTTAATTAGTCAAAATATTCAAGCGCATAATCTTAATTAAAAACGCAACCGCATGCGGCAAAGGACATGACTCGAATACGATTACTACGGGTTCATAAGGTGGTTCATTTAAGAACACGCTGAGGCTTACATTGCAAATTCGGTCAACAGCAAAAAGCTAATTTAGCCCTCATTTCAAACTTTTTTTTAACAATTATGCACTTCTTTCAAATAGAATCTGCTTTGTAAAAACGACTCAAAATCATGCGCGTAAGGTTGACTTCGCAAATACATATCTACATGTACAATATTGGATGCTTTAGAATTACAGTTCAGTATGAAATCGTGTATGTCGTGTTTTGTAAATGAGTGCAAAAAGGCCATAATTTTTTTCTGTTAAATAATAGTAGTAATTCATCTAAAGTCTTAGTCCAGAAGTCACTAATTGAAATGAAAAAAACAGTTAATGAATGATATCGACAGTTGAAAACGAATTAAATTAAAAGTGAATTCTTTATTGTAAAAGTTGAACGTATAAAGACAATGGAGTTAAAGTAATGTAAGATAGTAAATTGGGAACTACTTGCCAAAGTTAAATTCCATTTTCTTAATACGTGATCATTTTATCAAACGAATCTTGATAGAACATTAAAGATTGTATATATATCAAAAAGTGCGTGTATACAGGGGGAAAAGTCTAATTTTAATTGTTAGGGTTCATTAGCGAAATGTAAAAACGGAGCCCTTATAACACTTTGTTACAGTTTACATTAAAATAGAAGGACTTTTAGGGGTAAAGAGGCTGTAAGAGATGTGTTAAACTTTCATATACATTTATTTCGATTGGTCTTTCCACATTCACAATCCAGGACATACTTAAAATACTACAAGAACAATTGTTATTGGTTAGTAAAAGAGTTAGCGCATGAAGTTTTATCTGGTAGACTCCCGGCTGCAATTTGCATGGTCCTTTATATATATAATTATTGTCTGTTTTCCTTCATTGTGTGTTGTCATATGTTGATTGTCCTGCATTCCTTGCATTTAATATATTTGAATAATATAGTGTTTAATAAAAAGAAAAATAATAGTTAAAAGGAGTACAGCTCTGAAAAGGAACACACAACCAGTAAGATTTTCATTCCATTTCCTTTCTTTTGGCTTCATGAGCCAACCAAAATCAGGCAAGATATAAACTCAAGTTACAATTAAATTGAATTTAACATGAATTAGAATTTAACAATATGAAATATGGTGCCGGTAAGAAATAATGAACTCACCCTTTTAATGAAATGTTAATTCGTGCATTGTGACATGATTATGTAGGTTCCCGGCTGATGAGAAAAAAACTATTTAATTATAGTTTGATTTATTTATATCCATCCGCGCCATCGCCAAAAGGAAAATGAGTGACATTTCTTCAACACAGAGCACATTAAGTGAGTACTGAGTACTGAGGGAAGGAGGGAAACATTTTTTTTTCGAGAATTCATAACCCGTGTCATTGAATAGATCTCACTCCTTCTACAAGTAATGGTTTCACCAAATTGCAAGCAAATATTTACTTTATAAGAAAGTTTTTTGTGTATACTAATAATTTGTGAAATATTTGCTTACAATTTGGTGAAGTAACTGGGGGCGCACATATTAAGATTATTATAACTTTTAAACCACATAAGGGACAATTGTAAAAAAGTGAATTATAGAATTCAGTAAAAGCTTCAAACGAAAACTAGTTTAACAAAATCATGTTAGTAGCTAAAAAAATATGCCATTATTGGT
This sequence comes from Eumaeus atala, assembly GCA_017140195.1. Lineage (NCBI taxonomy): Eukaryota > Metazoa > Arthropoda > Insecta > Lepidoptera > Lycaenidae > Eumaeus > Eumaeus atala. Next base: position 836,616 of record JAFELO010000615.1, on the reverse strand, counting down.
TTACTGCTGCGGAAACCTTTTATGCGTACCCGACTCACTATTGGCCAGATTTTTAATAGATTGTAATTTACCACTTTTGTCATTTAAAATTTGATTATATATACATAGGCTAACTACATATAACCATTTTTCTGTTTATAAAATACTCTTTTAAATTTACGGAAAGACTTCGCATTCCTGGTCATAGAGGTTAATAAATAATGCCCGAATGACTATATCTATAATAACTGTTGCTCGCGTCAGGGACTAGGACCAAGGTCCCTGATTCTAGCGAAAATCCCTGTGGATCACAAAACACCGCTGTAAAGCGATGGTTGTACTGTCAAGTTCCGTGCGTTTTGTGAGTTTCCGGTGAGCCACGTATTTAAAGCGATGTAGATTTCATAAGCGTTGGTTGACATGGAAAGCTGGTTTTTATGTAAAACTAGTGATCCAGCCCTGCGTCTTCCGTGAATAACGGGGGCTTCATTATACACTAAAAGTTCCAGGGAAGGTGTTTCCGAAGAATGCATTTTATTCAAGGCAGCATGAAAATACACTCAGTAGGTTTTGAAAAAAAAAATCGATTACAAACAGACAGACAGGGTTTGGGGACTTTATTTTATATATAATACAGATAATGCTCCATGTTATTCGTAACAATGTTTACTTATAGCCCTTTTTACCCATCGGTTAAAGTTCATTATTAGACCGACTCCATAATCGGTCCAGTGCCCGAGCTCTGTTGATACTCGTAGTAATCGAAATGTAAACTATTAGGGCCTGTGAGGCTTCTATTTATCCTTTCCCACAAATAAATCCATCTTTTCTCAGAAAATCTAATTTTCCAATAACATGGAAGAGTGATTCAACGAACTGTGGACGCGCTGATCAAATTTGAAGCCTTATTCTAATTGTGTCCCCTGGTTTTATCCGCGTAGCATCTAAGGAAACCGTTTAATTTTTATGCTATCCAGTACTGTTGGTGTGTAAATACGCAAAAAAAAATTCTCCACGAATTTCAGAAGAAATGAATAGACGAATGGATGTGGAGATGGTAGCTGGCTATCGGTGCTCGCATCGGCATCATCACAGAAATTGAATTGCTAGATATATTAAGTATTTACATATAGAAAAGTTTTCGTCGGAGCTTGGTGACTTCCAATGCCCATAATCATCCGCTTTGAAGTGCCTTTCCGCTTTCACCTCCAGTGGGATGTACGAAGCCCAGCCACAGCACGAATCGCGACGGCTTAACTATCATCTAGTGACACAGTCGCATAAGCAATAGGATCCTCGTCGATTATTCTTAAATTCAGCATCAATAAATTATTCAGAATATCTAACGAATTGAATAGAACGCCAAAGCACAGATGGCGCGGATATACTTGTGAACGAGAGGTATTTCTCCGGTTGTGCACTCCCGATTCGGCTGCAACACAGCATGTGAGTTCCATGATCTTGTTAAAAATCCTTTAAGTTAAATTAGTTTCCCACAAGACGTCCACTCTAAGGAGAAACTATTTGTCGGAGCATTGTCAGGGAAATTGTATCGCAAAAATTTCCCCCATTTAGAGTACAACACTTACGTGCATGTGTTTTGATACTTATTTAGAAAGTATTCTGCTCTATATACACGCTGACTGGTAAGACATTTTCATCACGTGTTGTAGACGTAAAACATTGTAGTTGATTTCATTAAGAAAATATGTAAAATAACTTTGAAGAAACGCAAAGTGATTAAAGACACACATGATGGTCACCGCAGTATCTCAGTGGTGCGACATTTAGTGTGCCACAGTCGACGATGCGTTGGCCCTCTTATCAATGCCCCAAACGTCATATCATATCAACATATTTAGTAATTTGTGGGATGTTTGGCAAAAGAAATTAATTATTTTATAGCATTATTTTAATGAGAATCGAACATTGAATAACCTACTGCAGTAATGAAAATATCTAGTCAGAGTGTATAAAGTTAATGTTTTAGTTCATGTAAAATATATACGTGTATTTAAACTACCGTTCCAAATATTTTTTGGTTCTTTTTGTTGACGCGGAGAAGCGCATTTACGTGCCTTCACTGGTCCTGGGTAAGTAAAATTCATTGTTGTGTCTCTTTAAAGGATTTTATCGAGTTTCTTTAGATTTTCTTGTGGAATGAGACATAATCACCATCATGAACGAATATGCCAAAAATCCTAA
>JAFELO010000615.1:787457-824562 GCA_017140195.1 Eumaeus atala | reverse complement strand
CCCAACACCATCACTGAAAAATGCACAATATCTTTGACTGTGTTGTTATTAAGGCTAATTTTGGGGAAGAAATGGTCAACAAATTGAATGTATATGCGCACAAAATATTTTGATCCCAATGTCCGCATTGGCCTAATGACTTGTAACCCTGTGTAAATCAGTTTTAAGGTCAATATACGCATTTCATATCACTCTGTGGATTGCTCGAAATTATGACTAAATTGCATATCTCTCTCGCGCTGGAATTATTACTTTTATGTTATTTAGTTCAATATAGTTATATCAACCGGAATTCCTCACAAAGAGTAATAAGTACTGAAGCGGACACCACATTATTCTAGGCTAGTGCTATGTATCGTAGGAAATCTGTGCTAAAAGTAGGTTCTAGATATGTAAATATATTGTAGACGGTATAAATATATTCATCATCATTATTACCAGCCCTTTTCGGTCCACTGCTGAGCATAGGCCTCTTTTAATGAACGCCAAGACGGCCGCTCTCCTGCTACTCACATCCATCCCGGACCAGCTACTGCACGGAGATCGTCTTCCCACTTGGTGAACGGTTGACCAACACTTCGTTTTCCTAAACACGGCCCCCACTCCAGAACCTTAAAGGCCCATCTGACATCTGGTATTCTGAGTGTAACCAGCCCATTGCCGCTTCAGTGAGCACATTCGTCGCGTGATATTTGAAACCTTACTTCTCTGCCTTTAACATATTACTTACTTTATAATATTGAAAGTTTATGATTTTTATTATAGTAACAAGAATCCCGTCCTGGTCGTCGGTCTGCATTCTGGCGCCTCTCATGAATCGTGAGAGCTAGAAAATTGAAATTTTGATTTTCTTGTTTTAAGTGAATTTTAAAGGTGTCGCTATAACAATAAACGTAAACATTATAATTATCATATCATAGTTTGTTCCGGTATAGCATACGCTACGTAGACGCACGCTGTACTTAGCTGCGTTCCTCTACCACTCACCGGATATCACTCAGGAAACCATTATTAACTTATATTTGTGTTTCATTTAATAAAAAATGAGTACGAGCGTCCGCAAATATGAGTATGTATTTTTTATATGTCAGATCCCTCGGTATCCGGCTCGCCCTTGACCGGTTTTCCCTTCACACCATTACCACTTGTGCCATAAACGTCTCTTTTATAGATACATTTTATTGCCAATCGATTTTATTGTAGGTACAGATAAATACAAAATAGATAGAAGAACTTGTATGAAAATTAAATTGCAAGTAAAAAACGAAGGCATAAATATTTTACCATTGACAATTTCATGCAATAATCGTATGTAGATTCGCCACAAACATGTTGTATTAGCACCGGCAACTCTGTATACAATTAGATTATACCTTTGCATACTACATTTTTTTATTGCGTGTATCGGTCGAAATGTTATATTATATACGTTTCGAAAGTTTCACTGTGGTCGTTACTATTACTAATTCAAATATTTTTACGAGTCAAAGCAATGTCTTCGGATGTCCCAGTTCAGAGATGGGTTTAATTGTAAGCCAGATATAATGTTATTACTCAACAAGCAGTGTATTGCGGTTCATTATGCGTACTCCGCTATTTTTTCAGTCATCATCACCATTATTATCCCTCATCGGTCACTAGTCCACGGTATTGTAATGAAATGTAACCTATAAGCTTCTTGGTTCCTCTATTGTTACATAACGCTGAAGGAGTTTTTCAAATCTGACAAATGTTTCTTTGGATTAGCGCGGTCGAACAAACTCCTTAACTTTACTATAGATAAAAGGTCTCCTCCAAACGTAGCGAGTTCACTTCGACTGTTTACTTCTCGTTTTATTTTGCGAGGGTAAACTTTATGCATAATAATAACCAATACTCCGCAGGTGCGGTCGACCGCATTTGTTGAGGCGTCCCGGTTCTGTCGGCTACAGCGAACCACATTATCTGGTCGCCCCCGAAAATGGAGACCTACAAAAATATAAGTAACTTCACGCCTGTTATCTACGAAGATGTAGGCAGAGGTATGCTAGTACATCCACAACTCGTAAGTCCATAGATATACTAGAACACTCAAGATTAGCCAAGGTACTGATGCACATGATGTCATGGGTGGTAAGTCTATGGCCACTACGTGTACATTTCAATCCCGGAAAATGGTATATGTGCTTAGAATAATCTCAGAAACATTTCAAAATAGTTGCCCGACCTGGGGATCGAACCCAGGACACCCGCACCGTTACACCATAGATATATACAAAGCCTACTGATTTTGATAATGCAGATAAAAAAATAAATTTATCAAGAAAGTGTTTCAACAAATTTAATCGATAGACAGTTTCAGAGTCATGCTGAATTGTAGCCTTTTCTATCTGGGCAGTTTCGCTTGATACCACATGATACCACCGTAAATTAATACCACACGCCGGCGTAACAATTATGCCGATGTTCAGAAAAGCACAGACGACTCGTTTACCTCCTTATATAGAGTCATATGTACACAATATTATAAAGAGGAAAGTTTCCTGTTTATATATTTATATCAAATAGGCTCCAAAAGTATTGTATCGATTTTAACATAGGACGTAACACAGGCTATAGTTTATTTCTGAAACACTTAGATTTGTGCAAAAATGATATTTGCACAAATATTACGTGGGTAAACCAGTGCGATATTTGCACAAGTATCACGTGGGTAAACCCATCACTTTGTACTTTATAGGAACCTCAATCTATAAGTAGAACTCTTTCGTTACTGACTGCCAGACAACACACACTGGCGTAGAGGTTCCCTTTAAGATTTAACTAAGCAGCAAAAATAAAAATTAGGCGGCGCCTGCTACTGTCAGCAATGCTATCGGCGTTCGCTCCTACAGTTCATCGGGCTAGCTAGCACTTAGTACCGGTGCCAAGTAGGAGTACCAGAAATTCGACCCCTAAGGGAGTGAAATAGCGGTGTGAAATGTATAATACGGAATTTACGGTTACGGGTGAAACCACGGGCACTGTTAGTATAATATAAAAGTATTCAATGTGAACATGGTTTGTGAAAGTTAAAGTATTAAAATATGATTTTTAAGCATTTAAACAGTGCATAAAATGGGTTTAGCTTTCTTCGATATGCAATCAAACCAAGTATGAACTGGATGCTAAGATGCTCTACAGCAGTATTCTTGGCGGGTAACTTTAATATCTTGTGCTTAGCGTGTAAGTTCAGTGTGTTTTAGCCGTGCAAATTGTTATCTGTAACATTTACAACTTTGAATACTAATATGAAACTTTTTATATTAGGTTGATCGCGTATTGCGATGAGATTTTCACTTTCGAGTGTCGTTGAAAATGTACGTTCTTGTTAGTTATGTTCGGTTAAGTTAATTAAATAAAATCCAACTAGAGCAGCGAATGGGATTTCTACCGACTTATATTTGTTGTGATATGATACTTTTTTTGCCAAGGGAGTAATCAAGAAAATGCTGTCGTCTATTGTGTGATCAAATGGTCTTTTGGTTGTATAGTGATAATATAACGCTGAAGAGTCTGTTTGTTTGTTTGAATGCGCTAATCTCAGAAACTACTTGTCCGAATTGAAAAATGTTTTTGTTGTATTAAAGTTACTACTAGTGTTTGTGAGATTCCTTTGGTCTATTAGGGGAAGGAGAGGGGGTTTTGGCAGCAACAAGTCTCCAATCATTTTGTGCAATATATGCCTTTATTGAATATCGTATAACATGGCGTTACACACTCTCTTATATACTCTTTCTGGTACAATTTCACTCAGCCATATTCAATCCAGATCATAATGAAAACGGACCTGTTTTTGAATAAATGGCTAGCCGTAATGTTAAACGGCGATCTGTACAAAACCACCACGACATATACAGTCGGCTTTGTTCGGCAGTCGCTTTGGTAAGTAAATATTTACAGTCATATGACGAGGCGAGGAGCAAGATTACAAGTTTTCCGAACATCTTCTCTGATGAAAGCACAAACAGGAAACTCTGTTCTCTTTGTGGAAAACCGAGGCACAAGAGAATAACCTCGGACCAAGTATCAAACTTTAGCTCCACGTGCATTACTTACTGACAGAGTTTGTAGTCTTGATTTAATTTTAAGGAAAGTAGAATCTTATTAAAACTGTGTACCGGTACACGCGTATGAAGTTTACTACTTATGAATGAATGTGATTTTGAAGTGAAGACATGCTACGCGACGTAACCACAGTAAAGCGTAATGCCGGTGTTAGGCTCGATTATTCCGTCGCTGCTTCACATGATTTTACGAGTTTTTATATGTCATAACCCCACGCCACATTGGAGTTAACCTTCTAGAAAATATTTTTTAAGATTAACTGCAAAAAGTCATCCGATTGACTTGCTGAAGTGAGTATGAGTTCAAATCTCGCGGAGGGCATAGTTCTTTGAACTTCTTTAATCTTTAACAATAGAGGTAACACAAGTCTCTACGGTATTTCGCATTAGGCGAGGCTAATGTTTGGTGAGCGCCAAGACTACCAACCGGGATAAAACAAATTGTAGCTCCCCATTGGGGAGGGAGGTAATGGAGGGGAACGCATCGGAATTGTAATTATATGAATGTTCATGGGCATCGGTAGTCATTGAAAGGCTTCGATTTCCCGTTTGCCCCAGTTCTATAAAAATACGTCCAAGTATGTATAAAATTTCAGCAAAATCTGTTCAGTAGTTTCTGTTTGAAAGAGTGACAAATGCATTTGTCAAGGATTGCACTAAGAATGAAAATCTATTGTAATATTATAAATTTAACCAACCAACCTAAACCAACCAAAATGAAATGTCACATACACGTTCCAAGCTTTAGATAAAAGGACATACGGATTCCATCTAAGAATGCTCCGTCCCCAAGACATGTATAAATTGGAGCAAAAGCAGTATGATAAAAGTTAGTCGGATATTCCTCATATACCTTATTACACATGTTAAGTTTGAGTCGAGTTTCAGAGAGATTTCTCTTAAATGTATACTCTATAAAAGTTACATACTGCACTAGCGTAGCTTATGTTTTATTTTGTTTGCTAAATTAAGATACGGAAATATTTTTTACACAAGAAAGGTATGAATTCTGTAATTTCAATTTGGGTGATAATTGCACAAAATTGTGTTCTATTATAGTCCTAGGATAAGAATGTATTTTTATCGGGGCGTATTTAGTTCGGACGAATATCTGGAGTTAAATTCGTCATCGGTGTTACCGCCAAAATTCGACAAATACAACCTCAAAGTCTAGAAATTCCATAGTCTAGTGTCGTATGCTTTATATGCCACCGGTACCATCGGTATTTTCGGACAGATAGTATATGGGGAAATCACGTCTCTGAAAGACCGGCAACATCTCCGCAAGATCGCTAATTTTTCAGATGTCTATGGGCGGCGGTAGTTATCTGTCACCCGGTCGTTGAGTTGCGCAGGTTATAATTGAAAGGTCTTGTAGTTGCATAGACGTTGTGTTGAATAACGTTAATATCAAGACTGTGAAAAATGTAAATCTCCGATTTACATAACAATGAATAATCTCATTTACAAATATCTTAGTAAAAAAAAAATATTCTACAGTATCTATGAACGAACAAAGGACGATTACCAACGTACATAGACATCCGTATCATTGTCATGCAGCTGAGTTCCCCTCCATATAAGTGGAAGGGCGGGAGGTGAGAGGAGGACCCCTCCGATAGGACACTTATTGGAGGGGATTTAGGAAAGACTAGGAAATACTAGGATGACTTATATAGCAAATCTCTAGTAATTGCTAGCGAAAAAATAAACGGGATACAATAAAACAAGGTAAAATAGAGAAGAGAAATTTACCTACTGGGGGAGAATGGTTCTCACTTTTACGTTTGTATCGGATACAAACGCATGTTTTTCAGTTTATTACATCACATTGTGCCTACAATGTTCTTTACACTATGTGTATCCTTGCGGACAAAATAATGAGGAAGTAAATCTAGTTTAGAAAAAAAAGCACTCATTACTTTTATAGCTTAATACTTTTGTTTTTCAAGGAAACACACCTGCACGCCATTTAGTTATTGAATTAGGCAGAGAGAACGGAATGTCACGTAACAAAATCCTTACACACCTGCCTAGTCTCCACCACATTCCTTTCTCTTTTTATACAGAGACGTCGGTTGCGATGACTCTTGACACCATTTTCGATCACCCGATCAATCCGACCATGGTATGTCAATCTTGATCTTCCCCAGTTCCACATTTCCACACCCTTCCACATTTGTTAATAAAACAATCAGAATATATTAAATTAAATTTAATAAAGAATAAATGTATGCTAGTTAAAATAAATTAATAATACTATTACAGCTCAGAGGGGGATTAGAATCAAAAAACGTGTACATTCATAACTACTATGTGTAAATTGGACTCGCTAATTGATGATGAATCTACTAGTGCTTCATGACCTACATCGTCTGGTCTCCCAGTCGTCCCTTGATATTCATTACAGTTGAGTAACTAAGACGCGGAGAGACTGCAAAATTACAAATATACTGAGAAATAATCAGCTTATAGGGGTCAAACGGGAAGTCGGAGATTCTTGATAACTACCAACGCCCATAAAAATCCACATATTAGCTATGTAAATGTGATATTTTCCTTACCTCTACCCCTCCAATTGGCCACCTACAAACCGCACGAAACGCTACAGTGGAGCTGTAACTTTACCTCCCCGGTCGTGCCGGTCCAATCCCACTGCAGCACACTGCATAGCACTGCCTCTTACAATGAATGATTTACATTTCTTAAAAAGTAGTTGTATTGTAATGAATTCATAAAATTTTAACAAACTAAGTGATTGCATAATGAATGTTGTTACTTTTAAGATTCTACAGGCACGTGACAAGCCGTCTTGTGTCTGGAGAATAAAATTTGAAGTAAAATCTGCTATCAATAGAAGTACTTAAAACTTTGTTAAAACAGTTGTAATGTTTTCGTAGAAATGATTTTCTCACGACACAATCTGTACTCATTCTTGTTAAAATTGTTTAACGTCTGTTTAAGTGTTTAAAACAAAAATTCGGCGCCTTCAAGGCATTTTATTTTACATAAAATATTACATGCAACTGTGTGGTTTAAACGCTACGTTTTATCGCGTACCACATTACTGTGAAACCTGCTGCCTCGCTCTGTACCTCCGACCCCACACGACTTAGGGATTTTCATTAAGAGAATATATCTATTCTTTAAAGGCCGGCAACGCGTCTACAAGACGCCGATACCGACGCGATCTACTATCCACCTGCTCATTTGAGCCCTGAACCATAAAAAAAAACATTCTGAAAATGTCAATAAACTCTTTAGTTTTCTCTCATTCTAATATCTAAAAAAATATACTAAAATGTTAAATGTTGAAATACTTGGTAACGTGACGGACAAGTTTTGTCTGCCGTGTTACAGTCAGATTACAGATTAGAACTTAGAAAGGGCCGAACGTTCAAAAAATAATAAGAATAGCCTCTTATTTCTTCGCTTTTTATGTTTGAGCAAAATATACATTACAGCGAGCCTAGCAGATGTCATCCTGTATAAAAGCAAAGAAATGTGTCATTCCGAGACCCAACTGTGTTCGTGTACCCTCTTTCTCTATACCACACTAATGGGCCACTAGTCAGACTGCACGAAACGTAACAGCTTACGAGTAGGTGTTCCTCTACGACGATATCATCAATTATTATCATCAACCTCCCCGCCATGCCGGCTCAATTAGGATACAATACACGACCTCTATAAAATTTAATAAGTTAAATAGACAAACAAGATTTATGATTATTATTAGCAAGAGAATAAGATTATTCAGATGTATGAATATAAATGAAGCGAAAAAGAGATGTCAGGATCGGAGTAACATACTCATCAATCCCTTCTCCGATCTTATCCTCGCAGGATCCAGGCGAATTTAATTACTATATTATTACACTAAGACTACTACAATAATACATTAAACTATAATGTAGTTTAATGTATTATTGTAGTACCCAGGACAAGTTTCCCCGGAGCATGAAAAAGTACTAGGCAGATTATGCATTATAAAAAAAAGGAAAAAGAACATAGAACGAGCATCTTTTTGATAATCTGTGCGTGTGGTTCGGATTTGCGGGTCCTTTTGTAAAAGTAATTTCGTTTGGAGTAGTATTTACATTATAATTAATGATGCTGTTAATATACTAAGGTTGATTGATGTAATTTTCTTGTTAGGATATTTTTATTTAAGAACATTTTTCGCTGCTTTTTCTTATCAAACGAAAATTTATTCATTCTTACTTACTATAAAAATAACACACAAAAATAAAATAATAACAGCAGACGGTAAGAAGTAGTGTCAAACGTTTCGCATAACACCATCTTAAGAGTGATGTCTGTGCTATAGAGCTTTGTATGATCTGTGAGTGGCCAGTAGCTCATTGACATTGGGTTAAAAAGGAGGGCATCTGTATGACCATCCGGATGCTAATGGGCGCAAGAATTCAGCAAATGTTGCTGTGGTGGATTTCTCCGCTATAAGGAAAGACAACTTTCATGTTTGCAGTCGACTAACAGGTAATGGGCTACTTCCTGGAAGTTGCAGGCAGGTTCAGCAATAGATGCAGGCTAGCAGATCCGATTTGACGTTCACTGAGAGACTCTCGATGCAAAGTGTATTTGATTATGATAATCATAATATTTTGACTGGAGCTTTATAATACTTCTCTTTAAATCTTCTTCAAAGTTACGTAATTTTCTTAAAATTAACAGATACTTAAATTTAGCTTTTAAGCTCTTAACTGTACTCAGCGCCTATCAGAATAATCCTTTGAGGTTCTTGGGGTGGGCATTCAACTTTGTGTAAGTTTACAGGTCAACGATATCAAAGATCGCTCGCTATTGAATATTAAAATTCTTTGAACATTTATTTTTTTTAAAGGTCACTCTTTTTCATATTTAAAAATGTTTTGAATTTGTATACTTTCTTTATAAGTACAAAAATGTTTGGACCACGATCGAAAATAAACAAAAAAGACAGGGGTAAACTTTGATGATAAGACAATCATCATCATTTGTATTCTAGTGGCTGTCGACTCTCACTGCTGGACCTTCTCTATAGCGGGTCCATGTCATAAACTTCTTGCTGTTTCTCCAGCCTTTAGCGACTCACCCCACCACCCACCACGTATCCACTATGAATTAAGTTCAAGAATTGTTGGGTGTTCTTTTTTATTTTAACTTACGATGAACTAACTAATAATGACTAATAATGATCATGACGATACCATCATTTATAAATTTTCTGCAAAGTTTCTATATGGAAAATACCCCTGTCCAGACACTTCACATTTAAAATAAACTTGTTCTGTTTTGTATAGCACAAGAGGCAATCGAGTAGTCTGAAGCCTTTCCTATGAGTACGAACGCCTGTATACACCCACATGATTGTTTTACAAACGTGCTGCCCTCATTCATCTCACTCCTTCTTCTTCAAGCCTCTTCACCCTTCCAATGGTGTTTTTCAGATGGGAATTAAAGTCACAGACCTCAAAGAAACCAACAGCAAAGTTGTTACGTTTCGGTGCTACATCGTATGTGCAGCAGGTACTTCCCCGGCGGATACAATTTAGCAAGGCACTTCGTCTTACGCATACAAATATTGCTTTATTTCCTCGGAGTGATACAATATGATGTATAAATAAAGTAAAAAAAAAAAATACACGTATAAATTGATTTTCATTATCAAAAGCCTTATTATATATTATTATATTGCATTAAGCTTCCGATGCCTATAAACAACCGCATAAATGTTATGCAGACACGTTGCCTTCCTTTCCCTCAATGGGCCACCGGATGCTCACAAATCGCATCAAAGGCAAAGGCGAAGTTCCGATTTTACGACGTTATCGTTTGAGTGAGTACCTTCCGTCCGGCCAAATTCAGCTGCAACGCACTACCCACCACAGCATGGTAGTCCCTCTTTCGAATAGTGAAGCGATATTTTGACTTTTAATAAGCTCAGACGAAATCGTCGTTACCTCTTAGTCTATAACTTTACTACGAAGCCCATACTTAGTGCAAATGAGCGAAGCCACAGAGTGCTGGAATCAACATGCGGTATTTCACTAGTCAGTCGAAATGCGCCCACTCAAAGCCCACTGGCACTGCACGTGAGTGAGGCAATCATAAAGTGTAATAACACAACATGCATTCGTAATTATCTACAAGTACTTGACAAGGGTTTCACATACAGCCAATGACGGTTTTGCATAAAATTAGGTGATATTAATTTTTATTGCCCTTTTTATGATTTGATGTTGAACATGAGCGTAATTTAAAAAAGTACTGATTTTAATTGCAGTGGGGGAAAATAGCTTGTAGGATAACTTCTTTTATAACATAATGGGGCAAACGAGCCTAGGAGCCTTTTGATGACTACCGACGCCCATGGAAATTCGCATGATTATGACGCAGATGCGTTGCCCTTCTATCACTCCCCTCCCCCCACAATGGGCCACCGGCTACTCACAAACCGCACGAAACGCGATAGAGACGCTGTCAATTTACGCCGGTACCAAGTGAGTGAGAGGTACTTCCCCGGTCGTGCCGGCCCAGTTCTGTTGCACAGGAACATGTAGTAAGCACCATGCATGGCACTTCCTCCTCCTTTGCCGTATGCCACTACCACTTCCAAAATTATTGACTCCATTATTATTTTTATACCATAAAGAAATCGAGCAGTCCGTGCATTTTTATACTACCGACGTCCATGAACATCCACATTATTGTTATGCACGTGACTTGGCCTCCTCTCCACCGTGCCTTCAAAGGGTCACTGGAAACTACAAGCCACGCGTAATCCGACCGTAGTCACGTTAGGGCAGTGCAATATGCGTGAGAGTACCACGGTCGTCCTACATAGTGATAAGACAGATGTGCGTTACGTAAGGAAAACGATTTTTATTCAATGACGAAAATGTATTTGATGGTTATAAATTTATTTTACACTAGTGGACGCCCGCGACGTTCGTTCTTATCGAAGTCTTATTAAAATCTGGTATGGTTTCGGAAATTTGCGTATACAAACAAACATACAAACAGACAAATAATTTCCTCCACTACTGTTTCCTTGTCATCGTATTTTTATTACTTTTTTTAATATTTAATATACATATTTTGAATTAGCCGCATGGTAATAATACAACAAGCCATTTATTGTCTTATGTTATCGTATATCCCTTTATTGGGTCCATTCTATAAAGACGTAACTTCCGTATGGAAGAAACCACCCTAAAAATAATGAAAAAAGGACCCGATGAAGATCACGTTGTGGGCATGAGTATAAAATGTATTAACTTGTCATTTTGAAGCAAACATCACTTTAAGTGTATATAGACACTGTATTTTATGTCCGACAACGAAGTCAGCTTCAGTAGGTTTATTTCATAAAAAATAAGCCCATTTCTGATGAAAGACATATTTATGTAGGTTTATGCCTTTTTATAGTCTTTGTTTCTGCTTCATGTAATATAATATTGATACGATATTTTTGTAGCAAAAATGACGTAAAGCACTAACCTCATAGCCGGTTTGTAAAGCACTAACCTCATGGCTCATATATTATGAAATATGACATTCCGTACATTATTATTTATCATAGTATATATCAAGCTTCATTACGATTAAATTTGGTTATAAAAAAAGGTTATGTGTACATATTTTTTGTATTGTAAGATGCTTTACGGTTTCCATAATAGTAATTATCCGTTACTTTTCCAGAAAATGATTTCAGTGGGTCCTTTATATAGTGAGCCAACACATTCTCAGTAAAATAATTATAAAGTTTGATAGTAATTGTCAACCAATATTGTATCATCCATTATGCACTCGGCACCATTCCTAATCTGTGCAGAACTTTATAGACAATCTACAATTACCTGTATATTAAGAGCCTACCCTTTGTGACAGTCTCTCCTCAACTTAAGCTCTCAAACTGAACACAGTTACGTTTCACTAATATACGGACTCATCAATTCTCCTATATACCCTCCACTTTTCGAAATATTATAGGGGTTAAACGAGAAATAGGAGCCTTTTTAAGCATCCGCATTATTGTCATGAAGATGCGTTATCTTCCTTCCTCCTCTTTTCTAATGGCCAACAAATGCAAAAGTAATGTATTTAATATATCCGAGTATTACATTGAACATGTCAATGAAACACGCTAAGTCAAAGCTCCATTATACGCTTGAATACGCATGAACGCGTAAAACGACACCTGTGTTTTGCCTCAAGTCACGTGCTTGAAGCCTTCAAACCAGTAGCGTGTTGCATATCTGTCAAGAGATTTGTATAGTCTGGCTTATGACAGCTGACACTTGTGTTAGATATAATGTCTAGTGTAGTTTCTTGCGGTTAGTGAGTAGCTGATGGCCCATTGAAGGGAAGCAGGTAAGGATGGCAACGCATCTACATGACAAGAATAATGTGGATGTCTATGGTGGTTGTCATCGTCAAATAGCTTCATTTCTCTTCTGCACCCTATATAATAAAAAAGGAGGTGAGTATGTCGGCATAGAAATGGTGCGAATGCCTTTCGATGTCGGTACTCGTCAAAAGGCCCTTTCCTTTCTCTAATTTTAAACAGGTAAGTTATTTCTTAACCTATATCATAATTCTGTGGAACTAGATGTATTGATACTTTCGACTTGGAGTCGGGTTCTTAAAAAGTAACATACTCATTTTTTCAATGCTGCAAACGCGTTGCAAGACTTCTGGTTATGCGGATATCTACTAATCATTGTTTCATAAATATAAACGGAGATCTTTACCCAAGCTGGCTATCTACCAAGTAGGAGTCTTGCCAAATACATCGTGAAACCAATTCAATGTCATTATCGTAAGACTCTTACAATATGAAGGAAATTGTGAATATACATACAACTTGCTGCTCTCCACGATAACATACACATAAGTTTCGATTTCTATATGCAAACGTTTGGACTCCTAAATAATTCTCAAAAAACAAGCAAAATAACATTCTTTGTGGCTGATGTTTTATGGTCACGAAAAATGCAAGTATACAAAATTTCAGTTTAACCTCATTTAAATCATCTGATCTGTAGTGTCACGGTGTGGGTGTCGCCTGTTAAGACAGTAAGCTGCGTGGGGACCTGGGTTCGATCCCCAGGTCGGGCAACTATTATTAAATGTTATTATAGGCACGCATTACATTGTCCGGTATTGGAATGTCCCCAAAGTGGCCATGGCCGCCTACGACATAATGGGCCTCAGTACCTTGGCTAATCGTGGGTGTTCTAGTATATCTACTGAACTAACGAGTTGTGAATGTACTAGCATACCTCTGTCTACCTCTTCGGGGATAACAGCCGTGAAGGTACTTCACTTTACATTTAAATTATCTGAATCAGTCAAATCTGTTATTTTCGTGTGTATTGTTAGTTCGCATATGTTACTTTATATATAGATATTAATAAAATACTATACTAAGCTCTAAGCAGAATCGTGTATAGTTTGTAAGAAAAAAAGCACCTATATATAGTGTACAATGTAAAAGGGAAACACAATTTTTTAAGTGGTAGTGTCATGCAGCCAAATGATGGAGAAACAGCGGAATTGCGCCGCCAAGTGACAGATATTCTGTCACGTTTTGTGCCGTCTGTGACTACAAACAATAAAAAATTTTATCATTTTATTAAATGCTTGGAGCTTAACTTTAGCTTCGTTTTAAGTTTGCGAATATACAACGTTTTTAAGTTAAGTTTTGTTTCAGCCATGTCAAAAACTGTTGCAATTTAATTTATGCACTTGGACACTACACTAAATTATATTCTAGATTAATTAAAAATAAAACCGGGTACACACAGCGTGTATACGTATTAAATTCAGCACGTTTACGACATACTACAGACACCTTAAACAGCCTTTAAGTTTGTCACACTGACATGTTTAGTGTATGAAAGTTTACGAGTGTAAAATATAATCTCATACATAGCTCCTATACTTCACAGAGCGCGGACCATAAAGTAGGTAGATGGAGAAGAGTAAAAAGGCTTTCAAGTGAACGCCCGCAGCGGACGCGAGGGCGTTATTGAGCTTTAAAACAACCATATTATAAACGCCGGCAACGAAAGAATTATAGCCGAAAGACTTTTGTTATCTATATGTCATAGTCGTATTGTACAAATCACCGTATAACATTATGACCAGCCATTTTCAAAAACAGTGCCATTTTGTTTTGTGGCGGGCCAACGATTAGGCGGATTGTCATTGCTAGGCGTTCTTAAATATGGCGGCTAACATTTAGCGTCATTGAATATTTTGATTTTAGCCAATGATAGTGATCATGATCAATACATGAATCAAATTAGGCCAAGTGGTTTGAGTGGAAATAAAAAATGACGTAACCCAGAACCTTAAACCTATTTGGATAGAACTTTTTATTTCTCTATATTCGATAATAGGCGCCATTCTTGTTGTCATATCAAGCAACGCTGCAAGTGTTAAAATTAGAAAATTAGAAATAATATANNNNTATATGTTTTGGTGAATTTTTGTAGATTGTGTAACTGTGAGGGTTAAACGACATTACACACATGATCATAATAATTAATATCAATAAGTGTTTGGCTACTTTTTTAAAATGTATTATTCTATCGACCAACACTTCGTTATCCTAAACGTGGCCTCTACTCCAGAACCTTAGTCGCCCATCCGCCATTTGATCTTCTGTGTATGTGACCAGCCCACTGCCACTTCTGCGAGCTTATTCTTCGCGTGATATCGGACACTTTATTTCTCTGCCTTATGACTTCGTTACGAATTTTATCGTACAAAGAAACACCCAACATAACACGTTCAAGAGCCAGCTGAGTTCTTCTATCAGCTTCCTTCACGAAATTATCTTATCCATAGTCTACCTAGTTGTAATAGTTGCCCAGGGTAGATGTATTCGTCTTCGACTTCGAGAATAATATCATCGGCGTTGACTACCCTAGGGAGAACGTTTACGTGGACTGTATCCTTGTCTCGTCCCAGTTCATGGTACCAGGTCCCAGGCCAGTACGTCAAGAGGATTCATTTAGGCTGCGCAACATTTTTGTTGGTCGACAGTTCACCAGATGGCAATACGATATCCGTGCAGCAGCTGGTCCGGGATGAATGCGAGTAGCAGGAGAGCGGTCGTCTAGGCGCTCATTGAAAGAGGCCTACATCGGCCATTAAACAATAGATAAGGCTTGATAATGGTGGTGATGATTATTATTCCATCTGCAAACGAGAAACTTTGCTTGTTAATTTTTGGATGGCACCTGACATTTGTCATCAAACATTGACAAGCGATGTTAGCACAACTGAATAATTCCGTAACGGAACAACTAAGGTTTGCTCGATAAACAATCAAATTTGTTTGTTAACTTCACGATTTCCTCAATGTTTCTTTTGTTTTTAAGGACTTTGATTTTTTAACGAAATGGAATAGGTGATAATCTTTTATGTTAAACGTGATAGGAATTAGTTTACGGGGTAAAACCGCTAGGTGATCCTGGTCATTTTTTTCAGCCTAAAGGAATCCTCTAGACGTACTGGCCTTACCATGAAATGGGAAAAGACAAAGGTCATGTTCAACGTACACGTTCTCCCTAGGGCAGTCAATGTCGCTGGTGTCATTCTCGAAGTCGAAGACTAATACGTGTAACTTGGGCAACAATTGCAACTTGATAGACTAGAGATAAGATAACTTCGAGAAGGAAGCCGATAGACGGACTCAATTGGGTTGGACAGCATTCGGGAAGCTTCGTCACATTCTCATGTCGCCTATGCCGCGGAGCTTGGAGACAATAGTCTTCAACCAATACGTCCTCCCCGTGATGACCTATGGGGCCGAAACAGGCCTCCTAATTTGGGACTAGTCTGCATGTTTGAGGTAGCTGAGCTGGCTCTTGAACGTGTTATGTTGGGTGCTTCTTTGTACGATAAAATTCGTAACGAAGTCATAAGGCAGAGAAATAAAGTGTCCAATATCACGCGAAGAATAATCTCTCAGAAGTGGCGATGGGCTTGTCACATACTCAGAAGATCAGATTGCGGATGGGCGACTGAGGTTCTGGAGTGGAGGCCGCGTTTAGGATAACGAAGTGTTGGTCGATAGAATAATACGTTTTAAAAAAGTAGCCAAACACTTATTGATATTAATTATTAAGATCATGTGTGTAATGTCGTATAACCCTCATAGTTATACAATCTACACAAATTCGCCAAAACTGATTTTATTTTCTTCGCTTTTTTATAATATAAGGATCGTCCCCGACGATAAATTTGATGAATTTTAATACTAGCTGCGCCCCGTATCTTGCGTCTCAGCATCGCTCTACAAGTTGGATCTGGTGACTTGAGTCTTTGTCTGTCATTAAATCTCTCACATCGCGCAATACAAGCATACCGCAGCCTAATAGGCACAGTTGCTAATTGCTAATTCGTAATTCACGCTGAAGTTGGCCGCGTTCCTTAGTTCAGCTCGGCTACTTTCCACTTTGTGAAAGTTTTTGATTTACGACCGATAATTTAAAAGTTCTTAATCTATTAATGCATGATGAGAAAATCGGATTTTTCCGCCACGATTAAAAGAAAAATGTTAATTGGATTAGATGAGGATAAATTTCAGTTATAAAATTATTTTATGATATGCTTTTACTTTACCTACTTTACTGCCAGGAGTAAATTCTTTTCATAAAAAGCTTATTAAAACTGCGTTAGCTGGATCATACTTTGATATTACACAATAAATTGTTCATTGAGGAGTTCAAAGTACGAGGTATTTGCACTATGTACTGCAGCCGAGTGGACAAATTATACCTCCGTAAATATATGACTTTGATTTCGCGTTTTGTGTGGTATCTACATAGCCCAGGAGGAGGGTATAGGGTAGAAGTGTAAGTGATGCTTTTTCGTTTCATGTGGTTTGTGAATAGTTCAATGAGAGGAGAGGAACGCATCTTCATAATCAATAACTAAGTGGGTCTTCGGAATACTCATTTGACCCCTCATGCTATTAAAAATGTTATTTTCAGCTGTAAATCAGCGCTGAAGTGGTCGATCTTGTATTGATTTTTTTCTCCCTAAGCAAAACAATAGTTAAGTCCTTACACTTCTATAGCCGCATTGTGTCCTCATTGGCGTGACACGAACGGGGTGGAACCGCTCGCTCATGAGACGCCGCTGTAAAGAGACTTTACAGCGAGCGCTTTGTAAGTCGTATTTAGTTTCAGAAAACAGACACCGGACATCCACGCAACAATAAACAAGATTAAATTGATTGATTGATAACTTCTCCAGGCTTGACTTGACTGTACTGAATACTTTATGTAAACATTACGAAAACAAGGTCAACAGAAGTTGGGAGGGAGTATAATACTATGTGGGAGTAAAACATTTTCTTTCTTTTTTTCTTCTCGTATGGCCAGTTAAATTTTCTATAAATATAATATTCTTGTTAGCAGTTCAGGTTCAGTCCTGTGATCTAAAGCTCACTCGTCTTTTAGGCGATAGATTTGCTTTCAGCTATCTCAGTTTTCTTTTATTATTGGCTCTTTGTCCAATTTTTAAAATGATTTTTCCTTTCTGGCATTCATATTTTTAATAGTTGCCTGCCCAGTCATATATCTATACTCATAATTAATATCTGATGAGTTTCTTTGTTTGAACGTGCTAATCAGCTCAAGACCTGAGATTAGCACGATGAAACAAAACAAATCACTGGCTCGAATTGGAAAAATATGTTCTTGTTGTATGGAATCTATTAATCGAGAAAGGCTGTAATATGCGTTACGTTACAATTAATAAGACTGGAGTTACGCCAATGAAGCTAGTAAAAGTCAAAGGTAAAAGTAGTTTATTTGTGAACATGAATAATATACAATTACGTGATGGTACAAAATCGAAGGTCCAGTCACGTTTTACTAATTACGAGAGATACATTTTTTTTATTAACAAATATAATGGAAAATAATTGTCAGTATCCCTACATAAAAGTTAATTCATAAATGTTAGAATGATTCAATCAAAATAATAAAATAACAACTAAATTAAATTAGAGTTAGGGCGATGTTTCAGAGAATGTAAAATACTGTATATGCCTTCGCATACTCTACGGAGTTTTTTGGATGCTCAGAAGTAGCTGAAAAAAGTTAGACATTAGTAACTGATGATGTAACAGAAATTTAAATAACCTTAGACGTTACCTGTATAGTTGTTAATCAAGTTCGAAGCTGCTCTGTTGTGACTATATAATAGACTACCTGAGCCCCATGGTTTCATCCGCGTAAATCCGGTCCCGTTGGTAGCGTTGAGGTGTTATATCCTATAAAATTCCTTCCATGACGTTAAAAATATTTATTCAAACTTCTAACTTCAAAAATTTAACATTTTTAATTGTTTGAACATGATACCATAATATTAGGGCGCAGCATCTTAGTAAAAAATATATAATATTGTATTCAAATCTGACTTGTAGTTTCAAATATGAGCGCGTTTAACAAACAAATAAACAATATGCTCTTCAGCTTCATTATATAAGTATAAATGTCTAAGCTTATACATTATCGAGCTTAAATTTAGCTTTTGTTGAATACTGGACGAGAAATTAATTAATTATTTGGAGGCATTGCGGTCGCTGGCTGAATATTTTATCAAGTTGCTGAGATTGACAAATCTTTACAAACTATTTTATGTAATTACTGCTAAAACTTTATTAATTAAGAGAGACGGTTTATAGATTCATAAGTAGTTAAATTAAGTTATTTGATGATAAGGAACTATTGATGTCTTAAGTTTACGCGAATGTTAGACATTACAGTAAAACTATTTTTACGGATTTTATCGTGGTCAAGTCCACCCGTGACCATGGTTGCTGTAAAGCTTCTGAAACGTTATACATAAATAATTCAATAAACCTTAGTTCCTTACCAGACAAGAATATGGACCGACGACCGAGTTTTAGTCAATATAAGACCATAATTCCCTGGTCGTGTCAGTTCACGTTAGCATTTCGCCACCTTCTACAAAGTCTCATATCTATCACAAGGCATCCCTTCTACGTTATCTGATCGACAGAGTTACAACAAAGAGAAAACAAAAAATATTACTTACCAGGAATGGAGTTGTAAGTTGTGAATGGACTTGAAAGGAATTGACATTTCTTTTGTTATTTTTAACAGCTTTTACTATGATTATTCTACGAAACCTTTACCTTACTAAACGAAGTTATAGATAAAAAGTAGTGGAAAAGTGAATTTCAGTTTTAGAAAAGTCTACAATTAGTGCTTTCACATATATATTCTATTGACCTTTGTGTTACTTCGATGTCGTTGCCTAAGGTTAAGACCAATCTGAGTATATTAATATGTAAATACTATATACTATATAAATACAAGTGATCGGTCAGTGATCGAAAGTCGACCCCAACTATAAAAAAAAGTGGAAACTTTTTATTATTTCTTTTTAAACAATACAAAAAAGGTCTTTGTATTTTTACAGTTAACACTTCATTATAAACCGTGTCTTACATAAGTGTTATAAAACACATTTTATTAAAATATTAGTTTTCTGGACACCTTTCACGTCATTCTTTGTAAAGGAGATGGGATTTTCTTCCATGCAGACTAGTGGACACAGGAACATGCAGGCATGTTTTTACATTCTCACAAAATTGGAGCGATATGTTTAAGGGTTATTCAGCTGTCACTTCGCGGCGGTATTGTGTGAGCGAGCGACACCGCTGAGCTGAATCGTACTGGATCTGCAATGTAAAAATGGTATTACCTCTTGCTATCAGATTGTTTGACTGATCATTTCCAG
The DNA here is from genome assembly GCA_017140195.1 of Eumaeus atala. NCBI lineage: Eukaryota > Metazoa > Arthropoda > Insecta > Lepidoptera > Lycaenidae > Eumaeus > Eumaeus atala. Next base: position 804,679 of record JAFELO010000615.1, on the reverse strand, counting down.
CCGCGATAAAAAGTGACCAAAATACAAGCCACAAAGTAGAGAGTCAAAACTGTAAAAGTGGCAATAGATAGTACAGCGATATTTTTTATGGCACAAGGGGGGAAAAGAGAAATTAGATCCTTATGATGACTACCGATACCCATGGACATTCGCATGATTGTTACGCAGATGCCTTGCTCGTATGATATCGCCGTAAAGTGACAGTTACGCAGTCGCTTTGTGTGGCTTATGAGCAACCGGCGGCCCATTGGGGAGGAAGGGAGGACAGCGCAATTGCATGTTAATTATGCGGATATCTATCGGCATCGGTAGCCGTTTCGCATCAATCGTTTGCCCCCTATATTAAAAGAAAAACATATTTTATATAAATTTATCGCTGCAACAAATAGTGAATGCAACTGTAATATAGCCCCGTTCTGAATTGTATACAGTAATAGCATTATGCCGCCTAGTTATCACTGTACTGCGGGCTGAAAGTTCTCGCCTTTTTTAATAATGCCCGGGTTATTTAAATATCCGTAAACTAGGTGAGTTGCCGAGCTTTGCAAAAAAGACGGAAGACAATGGAATAAGATATTAAAACGGTAAAGGAAGTGCTTAAGACGGAAAAAGGAAAAGTTTACAGTACCAGGCCATGTAATAGATACTATCAAGTGAGGTTCTAGCTTTATTTAGTATGCCTCGTTGTCAGTCCCTTGGGACAGAGGGAGATTATGATGGATTTTTCCGATACCACTATCTATTCTAGTGTACGGTTTGGAGTAAGTAGATGGCGATTTGAATGTTATTTTACGTATATGAATTAAAGTTATTTTACGTAAACTTTGTGACTCCTGTTTTCGTGTTTTGCGCAGTTTGTATAAGGTCGGAAAGGTACCAATTAGAATGAGAGATAAATTCCCGGCATGGTTTCAACCTTGTCATTGCGGTGTGGTTCAGTAACGGAGCCGAGTGGCGGCACTTTGTATCCGTCTCATAAGAAGAATGGACTAAAGAGCTGGACGAGAAGGCGCTCTTTGTACCCCTTTTATAAAAAAGAAAGAGGAGGAGGCACACAGCACATTGGCAAGGATGAGAATCTCACCCTATTGCATCGTCGCCAATTTGACATTTTGTGGAGGTGATGTCGGTGCTTTAGGGGATTGACTAGACGTCGAGATGCCCTGATGAGTTCCGGGGCGTCTTGCCAATGGCGACACTAAAGTCACTCGCAGTGGTTTCATTTATTCGGCATTGTAATATGCCGCGAGCACCACACACTAATGCACCCTATCCAGGACTGAGAATAGCGCGCAAATGCGTTTCACCGCATCACCAAGAAAGAATGAAGGGAGATAAATGGTTTTATCTTTACTCGAGGAAGGAGTGATACATATTCTCATTATATCTTTGATATATATCTAACACTTAAGAAATCATTCTAAGTTTAAATGTTTAATTAATTTAATACTTTATAAGAAAATTATATCTGTTATCCTTGACTGTAAGGCATAATGTTCTCTGTGTTGAAGAAATGTCACGCTTTACCTTCAGCCGACGCTATCTGCCATCGCCAAATCATAATTGAAAAGTATTTTTTCTCTTTCGCCTATATATCCGTGATATACAGTATATCAAATATGTAGCTCTACTCCTTTTTCTTTTTGTCTACTAAACACTATATTATTTAAATATTGAATATAAGGAATGAAGGACAATCCGTGAAAATTAGTGGTCATGGAACAATAAAGGACCATCCAATCCCTTTTTACTAACCAACATCAAAAACTGTATTGATTCCAATGTTGTTCTTGTACTATTGTAAGTCTGTCCTGGATTGTGAATGTGGAAAGACCAATTGAAATAAATATATTTAAAAGTCTAACTAAACCTCTTATAGTCTCTTGGGGGCGAATAAAAGGCGTTCACATCGAACCCCCATGTTCATATGTTAACATGGGGGTTCCATGTGAACGCCTTTATAGAATATATATAGCGCCGCGGCAAAGCGCGGTCACTCCATGTAAGTTCTATATTACATCTACGTACGTATTCTGTACGTTTTCAGTTATGGTATAGAGGCTCAGTATGTGGCGCTTAGCCCAAAATTCTACCTTAAAAGGTCACATACGCTTCTGAGTTTTTGGTGTACATCAAAATTTTCTAGGCCGACTTTCAAAGATACCGGAGCTCAGTCGTCTAATGTGAATCCAGATAATTAGGGCGAATTCAAAATAATCGAGGGGGCTGCTCTTAATGTATCTAGTGGTATTAAGTGTTCAACACTTGAGATCCACATACCACCGAATACATCCAAGGCAATAAATAAATAAATACAATGAGTAAATCACTTCATGTGTATATAAATATAATAAAGTGACAATTTAGTAAGAAGTAGTGCCATACTGTAATGGAGACGAATTGAACTGACACGATCCAAAGGGATGCCTCCCGTTTACAGGTTACCACCGTAAAGTGACGGCTATTGTGCCGCGTTTCAAGTGGTTTTCAAGTACCCAGTAGCTCATTGATCTGTGGTGTATACGTGTGATATGTTATTAGACGTAGATAGCCACTAAACTGGCTATGATTTCTCGTTTGTACCCCTGTATATTATAATATAGGAATAATCTTATGATAATCGTGTAAAGTCACTAAAGTATTCGACACCTTATATCCTATTGATTATTGACAGTTTTATTTTAAGTGTAATATTTTACACACATGTTTTACAAATTACCAATTTGACCACAAATCATGTACAATGGTTTTTCCAGTTGACTTATGAGTCAATTGTTTTGTAAAAAATTTTGTATGCAAAAGCCAAAAATGACTGATGAAACGAATAGTCGAATAAAAATAACAATGGTAAAATATGTCGTTCGTCACAATTAAAGAAAAACGAGAGTATTAGTTCGTGTATCATTTATACAGTTTTAAAATACAAAAAAAAAAAAATAATACAACATGCTTTTTACTCTGTATTATACGACATGTTGTTACAATATTTGAATAACTGTGTTTGGAAATGAATTTAGTCAGTTTTTGAATTTAAACAATTGTGAATGTTACAAGCATGACTTTTGTGTACAGAAATAAAAGAAAAAGATATATAAAGAAATGGTGGAAGTAACATCAGGAATGAATTGATAATTCATAAAGTTACTGTTATAAATATTTTTAATGTAAGAGAAAACAGAAAATTAGTAAACACAAATATTAGTTCCTTAAAAAGTCGAACATTTTCTAATATAATATGTTTAATTAATCAAAGTATGAACCATTGTTTTCTATGCACTTTTGCCATCTCATAGATACTTTAAATGGTAAATCAATAAAATATTTGGAGGCGGTTTGGACTGCCCCTTTGGAGTTGATTTTTTTCCAAGACTCAGTTACCCAAGACTTTCCAATGGAAGCTTTGAAAAAGTTGTCGTTTAGCAGCAGTTGTGCGGAGTGATTGACCATTCTAGGTTGTTTGGACGCTAGCTTTTCAATCATGGTTTGCAATTGCTGACAATATACAGCAGCCGTAATTGAGAAAACTGTAGTGAACAATACCGGCACTATTCTTAATCGGGCGTGGTTTTTCGATGGATCCGCTTCTATTCAACTAACCTTCAACTCTTCATTATCAACTTGGGCCTCATGCCGTCCACGGGGCTTGTTTTAAGTTTTCCGTTTCGTAAAATTAATGACTTATACAGAAAAAAAAAACAGAAGAAATAAAAAACAAATGGATGACAGTCATCGAAGCACAAATACATACTCATATATTTGTGAATCATGAACAGCAGTTTACTCAAATTTGAATTAGGAATTCCTTACCAAAAAGGAGAAATTCGTGATTAAAATGGCCAGTACGGAAAACGCCAATTTCATATGCAAGGACCTAATAATATATGCGATATAATTTGCGAAAATATATTCATATTATCAAGAAAAATATAAAAGTCGAGTACAAGTATGCCGAAGTATAATAAAAAGTTAATTTATATTTCATAAGTTACTGTTATTTTTGTGTAAAAGATATAATTCAAGACTGTTTTCTTTGCAATATTTTGCAATGAAAACACGTCCTTACATCGCCCCGGGCTGAGAGCGAAATGAACGTAAACCATACCAGAGAGATATGCCTTGAGTCTAGTGCACTAGCGAAATTGTAAAATATGAACGCGGTTTTAAAGTTACTAGAGCATTGTGAAGATTATGACGAGTGTTCCATATTTGAGTATGGCGATTGTGTTTTTACTTCAATTTAATATAATCTCTTTAAATCACAATTAATTATATTGCTTTGCCATGTTCTCTAAACATCCCGATGAAATAAATCTAGATAATTATATACTCGTTCTGGCCTATTCTCCATCTGTTCTCCACAGTGTCTGACCACCCAATTGCTACTTCAACCTAACATATTCTTCGTGTGATATTTGGTTCTCAGTCCAATGTCATATTACGCAATAGCATATTCATAGCACTTTATAGGCCCATTCCGCTACAGCAAATTCACGGATCAGACCAAAATTTTGAGGACACGTAATAAATGTTAAAATTCTTTAAATATATTTCATACATTTTATGAATTCTTATTTTATAAGTTATTGCAAGAGATTCCAGAGAGGTCCAACGAAATAGAGACCAACATTGGAACTTTATTGTTTTTTCGTGTTACCGCCGATGTTATATTAATGCCATATCGCTAATTACAATTGCAAAGAAACTTCTAGAATTAAATTATGTTTCATAAGCGTATTGCGTTCCGCGTACGTATAATTTATACCAACTGTACACTATGCACTCGTTCGTTGTGAAGTTTTTAATAAAATGTATGCAATTCTTTATTAGCTTTGATGTTAATCTGCTTATTCATTTCGCACGAAATTAATATGAACAAGTGTACACATGTACACAAGACTTTAATAAATAAAAACATCTGCACGCCAAGTTGAAAGATATTTATCTAATATAACACAAAGAATATTTCCTATTTAAAGATTAAGAAAACAGTAATGTAGTCATTTCATATATATTTTTATTTAAAGGTATTATACATTATACATCGTAAAGATTAAGTCAGCTATATTCAAATATTATAAAGAGGACACATTTCGTTTATTTGCACTGAAAAGGCTTCGAAACTACTGGTCGGATTTGAGAAAATCTGTCTGTCTGTTCTATCATAAAAAGAATTTGTGTAATGTTAGCCATATTCTGCGAAGTATTGATGCGAAGCTGGAGCGCACTTCTATTCTATACACATCAGAAGAAAAATATTTTACGGCATTGTCTAGCATTACAATCGGCCAAATTTCAATACTGTAGCGAAAGTGTAAACATGATTAATATAATTTGGAATTTTCTTTCTTTGATGATTCCTAATTGTAATATATATTTGTATCAAATTACAACTTAATCTGTTTACAAGGTTTAGTGCGAATACATTAAAAATTTAAAATATTATTATGAAATTAGGATTGACGCTGCTTTACAGCTACACTGTAGTATTTTTGAGTTTCCACTGGGCCCTTATACGAATACAAGGACAACAGAGTCCTGTATACAAACGTATTCAGGTGCAAAACAATTAGGTGGAGGTCTATAAGCATCGTTAGTCATCAAAAGGCACCAACTACTTGTTTGTACACATCTCGTATGTATATAACTTTTTTACGTTTTTGAAAGGACCAACGAACAAAGAGGACTTTCGAAACATTTTATTGAAGCAAGCTAGCCTGAAATGTACTATAAATTATTTAACTCGTACCCGTCTCAAAACTCATCACAAAATCGATGCCCGAGACGATTCATTTAGTTCTATATGTCTTGAGAGCCCCCGGGCGGTTACACAACCTTGTCTTATGTTAGAAACTCGCCTGGAATATTTTGTGTTACATCGTTATTCCGGGTATCAAGCCGAGATGTATGTGAGGCATACGGGTTGATGAGAATCGACCAAGGGTGAATATCTCGCTTCGAAATTGATCCTGGAATTTAAAGTAATTCTTGTGTGAATGAGCTGGTTTTTGTTGTATATATATACGGGGGCAAAGGAGTAATTGAAGAGTTTTGAGGACGTACCTTCTCCCTCCAATGACCCACAGAAGACACGCAAGACAGACGGAACGTAAAAAAAATCTCCCCGCATTGGCTTCAATCGTTGGCAATACGGAATACGGGAGTTGCGGGCTGATAGTATCCGACTCAAAGGGAGTAAGAAACCGGGATGTACGGCGTACCGTTCGGTGACAGAAGTACGGGGAGCCTGGTCTTCCGCGTTTAGCAATACAGCATGCCACGACTATATACAAAGAGTAAAAAAAAAAATATAACCACGTTAGGCTGCTTGATCTTTAAAACTTGTTTAATTTATAACTTAAAATTTAAGTATTCGTGACATTAAATGCATGCTTCTATTTTTTAATTATTATAAATCAAGTCCTCTTGAGCGGATCTACCAGAGATGTAGCGGTTACTACCTACGTTTGTTATTTTTATAGTTTTCAACGTAAATTGACTCCCATCGTATTTCTAAAGTGTGAAGTTGAGATGATGTGAGGGAGATCTTTGAAAATCTGCACGTCTTTTTCTGGGGGATGGAGTAGCAAAGTCTTCTTACAAGTTATGTAGATGAAGAAGATGTAACAAAAAAAAGTAACGAGATTGTGGTCCACACCACGTGAAAAGTACCATATGAAATCCTACAATTGTATTGTTTTACTTTTTACGTAGGTAGTTTTTAAATTAAAACAATAATATTGCAATAGCTTATTTAGAAAATCGGCGAAAAGATGTTGTAAACCAACATCATCTTAATAAATATATATTGATATGTTGGAGAAAGATATCGGCGGGAGACAACGTTGAAGGATACACACATACCCTGACGCAACGGGGCTTTACTTTGAGAGAAATATGTCCATCAAAATTAATGTAATAGATGACAGTTCCGAAATTAGCGAAGGAACTTGTATCACACAACAAACATGCCTTTGATCTAAATAAAACATTGTACATTCATAACTGAAAAACTAAAAGTAGGACACATCGTCCTACTTTTACTTTATGATCAAATTTTTTACTGGTGCGATTTAAACCGGGTACAAGTACAAATCCCCAACATGGTTCAAGGTCATGGTTCGACGTGTCGTGGTGATGGTGCTCAGTAGCTTGGAGCGAACCGAGATGGGCGAAGCCATTTTTTTATAGAAAGGGGGCATAGGAGGAGGTAGTGAATGGCTCTACCTCCTCCTACGCAGCATGGCACTATCTCTTCCTAAACAGACCATTAAATTGAACCGAGGGGCCACTCTTTTGACCTCTTCGATAAGAAGAGAGGTCTTAAGAGCAGGAGGAAGAGGTGCTCTATGCGTACGAGAGTAGAGTCGAGGATGTGAACCTTACCCCATTGCATTGCCTCAAAGTTGGCGGAGTTGCCCTGTGGTGCGGGACAACCTATCTGTGAAGGTGGTCGGTCCTACTGTTACAAATCTGTTACAAATGTTTCAAATCATTCAAATCAGAGCCATACAATATGTTTCAGGATAAAATATATTTTTCTATTATTACTGATTGTGAATTGTGTCAAATGTCAACAAATCCTTATATTTTTGGTGATAGTTTTACGTACGACATACAAACTTTCGCATTGCATATTACATAACTACGTAGGTTGATTATTAACATTATGCACGGATATTCATTGATGTTGAACGTTGTTTAGACTTTTATTACTTACCCGTATCTTACATACATGTATCTTATAATCCCATCAAAAATTTAACTTCACACATGAAAATTTAATATAATAATATTACATTGGACCATTTTCTATCGCAACTACCTCGCTTCTTGTGTGCTGCTCGAGATTATATATAGATAACCATAACGATAGCTAAATCTACGCTACAGCAGCTAATCGTGACGACGATTAATCAACTATGCAGTTTATAGGTTATGCTAATAAGCACTTACTGCGATTGCTAACTTACCTGTTCAATTAATTCAGCGTATCTACACTGTTATGTGAGATAAAGTAAAATTGTAAGATCGTGATAACAATTTATAGTCGATGCAATATTACTTCTTGATGGAAATTCATAATGAATCTTGAATAAACAATATATAAGGTGTCCGAATAAACACTCGAAACCGCTCGTATTTCATGTAATTTGAATTAATAAATTAATAGAAATAGTATAAAGTATTTGGTTTATTCAAGATAATCATTGAAACAATTTAAGGATGTGCTTGAATGATTGCATTGATTAGATGAAAATCAATACAGAGCTACATTATTATTGATATATTTTTCGGACTTGTGCTGATGCCAGCGAAGCATGACACACTATTGGGTATCAGCTAGCTATATTCAGCTTTATCGAACTGCTATGACTGGTCTTCGCGCGGCGAGACTTGATTAGAGATCCAAAGGGGGAACCTCGCATTTTAACGCACATGGAAGAGATGCATTTCGACATTTGAATGTTTGTAATGGTTTAATTTATATTATTATCATAGTCAGAGGGGCTGCGCGACTACTGACACTTGACCTCGAGGCCAGCTCGCCTACGTCAGCTGGACCGGCCTCGGCGCTGATATCGAATACCCTCTTCATGAGATGCTTTATCTCTGGCGACCGATTATTTTCGAATGATATAGGTTTTGCATTATAATGGAAATAAAAGTAATTAGTGGAAGTCAAGTTAGCAAAGTAAAAAGAATCCATGAAGAAGATGTAAATCTTTTGTCATAGCAGCCTAATTAGGCTGCAATAGATCTATAACGCAATATCATTTTGTCTATTGGTAATATTAAGTAGGTGTAAATATATTTTTAAGTACAAATTCTATGAACTACAGCCCGATGTTATTAACTCATATGGAGTTTATCCGAATTAAAGACCTTTTTTATTTCTTTTTATCTTTATTATTAAGGACTTCTTTTATTCAACGATTGCATTTATCAAAGGAGAATAAAATGTTGTTGATAGTCATGAAACAATCACAACAATATTATTCTTGATAAAACAATGTTCATCCCGAAAAAAATATAGTTCATTTAAAAATGTACAAACGTAAAGTATTTATTTCCTTCATAACCTACAAAGCTTTGGGCGAAATGAGAACACGCCGAAAAGACTCGGCCGCAATGATCGTGACTATGGAGCTTATACGTGAAACTCACACAGTTGGATTTCGTTCTGAAATACAAGCTTAAAACGTTCCTGTTATTTTCCCTGTCTCCATTTATTTTATTATCTTTTTCATTTTTATTATTTCTTTCGTTCGCCTTCCTCTTTACACTCGGAAGAGAAATTAAAAAGAATTCTCAGTTAGCTATTCATCCCTTACTAACTTTATTTTAACAAAGTGCTCATTATTTTATTTCTAGAATAAATTATGTAGGCTACTTTTGTTTTTAAATAAGATTGTAAATCAATTACATCTATTGAAGTTGCGAAGTTTGCATTTGAGCAGAAATATAAAGCCTCATGTTTCTGCTTAGATGAAAATTTCGTAACAACCCGTAAAGCCAAAAAAATATCTTTTGTTGGCGAAAGATACCAAAAAAATTAAATATATTACATAAAAATATCAGAAAGTAAGGTCTTTATTTTCGTAAATTGCAAATACTTTTACAATATCTTTATTAAAAAAAAATATGTTAATGTAAAAAATCAGCTACGTTACGGGTGTGAGGCAGCCCCAGTAGCCGAACTTCGGCTATGGAATAAATCTATTGATTATAGACTTCCGGAACTGAGGGACTAATTGACCAAACCGACAACGCACAACTTAAGCTACTGTACCTAGAAACTTGAAATATGGTACAGAGGTTTCTTTTGTGATTTAAGTGAGAATGAGTATAGGATTTTTTTTCATTAAATCTCTAAGAGGGTGGGAGTTTATAATATGGAATTTACCGCCAGTTTTTACACAGAGCGATCATCAGACCTCTGTAACGCAGAAGGGGAATATATATATATATATATATATATATAAACCGCGGGGTGACGCTAGTAGAAGAATATAGGCAGACACATCACTATAAGGTAAAAGAAAAAGTACCTTCACGCCTACTATCCCCGAAGAGGTGGGTAGAGGTGTGCCAGTACATCCACAACTCGTAAGTAGATTAGCCAAAGTACTAAAGTACTGAGGCCCATGATGTTATAGGTGGGAAGCGCATGGCCACTTCGGCCACATTCCAATCCCGGACCATGTAATGCGTGCTCGGAATAATCTGAGAAATATTTAATTATAGTTGCCCCGACCTGGGGATCGAACCCAGGCCCCCACGCGGCCAACGGTCCTAGCAGGCGACACCCTCACCGTTATACCACAGAGGCGATTACATCACTGTATTACAAACATAATCAAACCAGCTGATATAAGAACAAGAGTAGGCTCGGTGAAGTGGCTGTGGGCAATAGGCTGGTCACGTATGCCGTTGATAACGATGTGATTATTATATATTCATTCGCGTTTCATATAAAATAATAGAACCGTTTGGTTCGGCTGAGATCACTTGAAACGTATAAACAATATAGACAATATTTTAGTTAAATCATTTATTATATATATTAATTCAGTTTATCCCTAGTCTCTATGTGGAGGAGTGGTCTCCCACATAGAGACTAGGGAGTCTCTATGTGGGAGACCACTCCTACAGTGGCCGTCGTCCGGCTGTTAGTGATAATGATCTAAGATATAACAATAGAAAATATTAGTATTCTACATACTCATATCCTTTCAATCAATCAATCAACATCAGCCCTTATGGGTCTACTTCTGGTCATAGTCCTCTTTCAATGAACGCCAAGACGACCGATCTCCTGCTACTCGCATCCATCCTGATATATCATATCCTTTACAACTATTTAATTTTAAACTAATTCATTGATGCACGCTAATATGTATATTTAATAAAGTAATGAATTAGTTTAATATATATATATATATATACCCAGTTGTTTCTAAGCTGTGTATAACTTACCTACTACACCTCTCGTTGAATCTAAGTATCCAGATAGGACAAAAGACATCTGTTTAGTTCAATACCAATCCTTAAATCCTGCTCTTGTGCAGCAGAGTATTTAGTTTTTAGTATGTAGAACTCTACAGGTTGACCAAGGACGGGTGGCTGTATATTTGACACTCATGGTCTATTGGTCCTTCTTCTATATTTACAGAATTTAATTGAGTAAAGCAGACAGTGTCTCATTTGAACAGTGTATTGTTGAATCTGAGAGATGGATGGACGGATGAGGGACGGCGTTAATAAATTGCACCATAGGTAGGTTTTAGAACTGCTTTAACCAAAACCTAGAACATTACGTACAGTCCGCGCAATATTAAGCAGCGTGTGACGGCTTTGGTTTAAATAAAATTTTTGGCTGGCAGATGCATATCATCGATGGTCAACCATCAATAGCCCTGCATTTCAGAATATTCTCTTTCCATTTCGTTTGATTCAAATAAAAATATATTTAGGCTAGCCAATTTTCCAATACGTGTCAATTCACACAATTTAATAAGCCCCTTTTCATACGTGAAAACTGTGTGGTTGTATCAAGATGTAACGTATAAAAGCCTTATTTAATTTAGAGTTGTGTTCAAATTTAGATGAGATAAAAATGTAACTGTCAAAATCACTCGTAGCAAGCCCGCCGCCGTTGATAACGAAGCGAAAAAAAATCAATTCTTTCAATTTACAAGAAGTTTATGTTGTTTTATTTGTTATTGTAGACAAAAGATGTTTAAATCGTTGATAAGCACTGATTCTATAGAGGTTTCTAGATAAATCTGTTGCGTTTATTAAATATATATTGTATCTATTTCTTTTATTTCTAGTAGCAACAATGGCCGCTTATGACTCTATATCCATGAAGCAATAGAGGAGTCCAGACTATTAGTGACTAGCCACGCTCTAAAAATTAGACATTTAAGTTCTGTTGATGCTTATTACTCCGTCACCCCATCTTTACTCCTCGTAAATTATTCTCGTACTAGAAGATATTTAAGAAAAGTCTCACCTTATTCGGTAAATTTTTGTGACACAGAATTGCTTGCACGTGCATATACCATTTAAATAATTAGAAATACAATTCCAGTCTTACACAGCTTTACAACCCAGTGGGTTAAGGCTTGGACTTAAGTGTGTACCACGGCACATGTAAATCATTATCTCGGATTCAGTCCCCGTCGTTGGTAATAGTGAGTTGCTTTTTAATATCCCCATTAAGAGAAGAGTTAGAAATATATAAATGCATATATAAGTATCCATGACCTAGGTGGGATTCGAACCCGCGACCCCTGGCGTAACACGCGGACTTCCCGCCACATTACCAACTGAGCCGAGCTGATCGTCAATAAAAAACATCAACGTCAGACATGAGTACAGAAGTAAAGGAATATAGCAGTAGATTTATTGAATACCAGTGGATTGAGCGTGTGATGTTTTGATTACCACTTGAATTGTACGAACTTTTAAATAACATAAAGAAAAACACAAGATAATTAGTCCCTTGATAATGATAGGAGTGTAATGTATCTGCCTAAGAATCATGCGAATGTCCATGAGCGTCGGTAGCCACCAAAATATCAATCATCAGGTTAGCTCGTGGGCTTGTCAGTCATCAGTGAGACCGACACTGCATGCACACAGAAGTGTTGCCCCGCACCACAGGACAACCCCACCAGCTCAGGGACAGTACAATGGGGTGAGGTACCCATCCTCGCCCCCACGTCTGGAGCTCAAAAACGCCGCCTCCTCCTTATCAAGAGTACTTAGGCGCGATGGTCCAATAACCTATTAATAAATAACCGCTGCTCACGAAATTCATACAAGCAAGACATATTAATACGAGACACGCACAAGCGTAGCTAAATTATTTGAAATAGAATTTGCCTTTACTCATGCTTGCCCATCACACAATATTATTAGAGATATAGCCTCGTGGTCTCGTGGTAAGCATATTTTAGCCACAGACCATACAAAAATGCTAATAGGATTTTTCAAATTCTAATAACTTTTCGGAGTTAGGAAGCTGGCTGTGTTATACCAGCATGTACTCTCCGTGGTGAGTGCACGTTAAGCGATTTGCCTCCATTCGTGTTGGTCATCCGTCCCATTGGAATAGGAGAATAAAGGAATAGGGGTGCATTTGTGTTTGCGCAAATAATTGTGCAATATGATATATCTCGCGCAGATGGCTCTTCACAATAGAGATTGCCACTGTAGCCGATATTCGGCGATGACAGCATTATTATTGTTATTAGAGGTAGCTCATGAAAGTTTTTATTTCTTCAAAATTCCTTTCTCCAAAAGATATGACGATAAAAATATACTTTTATTTTATAGCATCGCCCACAAAGTCGGGGATACCACTGAGTCGACGGTAAAATTTAGATCCTAGCAATTTGGTAAAGTTACTTAAGTCTAGCTAGATTGGAAATATAATAACAAAACGCAAACCGCTACAGAAACTTTGTAAGGTATATTAATACCGAATAGAGTCGGCGTGCGGTTTCAACTCCAAATCTAATATTATTCTGCAAGTGCAACCCGCGCCCACTTCGAGAAGCTAAAGGTTATTGCGAACCGACTAGGCTACGTATTTGTATGTGATGAGTTTTAATTTGTAGTGTTTTTTAGGAAGATGTAGTGCCATGCTGCATAGGAGGAGGTAGTGCCATGTATGTTGCATGACACGACATCCTCGTATGCAACGGAATTGCTCCGGCACGACCGGGGAGTTACCTCTCGCTATAATAGTGCCATGAAGTGACATCCTCAGTGTCGCTCTACGTCCGGTTTGTGAGTATCCGTTGGCGAATTGAAGAGGTGGGGCGCCAGGGGGGCAACCCATCGACGTAGTAACTATGTTGATGTTCATGGGCGTCGGTAGTCGTAAAAAGGCTCCGATTTCTCGTTTGCCCCACCCCCCATATTCTGTTAAAAGAAGATTGTAACTAGTTTCATAACTGCGACGTTTGACTTATTCAATTTTTAATAAAAAGGTTTTGAAATGTTTTTTTCTCAATTTATAAATGTTAATTAAGCAACGGAGATTGATTTACTTTATTGTATCACTACTTTAACCATTATTAAGAACGTTACGTACGTAAGTACTCGTATTACTCGTATAACGGGTGGACCGAGGTGACACCGGGTTTTGTTAACTTGTTATTATTACATTCATTTACTTTGTTCTGACATATATATTAAAAAAAAACAGAATACGACTGTGTTTTCAGATATACATTTTTTTTAATTTAGACATTAAAAAAATATTTCAAACTCCTTTTACTGAAAATTGAATAAATCAAAAGTTGCACACACAAAGCTAGTAACATTTGTTTTTTTAAACAATAGGGGGCTAAAGGAGAAATCGGAGCGTTTTACGACTACCGAAGCCCATGAACACTCACATAATTATTATCTCGATGCGTTGCCCTCCTTCCGCCCGAAGGGTCACCGGCTACTCACAAACCGGAGAAACGCAACACTGAGGGATATCACTTTACGGCAGTATTATGTGAGCGAGAGGTATCTCCCCGGTCGTGCCGGCCCAATTCCGTTGCACAGGGGGATGTAGTGTCATGCACTATGCATAGCACTACCTCCCCCCATACAGCATAGCGCTACGTCTTCCTAAAAATATGTACTATGTCCAAGCATCCATATAGCATAACCAAATGAAATCAAGTGACTGTCCAAATATTTTTGAACCTATACTTCTTTAGGCGCCTTATGGGAACCGTCACGAAAAAGATACACCCTGAAGTGAGCTATAGTCAACATATTAGTCTTGCTCTTGTTGCGCCAATGAAGCATGACTCCTAACCCTGGTACTTAGTACGCACACACACTTTTTCATTCAGAACGGTTAGAAGGTAATACGAACGTCATTATAATATTCTTTTACTAAAAATGAATTTACTTATTCTTTTCTAGTACAATTATAATACTTTTTGAAAAAAGAAAACAATTGTTTTAATTATACGATAATATCTGAAGCATATTATCATAAAATTGAAACAATTGTTTTTTGTGCGATGAATGCGAAAAGTAGGAGGTCGGTCGTCTTAGCGTTAAGTTATTTAAAATTATATTGTTGTGTGGACATCGTTTCTTTTACTGCTGTCGTCCCTTGGGTCTTGGCAATGGGCTGGATACACACTCAGAAGAACAGATAGCAGATGGGCTGGTAAGGTACTGGAGTGGACGACGCGTTTATTAAAATGAAGCGTTGGTCGACCGTTCACCAGCTGGGGAGACGATCTCCGTGTAGTAGCTGTTCCGGGATAGATGTGAGTAGCAGGATATCGGTTTCATTGAAAGAAGCCTATGTCCAGCAGTGGACCGGTAAGGACCTATCATGATGATGATGATGGACATAGTCTAATTAATTGCGATATTCTTTATTAAAAAGACTCAACATCCGTTAAGTCATTTGATTTATTCTTCTTCTAAATTGGCCATTATCAAATTGAAACGCATGTTGAGACGAAATACTCCGCTATTAAAGCTCTCTTCATAGGCGGCAATTAAATATTTCTGTGGTCGATGCTTGAAAACCACGAACATCTTCCATTAATTAATAATAATCCTTAAGAAACGCCTGATTAAGAATCCGTCAGAACGGGAACAGGACGGGGCCTTCTGCCTTCCTTTACCTTATTATTAATTCATCAGAACACGAGTGGTTTCACAGTAAGTTGTGGAAACCGATGTGTTTTAGAGTAAAATGGAAATGAAATTTCCTATAGTTCGATTAAAATACAATACACCAACATCTTTTCAAATAGGTAACAATGTTATAGAGTCGGAAATTAAGTTTATGACATATATTTATTGAAGGGTCGTAATAATAATCATCATTAAATAAAGGTTCCATAAATTATGAGAGTAAACATATGCCATAGAATATTTATTGATTCTAATACAATGTTAATTAAAACATTTCTAATTCATACGGACGGCTTCACATTCTAAGAGGGAACTTAGATATCTTGCGGCGTGGTTTGACTGGCTAACACAAACGATCGACTCAGTTAAGTAATGCTCGTTGTGGACGACAACGTGATTGTGCATATTTTAGGGGTAATTTCGCCTCTTGAAGGCACTTATAGCCGTTGGTCCCGTTTATCGTATATTTGTTCCATAAATAAAGCTTCATAAAATTATGTATTAGGCTCATTTAAGATAAGAAAAAACATTATCATGGCCTCGCGGTTTCGACATTGGTTTACAAAGATGCAAGATACACGAATTCCTTCGGAACTGTCGTTATAAAGAATCCTTCATTGTACATATACATAATTTTTGTCAACATTACGCGCACGATTTTAAGTTGTTTTCAAAAACCAGATTCTATTCGAAAGGAGTTCATAATTTAAACATATTTTTATGAAAAGTTACAAGATTTCCTGTTCCCTTTACAAGGTGTATTTTGAGTTTAGTTCTGCCTACTGCTGACGTCTGACTCCTTCATAATGTCATAGTTGGTGCCTAAGATAAAGCAGAAAGATTCCATAGAGGGAGAGCTAAAAAATTAATTTATCCTATTTGCTTCACTCGTTTGGGTGCTATAATAACACAGACAGACACACACGCCAAACTTACAACATCCGTCTTTTCGCGTCGGGGGTAAAAAGAGATCGTTTCATGGTTATGTTATGTTTCATGGTATTAGTGCTGTTACATACTAAACACCTTGCTTATTGATCATTTATGTTACATTAGCAATACCCCGTTGTCTGAAACGCGTATCTACGCTCCTATTAGTTGTATCATCATAGCGTATAGCCACGATAAAAGGCACTCAACACAAAAATATTTTTTCCATTCTGGCAAGAAGTTCCTGAGACTAGCGCGTTTATACAAAAAACAAACTCATCAATTTTATATAATTATTATAAATCTGTTTTATGGAGCTGTGCTATGTCCTCGCACAAAGATAGTCACATCCATATGCCATACACCAAATTATATTCTTTTATATTTAAGGTATGTTAACACTAAAACTGTACCCCATACTGCGCAAGTGTAAATTTATAAAACATATCGGCAGTATATACGTGTGAGTGTATATATGTATGCTGACGAATAATTAAGATTAACTGAAAGAAATAAAATAACGCGACTTTAGAGAGCACTAATAATAGATATATTAAGAATACGGCTTTTGCCGATTTGTAGCGCAAATCGACCCCCTCCGTCAGAGGGGGGGGGGG
>JAFELO010000615.1:763736-785303 GCA_017140195.1 Eumaeus atala | reverse complement strand
AACCCTTTACCTTCTATCTGGCGTAGGTGCTCACCGGGCATGGTTGCTTTGGTGAGCATCTGTGTAGGATGGTCCGCAGGGAGCCGACGACTCCTTGTAACGATTGCGGTGGACTCGACCCATCACACCCTCGAGGTGTGACCGAGATGGGCGGCGCTGCGTCAAGATCTCACATCTCTCATCAGTTGTCGGAGGGGACTTGTCAAAGTCGAGCAACATCGTAGAGATGCTCAGCAGCTACGAGTCCGTTCCGAGGTCATGGCTTCTTTCTGCGAGGCCGTCATGTCTCAGAAAGAAGCCGACGAGCGCGTGAGAGAGGAGGCTGCAGACGCGGCCTCCCCCCGCCGACGACGACTGGGGGTACGAAGGGGGCGCTACCTCCATCGCATTCAGTGTGTCGGGCCGGGATGAGAACCCAGTGCACTTGATCAAGATACGGCGTCGTGGGGGCTGGTCATATCGTAGCCGGACTGTCCCCGAGGAGAGGAAGTCTGGCCTTTTCACCGAGGCCAGCCTGTCGCTGGAGGGGTCCTGTTGCCTGCAGATCAGGAATCCATTAATAGCGGCTGAAGTCTTCCGTAGGGGTTTAGTTGGTATTGCTACACAATTGCCGAGTCCAACATAGGTCTGGCGGTCTACCCGGGCTCTCAGGTATCATGCGTAAATGCATTCCCCTTCGTCACAAAAAAAAAAGGAAGCGTCGATATGCCTCGAAGTACTATAGCTTGGTGGCATTTGGTTTCGATTTAATTCAATGTACTATTGATCATCGCTGGGTCACAAGCAGTTGACAGTACTCAGCCAGCTTCTTTATTCCAATTACGTTTGTTTAATTAAATACCAGAATCGATGGTTTTTCGATTACATCCAAAGTAATACTCGATATATTCCTATAAATAAGTTTTTTCGATAACTTGAATTGATTGTGTACAATTGTATACTTTTTTTTTTCACTAATGTTATAATTTTAAATTAGTGGAATAGTATATAAAAATATATTATTTTTTATATTTACGGTATAAATTCCATTGCGACGTGACAATACATTGCGTCGACTATAGTAACGTAATCAGTAACGTTACGTAACAAATTAATACACAATGTTTATTGTCGAGAAATATTGATTCCTATAAGTTTTTAAGTAACACCTACTTGACATAACAGTCCAAAATACATTAAACTTAATTTAGGAAGAAGGTATTATCAAAGTTCATACATATGTACGCTAGTGACATTACCATTATTACCATTTGTGTTACAATTTAACAACTATTACGGATTTTATCGCGGCTTACTAAATTATTTATGTAGCTGGACGTTTCTGAAGCTCTACAGCAACCATGATCACGGGTGGACTTCTGAAACGCCGGGCTACATAAATAATTTAATAAACCGTGATAAAATCCGTAAAAGCAGTTTTCTTGTAGTGTCTAACATTTGCTTAAACTTAAGACGTCAATATGTGAACCATTTGTGTTGTTTATCACACTATTATTATCATTATATCAATACCGTTATTTTCCTAAGTTACGATTGATATAGCAGCAGTATATTTTTTCTCTCTTTGACTATCAGCACATGACATTTTATTGCCAATATGAAAAAAAAACGCGTTTTTCCTTTCATTTGAAAAAGCATGTATTTCAAAAACACTTGAGGTGTTATTTCTATCGCAATACTACTTTACTTTTGCTTACTAATCTTATTTACCAACCAATCTATATAATACCTACGAGCTACGCCAACTGCGTTGGTCTAGCGTTAGCTTCAGTAATTAATGTTAATTGCCTCCTTCATAGCTGAGTATAAAGCACATATAAACGCGGGTCGTGAGGTCCCGGGATCGGATCCAGGGTTAGACCGAAAAGTAATTCTTTATAGAGCCTTATCCCGTGTGTACATCAGAAATATCGGGATCGGCTACCTATTGAAGGCGATTTGAAGTGGGCGCCAGTTTTTACAAAGGCCGTATGGCCTCTATAAACTGGAAAAGAAATCAGGTCCAAACCTAGATTAGGTTGGAATATACGAAATCCAAGTTTCCCGCGCGAGGCTTTCTTTCACCGTAGAATCACACAGATAACTTATTTGATACTACTGAACACAGATAACGTAATAAAATTTGGTACAAGGCGGGTTCGATCATGGGTTACCCGAGTGGAAGTGCGGAACGCTGTCCAGTGGACCACAGAGGCTCTTAAAAAGAGTACAAATTACAAAGTCAGAAAGTTGAAGAACTTATGCCGCCGTGCTTCGGAGAGTACTTTAAACTCTCCGAAACACCGGGTCCTTCGCCTGGTTTCTCACCAGTCGACACCCATGTTAGAATTATTATTCCATATGGAATGAGGCAAAAAAACGGTGTAAACTTGTACCTGTCTTCTTTAACATGCTTTTGACTTAGTCTCTATAAAGATGTCTGCCATGGACAAGCTTCGGCTAGGAGAATATTAAATATTTTTTGAGAGGAGGGAGGATACCTTCACCATAATACCTACTTCAGAAATTTAAAAATTGGATTTACAAATCCTTCTTTTTGTAACTTTATTTTAAAGAATCCGATTTATTTGCTTATATTATATTAATCTCACAAAATATACAGTGCGGCATGAAGATACGTATTACTTGTACAGGTAAAAATAATAGAGTTCATACCAAAAAACTTTTATCTCCGTATGAATTTCACAGTGGTTATAAACCCCGTAGTTTGGTAAGTAATCCAATATTGATAAAGCCTAAACTAGGTGACCTAGCTGGACCTAATAACGGTTTCGTCCTGGTAGTTGTTGGATATGAATAGAAAACGGTGTCGTTATCTAACGCAAGTATCATTGTAAATAGAATAAAATAATCTATGATCACGGCAGTAGGCCTGCCAAGTGGAGCAAAGAAGTAGCACAGCCATACACCATTCTTTTATGGAAGCCATTCAGGCCGTTTACAGACTCAGGCCCAGCTTCTATCAATATAATCCGTTGGTATGCCATAGCCTCGATTAATGAATCTTACGTTTAAAGATTTTTTTTAGATCAGACCAATAGTTCTAGAGATCAGCGCGAACAACCAATTCTTTAGCTTCATGATAATCAGCTAGTGTAGATTTTATAGTGCTATCTTACTTTATATGATTAAATACAACTGTAATCCGTCAACTTCTCTCTTTCCTTCCACAGAAGCCACTTGACATTATTTCCGAGTCCTTATTTGTCGACGTATATTTTTTGCCGAGCCGACGCTCAAGTCTGTACGTAAAGCTTTCGGATCATAATTAAAGCTTCTATTAACTAAAGCCTATATATAAACTACATTGAAAGAATATAGTCCATATATTGCTTCAAATTCCATATTCAAGTCATGAATATATTTTTTACTTTAAATAGTTTGTTTGATTTATCCTAAAATGCCTTATAAAGTAAAATACGCAATATTTAAAATTTATAAGCCGTATTGATACGCATTACCATCACATGAATAAATTATTTAATTTGTCATTATAACAACCAATTTTTCGTAAAAAAATAAAAAAGTTCTATCTAACACGGCTCACGGGATAGAACTTTTGGCACGGAACCCTCTAAACCAATTTTAAAGATGACGAAATTGAGTTAGCGATGATGATACGAAAATTCTGAACTATTAAATAAGGAAGAAAGTATTTCTGTTCACTTCTGTTTAAAAGATTGAATCGTGTATAAAATAAAATGCTATAATTTATACCTGAATAAATAAATAAATAAAATAAAAGGTGTCATAGAAAATATAGTTTACATATACATTTTATTTCACGTATAAAAATAATTTAAGAATTGAATTTAAATATAATTAAATTTATTAGCTAGTATACGAGTATATAAAAGTACTTACGAAATGTTAGTTTTCAATCACATCCCATAATCACAAGTGAAACAAAGTCCAGCACGTTAGAACAACAGAAATGATTTATTCCTCCATTCCCATTAGTCACTGGTAAATCTTTGCACTTGTGATATATTAACTTGGAACATATTAAAGTTAACCGTGTGGACTTTAGGGCTATCTATAAGCGCGGTACAACCTTCCGCCTTGACACGTAGTTTCAGACTGATCGCGGCTTGCCGAGGGCCGGTGGGCGGTCCATGCGTTTTTCAGCTTACCTTCTGAGGTACCGGGACGATTTGTCTGTCTTTTTAATATACATTTTAGTACGGGATACATAATACCATAGTGGTGTAATTTCACAAGTCGATTTAACATATGGCTTTGGAAATCGACTGGTAAGCGTTTTTAAGCGAGTTTTGAAGTAGTAAAAGAGATTATAGTGAATGTAATAGCGCCAAATATGTTTTATAGTAATGTGTAAATAAAAAGTAATCACTTTTAGATTTATTGTATTTTTTTTAAGTTATTAAACCAGAGTGCAAACAACACACACTCGTCGCTCACATGATACCACTGTTAAGTGACAGTTATGTTGTGTTTAGTGATGAGCTGTTGGCCCATTGGAGGAGGGATAGAGGTCAACGCATCTGCATAATAGTAATGGGCGGCTGTAGGCACAAAGAAACTCCGACATTTATTTGTCGCTTATAATAAAAAAGCCTTCTTTCTTTTATTTGCTTGAGGATAATGAATCTGTTCTCTTTACATATAGAGGATACGTGGAGCTACTCTTTTCATATAACTTGTGCCTCAACATCTCGTCACGCAAGAAGTAGCGGTCATTGGAGGGGAGGTGGAAAGGAGGGCAACGAATCTGCCTGGTAACAATGCGGTCTATGGGCGTCGGTAATGATAAGTCAAAAGGCTGCGATTTTTCTGCACTTAAAAGAAAAGTATACACCATCGGCGGATTTGATTAATCAGTATTGGGTCCCTCCTAAAAAAAAAATCGGCGGATTTGAATAGTGTGGATTTAAATTTGACATAATTGCTCCAAACCTTATCTCCAATGGCTAAATTCATAGATGTATGTATTATATGAAGTATTAAAAACTGTCGTTAGTAGTTTAATCTGTTCACTAATATGGCAAAAGAATATATTTGATCTAGCTTTGTGTCACATAAATATACAATGGGCCAAAAAGTGCAGCTCTCTTTACTTACATCATAGATCCTGTCAACGTGTACAAAATATAAATAAAAAAATCCGTTTAAATATATATCATCTGGTACTCTTTCACATTGGCGTAGCTAGAGCTACGAGCTATGTGTGGAAACAAAGGATAGCCTGACTAGCCTCTTTGGAGAATAATAAAACTCGGCGTAAGAGCTTCAGCAATTTTTGTAAAAGGTTGCGTCCTGCGAAGAAAAGGAACGTTGTATGCGGTTTATGAGTTTCTGGTGGCCCATTGGAAAAGAGAATAAAAATAACACTTTTTTTTACAACAGTTATGTGGTTGTTTACATGCGTAGGTAACTATAAAAAGACATTTACCCCCTTAATCTATATGATGGAAAGCCGGTCGTAGTCCTCTATATCCGAATGTTCAGACATCACGTAGAACATGAAATAATAACACCTTTTAGAATTATAAGTGCTTATCTCTCAACTAAGAAATCAATTAATTCAAAGTACTCAACGATCACTCTGATGGAAAACAATTCGTGACAGTAACGCGGCAAGTTGGGTACAGCAGAGCAGACAACCTGTCGCACTCGAGTCTAAACGATTAATCCCCCATCTTCATCGATCTCACTCCGAAAGTTTAATTCAAGCAATATACTCACAGCTGTCATCCACCTCTTTTTTTTTGTTGACGCAGAGAAGCGCATTTACGCGCCTTCACCAGCTCTGGGTGGGCCAGTGGTGTATCGGTCTCGCAGCACATTATAGTGCTGAATACCTATAAAAACCACCGCAAGTGCCATCAGTGCGGCCTTTGGTGAGGTTCCCAGGAACAACAAATCATCAGGACACCTCAACGGCTATCCACAATGGGACCGACACTTCCTCCGCAGCACGGTTGACCCGCACCACAGGACAACCCCACCAAATTTATATACTTAGGATGTAGTGTCGTGCACTATGCACGGCACTACCTCCTTCTATGTGGCATGGTACTACATGTTCCTAAAACGACACATAATAATTGAAATATTGATGCCTTGAGCTTGCGCGAATGTTACTCATTACAATAAAGCTACTTTCACGGATTTTATCGCGGTTTATTTAATTATCAGTCCACCCGTATGACCATGGTTGCTATAAACCATCCGAAACTTCGGGCTAGTTAAATAAACAAATAAACCACGATAAAATCCGTGAAAGTAGCTTTATTGTAATGAGTTATTGTTTTAATAATAAAATTTATATGTTGTGTTGTATTGTTACCGGGTCCATGGGCATCCACTCGTACACTGGGAAAAACAAGGCCTATTATTACAATGTAGCATCGTTGCTGCATTGCAGTAAGTCAGGTCTTAAGCCCGATCTGCAATAGAGCCTTTTGCCGCATGTTAAAACTGGATGGTGTCAAAAGTCTTCGCAACCGGCGTGTCTGTATGAAGAGAGTTGTAATTGTGGAGGAGGAAAAGTAGGCAGAGCAATGTAAGGATCGTGATGTATGGCATTCCGTTCTCTCTGCCGACCCCATTAGGGAGCTGGCGTGAAGATGTGTTGTTGTTGTAAAAAGGCGTTGAAATAGAACATAATATGGGCACACACATATGCCCATATATTCTATGAACAGAGGATTGTTCCACGGTTTAGTACGTGTTAAAAGAGCTCTCGTGCGAAACACCCCTCTCTTGGGCATTACTCAAGCATATTATTATCTTGGTGAATGTCAAAACGACCGACCTTACCTTGAATAATAAATGTTTCTAGATGATAAGGGCATCGGCCTTTCTACACATGAACCTCATATTGATTTAGTAGGTCCAAGTAAATGTCCCTCATTAATATTAAACTAGTTTATTGGCCTACTAGCTCTTAAACGCAATTTCCTACGTGGGAAGTGCTTGTGTTTGTTGTTTTTAAGTGAACCTCCACAAACGTTTTCAGGCCGTTTTACGCGTTACTATGTGAGTGAGAGCTAGAGGGGATAGAGGGTTAGAGGTGTCCAATTTTTCATAACAAATAATGTAGGTAGATCCATCCACCAGTGTACTTAAAGTTAAAGTCTAACGAGTTAATTTGACTAAGAGAGGTGTCGATTCGCTGGGGATGGGTTGCAATGAAGGCTTTCCAGCCAGAGAGAGGAGACGGCGCATTCGACTCGTTAGAGACACCTAACTTTTTTGCATGGGAATGGGTCAGCCCCCTTCCCATACTCTAACTATGGCCCATTGGAGGAGAGGAGGAAAGGAGAGCAACGTATCTGCAAGATGATTTGAATCCTCGTTTGCCCCCTATACAATAAAGTAACAAGATAGTCTGTGCGTTTTTAGGGCGAGGTGAATTCACGTGTTTTTGGCTCTCACAGGCAAAGGCAACTTGCGCATAAAATTAGTTACTGATCTCCACCTCCATATACAATCTCAGCCATATTGGACACTGCATTATTTTTTCTTTGTTGACGCATTTATGCGCCATCACAGACCATAAGTGGAGTTCAGTGATATGTGGGCTCGGTGGCCATTACGGTGTCGCCATTGGTGAGTTAACCTGGAATTTTGTTACCAGGGTAACTTGAAAGCTAGAGCCAGTCCCTTAAGAGGCCCACACTACCTCAGGACAACCCCACTAACATTGGGAGGTTCCCATTCTCGCCTCCTGCCCCCCTGCGCAAAAGCGCCTCATCTTTGTCTTTAGTCCTAACTTCTTATAAGGGGGATGCTAAGTGCAACCCTCTCGGTTCAATGGGCTTCGCCCAAAGTGTCTACTACTGAGCCCCACCGTCATGACAAGGCTTGAATCATGGTTGGGAATGGCATTGCATATTTCAAAAGAGCAAATAATTCATAAGCAAGGCGAAAGTGGAAGTATTAGGAAACAACCACGCATTCACAAAAAGCGAGAACTTAAGCGACGTGGTTACAACTGTAGTTCGATGGCCCAAATAGCATAGCGAGTGATTTAAATAAAATATAGGTCTCTGAGGGAATACAAATATGGCCCCACTTTTAATATTAACCGAGATATTGTAACTCGTTTCATATTTTACGAAAGCTTAAAACAGTAACGTTGGTGTATCAGTATTTTATACGCTGAACGTATTCTTTGTCTTGTCGATATTATTGTGTTCATTTATAGTAATGCTAACGATCGCCCGAGTTAGGTTATGCACAAAACATTACTCGGAAATTGTTAGTATAGGTAGAAACAGCACGAAAAAATCTTTCAGTACATTTCATAAAAATCAATCACGTACAGACAGTTAGCATTTGCGTACTTTGTTTTATAATATGTATAGATTTTAAAGAATTTTCAATTTTTTTTTATAGAATAGGGTGGCAAACGAGAAATCGTAGCCATTTTACGACTACAGACGCCCATGAACATCCACGTAATTACTGTACTGTTAAATGGGCCGCCGGCTACTCACAAACCGCACGAAACGCGACACTGAAGATGACACTTTACGACGGTACTATGTGAGCACGAGCTACCTCCCCGGTCGCGTCGGCCCAATTCAGTAACGCAAGCGCGACATTTTTTTGTGAAACTTGTATGGGAGGGTCCTCCTCCTAAACCGAGCATTTGAGCGGCAGCTAACAATCTTAACTATTAACATTACAACCTCTCTGGAGCGTTATGCGAGATATCAACTGGGGTTAAGTCACTGACGAAATATGTGTCCGGCCCAGGTAATATGTGCGGCTTAGAGTGATTGTGAACTGTTTATAAAACTTCGCTTTAGGCAATTAAATCATGGAATCATTTAGAAATAAATATAAAATAATTTATGCCTTAATTGTTCCAGTTGGGTTAACAGATAAAAGTTTTGTAAGGTCTGACAAACTGTCAGACACTGGCTGGCAGTAATTAAAAACAGCTTGATTGTTATAATGACATTTCTCTACAATGATCAAATAATTAATTTCACATATATGTAAGATATTATATTTTTGGACCTATTATGTATAGATGTTTACTTTCACCGCAGGACTAAAGAAGCACTTTCTAGACCATCCCGTTCCTTTAGATCACCTAGTTTCAGCTGACATGTCAGCCCGCAATTTGAGTAACTTAACCATGAATGTTTTTTCTGGATGTAACTAATTGAAAAAAATATTGGTTTCAGAAAATACCTATATGGTATTAGCTCAATCTATACTAATATTATACAGACGAAACATTTGATGGTTTGGTTGCATTGAATGGAGCTACTGGATCTATTAAAGAAAAAAAAAAGATTCATTAGAGTTCTATATTATCTCTGATGAACATACGCTATATAATATTTTCTGAAACGTTACAGATCATTCAGGAAACCAAAGGTGTAAAAAATATCTAAGTGTTTGGTAACTAGTTGTCCCGACGGACATTGTTTAGACATAAATTGAATTTTTCGTGTGGTAACAATATTGTTTACGAGGCCAAAATTAAAATTTATAATTTTTTCATTTACGTAAATCAATTAATTATTGCCATATTTTGTGATGTATACGTGCAACGCCAGGATGGACTGCTAGTTTAGATGTAAATTACAAGAGCTCATACGTAGACTAAATGCGGCACCGTCAAATAAAATGAATGTAATTGCTTTGGCGAGTGTGAGTTGCGGAACACCAGTAATTATTTACCGGCGAGACGTGGGGGCCGGAGTGGTGTTGAGTCAGAAAAAGTGCTCTACAACGCCACACACGACAACCATGTTAAGACACTTAGGAGTACTTATAAGCCTGTGTGTCTGCGCCTTTGTAAAGTATCCCCTTTTTGTTTATTCCTTTTACAAAATGAAATCTGTATCTTATGATAATTAAGAAAACTTATCTCTTACAAATTTTACGATGAACGTGTAATTTATAACCGGCATCTTACTTTTATTTTGTTTCTTATTTCAGTTGTATTTGTAGTTTGGGGGACAAACGAGTAATCGGAGCCTCTTGAAAACCACCGACGCCCATGGATATCCGCATGATCGGCATAATGACTCTGCTATATGTTCATGGGCGTCGGTAGTCGTAAAAAGGTTCCGAATGCTCGTTTGCGAAAAGGAAACTTATTACTATAATGAAATACGCATTCGTTGAATGACAATTTGATACTTGGTCACTAAATAATGAAAAAAATAAGCCGGGCGACTTTATAATAAAGAGTTCAGTTTATGTTTGATCGAGACGGGCTTATGAGATAAGGTAGATTTTAGTTAAGCTACCCCTGTGTGTTAGCAACTTATTTTTGTCATGGCCCACGGCAATGTTCGCGACGAGTTCGGAAAAGTGTTAGGCTGAAGCACATCTATATTTAACCCAGATATTTCGAACTTTCTCGCGTTCAGCTTTAATAAATAATTGTTATCTAATCTTAAATATTTTAAAGTTAATTATATCTTAATTCTTACTCTAAGTAAATATATGTAACTTTAAGTCAAATTTCAAAAAATCTTTGTAAGGCGTATTACGATTAATTATGGGTTGAGCGCACATTTTAAAATATAATTTTACAGGTAGTAAAATTGTATCGGCACGACCGGAATGCTACTTTTTTCTTACATCATACCACTGTAAAGGGGCATTTTGATCACGTTTTTTGCAGTCCGTTGACTGGGAGGGGGGAGGACGGCATCACATTTGCATAAACTCTATGCCGAAGCCTCGGTCAGGTTAGGTTATACCTCGGTTGTCATGAAAGTGGTCTCGTTTGCACCATTGTTACCTATTATAATATTTTTTTACAATATCGGGACAAATGAGAAAACGGGTCACCTAAAGGCAAGTGATTACTGAGGCCCACAAACAGCTGCAACACCGGAGGTTATTATATAAACATTATTCACTTTTGAATTCAAATTATTATCGTTCGATTTATTAAATACGAGTCAAAGACTTTTTGTTCTTGTAAACTTATTATTTTTAAAGTCTACTTTCAATATGCGTGAAGAAGGCTTTAGTTCGGTCATAGCATGTTTAGAGGTCACAGCACTGTCAGCTGTCGGTGAAGGAGTTGTGGACAGAACGTGTGCCAAGTTCCGGGGCACTTTAAAAATATAGTTGGTGGTACACCTTGACGTGTAACGGTCTTTAATGTATTTCACAAAAATCGTGTACTTTCATTGATTATTTCTTCACAGATTAGCAATCTGCTCCGGCTGCGCCCGTGATTTACAGGCTAGGGTTATACACTAAAACCTTCGGGAGGAATCGCTCCGAGTCAAAATTCATTCAAAGGAGTTTGACAAAATCGATCACATACACATATACAGCCTATGGGGTCTGTGTAATAAGTATAGACACATTTAGAAAGACCTACTTGATACGGAAAATAAATCGCAGATAATTATAGCTAATTTGTAGTCTGAATAAATTTGTGACAGAATGACGTCGAATAGTTCAGTCATTGTCACGCCATAGCTACGGTTAAAAACGTGGTCAAAGCGTCAAAATACAGCCTTCGATTAATACTATAATAATATCTGTAAAAAATTGTTTGTTTGCATGAAGTTCACTTACATTTCCTTCTCAGAGGTTCTTCATAGTGAAATTGGCAATGAAACGCTGAAAAGTCAAGAATAATATGTATACAAATATAAAATGAAGAAAGTAACTAAGTTCATACTACACCCATTCAACGAGTAATAAAAATGTTACATTATGCTCATAATTATTTTGATGAAATTAGTATGTTCGTATAAGTCACGTATCTACGCTAACGTGAAAATGAATTTGAATACCTCTCAGGGCAATTAGCAAACAGTCTTAAAAACTTTGCCTTCCACGTCCCACAACTAAGATATTTTAATTTTGCCTCAGGATATAAGAGCCTTGCAGCGGGAAGATAATGGTGGCTCTTAAAATAAAGCCTTTGTGTCATTATTTTGTGTCACAACATCATTCTCCTCTCTCTGGATAATTTACATTTACGGTACTTGGATTTATTTTTACACGCGTCTTTAAAGATATTATAAAAATATTCAGATGAAATGATACCTACTCCGTGTAATATAAATCTACATATTAAAAAAAGTTAATATATTTTTTGTTTCTTGGAAATAAACGTAGATATAACTGCACCAAATACAGATAGAGAAGGTGAAAGGCAATTTGTTAAAAAAATAAAATTACTATTTGCCCTGAAGCGGATCTAAGACCTTCATTTGTATCATTTGAAAATACTCGAGACAGATGTACAATAATATGGTATATTATAATATACTACGCCAACGTAGCAGTGCTACGTTAGGCGTAGCAAATGTAGACGAGCATAATCTAAAATGAGTCAGTAAGGTGAAACATTTTTGTCGTTTTCGCGGCAAAGAAATTTAGTCAAAAAAATAATGTTACAAAACAAAACTCGAGCATACTGGCAAATAGATTGAACTGATGAGAATGATGGCCTGTAGAGAGGTAGGAAAATGGGTAATGAAATTGAAAGAGACCTCAGCATGGGATATCTTTGTATGGAGGGATATAAGCGTCGGAATTACTTATCAAAAGACTAGGACTGCTCGAGTATCCCCTTATCGTAACTTTACATGGTTATAGTCTACTGAGTGCATATTGGATATACTCTACTGAGTGCTATATTAGATATGAGCATATTGTCTTTTTTTGAGATGCAAACGACTTGTAGCGTCACATGAAGATGAGCGAGCACCAACGTCCACAGAGAACCGTCACACCAGATACATAGCAGCACCTTGCCGGCTTTTCGGAAAGGAATGAGCTTTGCTCTTGTTGTCCGACCCAATCGGTGGTCGATCAATCGATTTTTGTTCCAAATTTTACTCTTTACGCTATAAGCAGCATATTTCATGATAAAAGTTATTACACAAAAATCGATTCTCATGATAACATGTATACTATTCGCATGAAAAGCAAAATAAAAAAGGATGTTAATTTTTCCTCGCATACCATACCACAGAACAGTAATTACTCTAAAGGCTGTATGTGTATTGCAGATCGCAATTCAGTATACTTCGTACATCACTGTGATAATAATAGCGTAAGAGCTTTGAAAGATTTTAGTTCTTCGTGACCGGGTCTGCCTTTCCTATGTTACACATCCTACTAGTTTTATATTTTAGCTCATTTTATGATATGTCCGAACATTAATATTTGAAATAGTAGATACAGGAACCATCGCTATTAGTATTATTTCGAGTTTATGTACGGTATGTGTATATTATGCTGAGTTTTTTAGTACACGACTAATTTTGAGTATAATTTAGTGATTATTTGTACAGTAATAATATTGAGTCGCCCTCCGCTAGAAAGGACATACCCTTTTTCATATCCACAAAGACGAGATGACTGAATTTGGAATATTACTATTTGACAAAATAACATTATTTCAGAAATAAAATGACGTTTAATGTAAAGTATTACATTTTCTTCACTTTTTTTTATAATGTGGCGCCAAATCGCTTATAGGTCACCAATTTAACGTTAAGTTCGTTCCGACTGACATGTCTAGACAGGTTCGAACTAAAGGGCAATTTTAACCGAACCGTGACGTAATACACTTTAATGCGTATTTTAGAAAACATATATGATCAAAGTATTTTTCGCTTTGTTTTGACTGAAAACATAAATCTCGATGTTTACAACGTCTAAACTGTGTGATTTTTAGAGTTTAAACAAAATTTTCTAATTTTGTATATTCCACATCGCAGTGTTCTTTATGAGTAAACGTTACATATGTTACTTTCGATATAGTATAGTCTACTCATTCATATTTTTTTATTGCTCATTTTAATTTTCAATTTCTTAAATAACGCGAGAGTAGTATACATGTCATAATAAAATACTATATTTATATACAAATCAAAACGATTTAAATAAAAAATATCAACTAAATATTTCATTGCTTTTTCAGACTATTATATACTGCATAAAATCCAACTGTACAGGCAAGTAACATAAATTCGTCAAGTAACCTTTTCGGTATCCTCATGATATTCATTACAAACCTCTCTTACTGAATAGAAATATCACTGCGTATCCTGAAATCGGTGAAAAAGTTGTAACAAAAACCTAAAATTCGCATACTGATAGTGTACATATAAAATTCTCTTTTATGTATCATAGTAGCAGCGACTCGCGGTTTTACCCGTGTAACTCTGACATTATTGGTCCTGGTTTTATGATTAATAGCCTAAAATCTTCCTTATCAATGTAGCTATTATATTTAAAAAAAAATCCAACTTATACTTTCAGAGATTAGCGCGATCAAACAAACAAAAATCTCTTCAGTTTTACTATATTGGTAACCATTTATTTTTTTCTGAATCATACATTAATCTTTTACGCTGCCTATTATTTATCTCTACTTTTTTGTAATGCAATTCGGTGGTAATACAAAACAATAGTAAAGGCTACGAAGGAAGTAGATTTGTAATCACATTCCTACGCCTTTCTCTTATTCGATGACCTGAATTACCTCTTATCCTAAAATATAGTGACCTATTTTTAATTTCAAAACACTTATCATGTTTGTAAATACAGATTGGCTGAGGCGATATAAAATTATTGTCTTTTACGACTCGATAATAGGAAAAAAACACGTTTTTATTTAGTACAAGCAGTCCAGGATTGGCACAATTGTTTTAAAAAATTCGGTTTTTTTATATAGTATAGGGGGACAATCGGAGCCCTTCTAGGAATACCGATGCCCATGAACATCAGCACAACTATATTCTAATGTGTTGCCCTCCTGTTCACCTACCCCTTGCCAGTAATTTCTGCAGCTGCGATATTTTAAGACAAGGCTTTGCTTTGATATTTTTTCACACCTTCGGTTACGTTATCAAAGTTTTCTTATTTCTCTAACCGGTCCAGTAGTTTTAGAGCCTACTCAATGCAAATAACCAAACAATCAAATGTTTCCTCCTTATAATATTAGTGTTGACATTCTTGGGGAAATCTCCATATCACAATTTTAAACATATTATCACTCATTAAAAGAGCGCAAAAAAGCTGTATCAAAAGACAATTCGGCCAAAATTCTTCTACACTATTAGTAGTGAAAACCTTGATATGTTGGTATTTCTAATATGTCAGAGAGGGCATGATAGTTTGGACATGAAGTAAAATTCAACAAATATATAATCTTAATTTTCAAAATTTTATTTAATTAATTCGTATGTTAATAATAAAACATGTGATTATTTTATATCGTTGACATTTAAATGATTTTTAAAATTATGAATTGTCAAATGTAATGGTTTTTAAATGTAATAATTGTGTGCTACCTATTTCGTATCAGAGCTGCAATATAATATTTTATAGTATAGGGCGAAACGAGATATTAAATCCTTTCAACGACTACCGAGGCCCATAGATTACATTAATGTCATGCCGATGTGATACCCTCCTTCCCTGTTCTCCTCCAATCGGCAACCTCGTTAGTATAGCTGTCACTTTACGTCAGTTTAGTATGAGCAAATTCCTCACCTATGAAAGACTTTACAGTCTAGCTATCGCGATTCATGAGATGTTGAGATACTGAACTGACGAACCAGATGGACAGAGCGGGGTTTCATTAGTATGTCCAGCAAATACTCATAAATCGCACAAACCTCGACAGTATAGCTGTCACTTTACGTCAGTTTAGTATGAGCAAATTCCTCATTTGTGAAAAACTTAACATTCTAGCTATTGCGTTTCATGAGATGTTGAGACCCTGAACTGACGAACCAGATGGACAGAGCGGGGTTTTATTTTTTATAAGCACCCTTTGGGGTACGGCACAATCCATTTGCCCCAACAGAAAACCAATCCGACATTTTCATTCGCTTTTTCTTTCTTATGCAGCTCCGGTACTTGTAACTAAGGAAGTTTTACTTTGTGTACTTCAAAGTACACTCACTTTTTATCCAACAATGTTTTTGTTTTAGGTTCTTCAATGTTCTGTAGGTCCTGTTAGCTAGCTCATCGGATGTGTTACGACCGTTGGGAACATTGCACAATTCTTGCAATAAATACAAATAACCAAACTTTTTCCATTGAGCGTATAACCACTGAGCGCACAACACACACTGATACACGGAATAATTAATACTCTACTGTTTTTGTATATTTACGCGAATATTGTTCATTGTGTGACTATTTAACAGATTTTATAGCGCTTCTTTAGATTTTCTTGTGAAATGAGACAGAATCATTTTTTGATTTTGACACATTCGTTCATGTCCGTGATTCTGTCTCATTCTACAAGTAAATCTAAACGCGATAAAATCCATTAGATAGTCACAACAATGAATACTCTACGAAATTGCATTAATAGGCCATATAATTGTCATTAGAGCCACGCCATTGTTCAGGCCTTGACGTGGTGGTGAGGCTCAGTTGTCCTGTAGTATGGGACAATCGTTCATTGCATCAATCAGCATTTAGACAACTTCACTACGCCTTAGTTGGGTCTGGTGTACAGTTGTGGCACAAGATATTGTCAAATACATCCACGAGTGCCATCAGTGTCACCACTGATGCGGTGCCCCGCAACTAAAAACTATCAGAGCACGTGGACAGCAAGCCAGTACCATAGCTCACGTCCCCGCCACCGATTGATTTTATCACGACACTGAACAATCCTATCAACTTCAGGACAGTTTAATGTTCGTTCGCATTCTCGCGTAAGAGTTCGCATCCTCGCTTCTTTCCTAGAGTGAAAAAATCCCTCCGCCTATTCTTTAGTGCGCTCTTAAAGGAGGAATACAAAAATCAGTCTCCTCGCTTCACTTGGCCTTGCTCAAGGTGTCTAGATTCACGTTCCGTTACATATCTCCGCAGCTACGTATCTTGAACTATGGTATGGTATATGGTGTACTATAAGTTAGTATTGTAATGTTGTCTTGTAATTACAACTTGGTGTAAGTCAACTTTACATAGTTCGAGAAAACATTTGTAATTTGTATATATGTTTTTTCTCTAGATTTAATTATCTACGCATGAAACTCTTCCATTATTACTAAGTGACTGATTGACAGACCACATAAGTAAGTACTAGGAAAGTGTTTTTAGAAATTCCAATCTAGGGGGTGAAATAGGTGAAGTTGTGATATAGAATTTTACCTTGGTACGCGGGAGAACCGCAGGGCACTGCTAGTCTAAATACACAAGGTATAAATTTAATATTATATAATAATACAAAATCTACCTGCATGATGTGTACAACATCAGCCTGGTGCTTACCGTGCGACGGACCGTAACAAAGTTTAGATCGCCTTCTATTAGTCAAACGACAATAGTTGTGACTAGTAATGGCCTACATTATGCTACTAATGATTTGACAGAACTTTGTAGTAGTTTACGTTGCAATTTCTATTTTAATCTATAACAATAAACGTAGTTAATCTAACGTCTATTGTTATTGACGTAAATTAGATGCGACTTAGATAATTTTATAAAGCTATCAATTACGTCATTGCGTTGCGTACCACAAAAGAAAAAAATGGAATCCTTGTAGTCTGTCCGTCTGTTAATATATCTTTCTCAAAAATCTGTGACAGGATCAAGACGCAACATATGACAAATACTGATGAGTTCCACGATCTCATGAAGCTTAGAATAGAACACGTTTCAGTCAAAGCGGTACTACGGCCATTTTCACGCATGATATATGCTATCAAACCGTAGCCGTATATCTATAGGGTAATGTCCGTTGAATAAGAATCAAGAAACTTGGCAGGGAGATATGTAAACATGCTTACAACTAGATTACCAGGCGATCGTGATGTTGAGTGTCCTAGTCCCAGGTCGTGCCAAAAAGTGATATTGAGGTTATTCAAATAGTAACAACAGTCCGAAGGAAAGAACTCCGCCAGATATTTCATTTCGCAGTGCTTTGTCCCCGATCATTTCCGACTACCAAATAGGGGAATGAGGGGATGTAGAAACACTACTGGTTGTATCAATTGTTCAATTTGGTTGATTTTACATCTGTCCAGGAAAAACGAACGCGGTGTACGTACGCGCTACTGGAGTGTAGACGCACATGACGCGCCAGAATATCTTTTCACTGTGTCTGACTACGCCTTTTATACTGGTCTCCCGTGTGCGTTCGTCCCGTTATCGCCACGGGACACCCGGACTGCTGTGAGACCAGTCTTAAATATGTCATAAGTGGTGCGATTACGATTCCTTATTACTCAACAATTGAATGTTCAACATAACCTTGCTCATATATGCATGCAATAAGCAAGATACGCTTTCCCAGGTATATAAATATTTATAAACTTCGTGTTCAATTGTGTTGGTAAAATATCCCATGATCCCAACTTACTCTCAAATATATTAATAGTAAAATCTGGTCAGCTGGGAATACTCCCTGAGTCATAGCGACCTGGTTTATTTGCAGTGCTTCGGTACTGCATGTAAAAGTTACTACCTGAATATAATTGTCTATCAGTATAGCCCTGCCATCACGATGATTGTATAATGGCTGGATTTAGGCTTATGGAATATTTGTTACCCTATAATTGTATCTATTGTCGGCCAGATTGTTCCAATGAATATGAATATCACAATTACTATGCACGTCAATCCATTGTTATCCTAAATCTACGTATAATCCACTTATCAATAACTACAGGCAGTTTAGCATCAACCATCGGAATGAATTATTAGTGACTGAGGTACGCCTTTGAAATATGAATTAATCTGTGATGATTATACAATATTAAATTTTATTAAATGATAATTTTGTAAATGTAATTTTCATACATTAATTAAAGTTAGAATTATGTAAATTGTATGTAACACAGATCTATTTACTCTTAACCTTAAGTTTGGGGCTCAGACTGCATTGTATATAAATATATTATCCTACTGATATTATAAATGTGCAAGCTTGTCCTTCATATAAATACTCCTGAGCTGAAGTATATTAAATTTCGCACACACGTACAGTATGTAATAACATAAATACACCTTTCACTCAAATATAATGATGATTCCTTTTCTAGGATGGATTTAAATCAATCTGTTAAAATAAGACGGGCTTTAAACGAATAATGATTACTAGTGATTCCTCAGAGGTCGAAATTT
This sequence comes from Eumaeus atala, assembly GCA_017140195.1. Taxonomy (NCBI): domain Eukaryota; kingdom Metazoa; phylum Arthropoda; class Insecta; order Lepidoptera; family Lycaenidae; genus Eumaeus; species Eumaeus atala. The sequence goes on along the minus strand of JAFELO010000615.1, from coordinate 766,232 downwards.
TATTTTAATTATAAAAAAAACATTTGATTTCGAATAAAAACTGGAAACTCGTGATTTTTTTGAAACTAAGCGTCACACATCATCGATTTCAAAGATTTGACAGTGTCACAATTTGTGAAAATACATCTCAATCAGAGCTTTTGCAAACGTTCAAAATTTTATACGCAAACGATCAACACGAAAACTAAGTTGAAAAGTCAATTTAAAAGCAAACTAGTTGCGGCCGGGCGGTTCGACAGCGATGGATCGAGTTTATTGTCGGAGGGCCTTGCGCAGCCGCACCAACCTCCGCTCGAAATAACACTGCTATATCTAAAATGTCTAGTCACTTGAATAATTTATAAGCAGTACTGAGTGCACCGCATTCCCGTACCTCGGACGCTCGTCAAGATAAAAATAAAGGAGATTAATGGAACAAACTGCACATTTTAGATCTACTCATTAAGTGCTAGTTTTCTTTAATTCACTTTGTAACTGCGATGTCTCTTGCTGCTTCGAGATCTTCTAAAGTTGTTGACTGTTAGGAAATTGTTACCATTTTACGAAATTCAATTTCTAAATTCGCGCAATGTTTATAAGCATTTCTTGAAATCCTGTGGTGAAATTAGGCATGACTATATGTTATGTATTAATGCATACATGCTGATATTTATGCGATATCTACGCTAATAATATAAAACTGAAGAGCTTATTTGTTTGTACACGTTAATCTTAGGAAGTACTGCTCCGAATTGAAAAAATATATATGTTAAATATTCCATTTATCAAAGGAGGCTATAGGTTAAATACCATGACGCTACGACTAATGGGAAACGGAGTTAAGCGGATGATATTGTGGGGGGATCTTGTCTTCTATATATTGATACGTGGAGATAAAAAAAACACTATACCTTTTTTGATGAGTAACGCAAATGAATTCGAAATTTGGTACTTTTAAAGATTATATGGAGGTGTGACAGAGACTGATATTTTAATTTGATATGCATTCGATTTTATTATTTTAAATAAACACAACTACATATACATTACGGTACGTACATGTATTCACTCGTGTATGGCACATATCAAAAGACTGAAAAGGTTTTAGGTTCCAATCGAATTTCCATCGCTGGGATGGGTGTTTATAAAAACATATGCTATTAAAGAAAGAACGATATTATTTTTAGCATAAAATTAATATTTTTTTAGCAATTTAAAATCCTTTTCCATTCAAAAATTCTCAGATGGCCAAATAAAACATAATTTTGTTGAGATATACAATTTTTATTGTAATTTTCCTTGTAAAAGTGCGTACAGCGATAATGATGGCCATCAGCTTTTATAGGCCCACTGTGGAGCAGATGTCTTCTGATGATAACATTTGAAATAATCTTTATTGTATACTTATGATCCACCCTGGCTTCACTGGTTAATAACAAGGCCGAATTCATATGGTTTTCATGAAGAAAATATAACGTATGTTCCGCCCTACTCTTCAATCTTTCCCTGAAAGTTACTTCCAAAACTACCCCCAAAAGAGGTTGACAATCAACCAGGCAAAAATTTAATGATTGTGTAGTTATTAACACCATAATTACTAATTAGCTACTATCGACCTACAGTCGCAGTAGTGGTATATAGTTAGAATGGAAATTGCTGTCAGCCCACTAAACAATCTTCATTTTTTTCTTATACATCTCCTAAATACACACATAGGACCACTAGGAACGTGTTAGTATAATTGTGTAATTGTGTGTAGTGTCCGTGCACGCACTCGTGCATTATAATATGTCTTTCACAGTTAGGTTATAGGGATTGCTGACGTAGCCTAAATTCGGCTAAGCAATCATTAGCATTAGCCTGGCTTTTCACAGGAATCCGGAACACTTGAGGTGCCAGACCGTTATGGAGCGACACGGATTGGTTCATACACAGCCCGTTGTCCTTTTAGGTATGAGTTTTCCGCATACAGTCGCCCCGTACGGGATTCCCGGACTACTGCAAACTAGCGTTAACATATTGGCGTTGTCCGTGATAATACTTGCATAGTTGCCTCCTCTCTGATGTGTTATTCTTTTAAAGCTATTAACACATCCCTGTCTCATCAGGCTTAATGACATAACCAAACTCGCCCTGTCCCAAACGGTTACACAGCGAAAATGAAAAATAAGTCAACAAGCATATATTTGTGTCATGTGTTGGGGAATTTGAAAAAGCATGTGTATGCGTGTGTCGTGATAATTAACAAATTGCGTGACACAGATAATTGCCGGATTCCATGAGTCGGCGGGGGCACGCTACAGACTTATCGTAATTGCACAATTATGTCATAACGTAACAAATTATCATATACGAGTGTTCGTTAATTCACTGTCATAATATCAATTATTATATCTTGTCAATCTTTGTTTTCTACGTTTCAAGTTTTTGAATAACTTCATCGACACACTTTCATATCTGTTCCCTATGGCGTGGGTACAGAAAGCCGAGTCCTCGATGCAGTAAATCAATATCAAA
>JAFELO010000615.1:742146-763555 GCA_017140195.1 Eumaeus atala | reverse complement strand
ATACACATATGTATATGTACACATATATCTTATATATATAATAATATATGCAGCGTGTAATATCTTCTGAGAAGCGAAATGTGATGCCTAAGTTATGGTTCTCAAAGCATATGTATACTCGTATTTAATCAGTAAGCGGGGAGTCTGTATATGGTTAGCATGTGTGACATTTACCTCTTACATAAAGCAGAGTGTATACACACAGCATCCACACACGGACATTATGTGAATCAGCCAGATGTTAATATCAGCTTGATTTTTGTGAAATATATTAATATTACCTTTCATCATCAACTAGGTTTTTGTAAAATATATCACCATCAGCTTGATTTTTTGTAAGATCTATCAACATCAGCTTTCAAGGTCACCTTGCTTTTTCTTTTGTCTTCCAGCACCATACGCGATTTCGCAACGAGCTCAAATCAAACCGCTTCACCGGCTAGTCTAACCAAGACGACCACGCGAGTCGTACCCTGCCCCCCTCGTTAGGGAGAGTAGAGAGGGAGAGTCCGTAACTTACTATAACAATCTATATTTCCCGCAGCTATACAATCATTATAGTTGTGTTTTTGTGTTTCAATTAAAGTTTATTTTTTTAATAGTTTTTTAGTAAGTGAGAAATTGGAGTCTTTTGACGATACATCATTTAGTATGCCGATGCGTTGTTTTCCTTTCCTTTAAGAAGGAGGACCTATCCGATGGGCTACCGGCTACGCACAAGCCAGACACCAGTGTCATGTAGGCAAGGGGTACTTCCCCCGGACTCTCAAAGCAATCATTAATTTTTGACGATTGAAAGTAGCCTTGATCCAGTTTGTAATCTTGTCGGTACTTTAATTATTTGTAATTAAATAATTTTCGGAACAAAGAACACCGAATATATGATATGCAAAATCTGTAAGCTTACTAATAATTAATCGACTGCTCGTTATTTATTAGCTGCAAAGAAGGACCCAGGAATGATTTTCCATCTACGAGAACAAGTTAAAACACTTAAAAAAACACCGTCAGTACTTAGAAAAAAAAGTTAAGGAATAAGGTTTGCGTCCCCGCGGTGTACATGCATGTACCATTTTTAATACATAAAGAAAATGATAGTGCGGAATACCCACAAAAATCACCACGAGTGCCATCTGTGCCGCCCTTGGTGAGGTGCCCCGGAACAACAATCATCAGGGCACTTCGACGGCTAGTCAGCCCCCTTAGGGACCAACTCCACCTCCACAGATGGGGTTGCCTAGCACTACAGGACAACCCCACCGACTTTGGGACAGTGCAATGGGGTGAGGTTCCCATCCTCGCCCCTTGTCCGGTGCGCAAAAGCACCACCTCCTGTTGCTCTTTGGTCCCCTCTTCTTATAAGAGGGGTACCGAGAGCGATTCCTCCTCCTGATCTTTAAGCCCCCTCCTCTTATAAGAGGGGTGCAAAGATCCCAACTGAAGTGGCCTTTAGTAACCAGTGCTATGCCGCATTGCAATGAGGGCAACGACCTGCATGGCAATAATGGAGAGTCTATGGGTGTCGGTAGTCGCAAAAAAGTTTCCGAACCAGCTAGCGAAATTTCAAGTTCGTAGGAGTTATGGTCTCTGAGTTTTCGTGATTAATCAGATAGTGGTATTTCGTTTTTTCATAACATAATTATATGTTATAATATTTATATTCTCGTCGAAAAAATGAAGTGTTCTTCGATCATATGTCATACCAAGTTGGGCCACCAAGGTTCTGGAGTGGATGCAGCGTTTAGGAAAACGAAGTGTTGGTTGACCTTTCACCAGGTCGGAGGATGACAACCGTGGAGTAGCCGGTCCGGGATGGATGCGAGCTGCAGGAGATCGGCCGTCTTGGCGTTAATTTAATGTCCGGCAGTGGACAGATGATGATGATGATGATGATGATGGTGATGATGATGATGACGATGATGATGATGATGATGATGACGTACCAAGAACATTATTTTGTCATACAATGAAAACAGGATTGGACTGACAAGGACTGACGTTGATTATAAAAGACTATCTAATGTATGTAGAGATCCACAATAATCCCCACGTACACTGTTTATTTGGATGTATGTAGGTACAAATGTACTCAGTTTGTAAATTACATATACAATAAGTTCATTACATAGATAAGTTGGTTGAATCAAAGCAGCCGGCGATATGTATTCACGAAACAGCTCAACTCGAGCTCTGCTGATATAATGCGCGCCGCCGTCACTAACTCAAAGAAAGGAGTAGAATATATAATGCAAGCTCATTTTATTTGCATTTCAATGTTTGTTAGTTTCCTGTCATTTATTTAATGACTCTTTAAATTAGTGGCACTGAACATCTAGTGAGTTAGCGCCATGATGCACTGCAGCGGGTACAGGCTGGCGCGACATTGCAGGCATCTCCCGGTTACATGATACAGCTAAATAGTGACGTTAATGCTGTAGCGTTTTGTGTGGTTTGTGAGAATCCGGTGGTTTTTTATTTGTTTATTTTTCTATTTAGACTGTCCAATGTATGTTATACTGATACTTACGAGCTATAAATATAGATTGAAATAAGTGTAACCACTATTTAAGGAAAGCACCGAATGCGAATAAAATTATTTCTTATTTTTAAAATTATTAATTATTTCTTCTCAGTATAAACTGAGAAGAAATAATTTTATCTTAAACTTTCATTTCATTAACAATGTTAGGATGTAACCGAGTAGAAAGATTATTTTCAAGTCTATAATTAAGTAAAACTATAGTTAATTTGGTCAGTAAACATAATATGTTAAACCAAGTATATGGTAGTAATATGAAAAGTTTATTTTGAGACCTGGTCCAATTTATTCGCCGCAATTGTTTTATATTATTTCTTAAAAAAATTTATACTAACTCCAAATATGTCCAATGTGTCACTTATTTGGTTAATGAGTCTGCATGTTCTGGGTACAGCAGAATTAGAGCCCAAAACTGTCCTACGAAGTGGAGGAGCATATGGATTTAGGGATTTTCTGGGATATTTGTGGGGTTACTCTAAGTTTAAATTGAGCCAGTAAGGCCGGCCAGTTAATGTAGTTATTAAGCGATTTACGTAACAAAATGAGGTCGATCATGTCATATCTCTCCTATAGCGATATTTTGAGTAAATCTATTTTAGCCTCGTAAGATCTTATATTATACAAAGGCCTGGCCAACGGAATATGTAATATGGAATAGAAATCGTTTTTGAACCCGTTCTAACCTTAAGGCATGGACAGCATAGTGGGGTCTCCATACCGGAGAGCAATATTCTAAAACGTTTCATACCAAACTATTATATAGCAGAATTTTAGTTTTGGGTTTACGAAATTCTTTTCCATCACGAATAGGAAACCCCAGCATTCTTGTAGATTTATTCACAATGTTCTTTATGTGAGGTAGAAAAGTAAGCTTGGAGTCAAACATAACGCCCTAGTCCATAGTAGTATTATTTATCTTTACATGAAAAGTGCCAATTTTATAGTTATGCTTTATGTTATTAATCTTTCTGCTAACATTCATTTGTGAACATTTCAATGAATTCAAAGCAATTTCGTTTATCTTGCACCAATAATCTAAGCTATCTAAATCTTTTTACATCATGTCTGTATCCAAGATAGTTTTTATTACTTCTAATATTTTAAGATCATCTGCAAATAAAAACGAGATACAGTAGTTTAAGCAATTTGGTAGATCTTTAATAAATATATTAAATAGGAGAGCACTGAGATGAGATTCTTGTGTCACACCGGATCTTCGGACGCAGTGCGTCCGAAGATCCGGTGTGACACAAGAATCTCATCTCAGTCCTCTCCTATTTAATATATTCGATCCGTGAACTGAAACCAGCAGTAACTACATAAAAATCCCGCTCCTTGTGTTTAATACATTATTAAATTGCCTAAAATTATTTCAGCTTAAAAAATCTACAAGAATATATTCAACTGGGCCGCCTACAATAGAATTTGAAGTTTTGTTAATTTGTGTCCAATCTATGGCACTTAAGTTAGTATCGCCTAAAGTAAGCGTCTTAAAACTGTGAAACTCTTTGATACTATTAGAATTGTTAACAAAGTTAATTAGTAGTGATCTATCCACAGGCAATAGTAAGTATGTATAGTATAGTAAGTAACTATTTGTTTATCATTAGACGAAATTATAATGTTCAAGACTATAAGTAAATCTTCAAGACTATAAGTTTAGATATTATGCCTTTCTTAACGGCTACTAAAACTCAACCACCATCTTTCTTTTTTATAGATAAATTTGAAGTTACTCTATCTCGTCGACACACAGAGTACCGCTCATCAAATAATTCCTGATTTAATACATTTAAGTTTAGCCAAGTGAGAGAGTAACTGAGAGTTAAAACTATTATATCTAAGTTACAGCATGCCAGATTTCGTGGTACAATATTTATTTTAGTCTTAAGACCTCTTGAATAATTACTTTGTTCTTAAGACTTTTGATAAAAAATATGTAAGGAAGAAAATTTTAATGCGAGAAAATGCAAAAAACGCAAGCAAAAGGAAACAGTAATAATGAACTTAATTTAGCTTTTAAGTGCAGTCAAGATCCCTTATAAACTTAAAATCAGAGACTTCTGTTTTCCGCATGTAGACCTGCCATTTCTAACAAAAACCGGTTTCTTTTCACCTCGAACACCAATGCGAGAAGAATTTAATTTGTCGTCTGTATTGGACTTATTATACTTATTAACCGTTGCTAATATAGTGTCGCGCAATCTAGGTGAGCTTAAATGCACAAAAAAATCTCTTGGTTGGGCGCTATGATGATTAATCTTAGCAACCCTAGTGTAGCTTAAAACATCATCGCCTGAAATCTTACACCCCATGAAACTGCCCAATTCCGATACAGTATGTACTAAATTATCGGTCTTACTCTCTGGTATACACTGAATTTCAGTGTCACTGCTCCGGTTAAGTTGTTCCATTTGATTCTATTTATGCTTTATACCCGTCAGTTCCGCTACTAATCTGTCATTTTCTTCTTGTACGTTCTTAATTTTTTGGTATTATCTAATGAATTTTGCTTCATGTCTTCACATTGTTGACGTATAAGAGTTACGGAATCTTTAAGATCAGAGATTTCAGACTTAATAACTTTTAACTCTTGAGATAATGCGGAGGCAATTGTCGTCTTAATCTTTGGGATCTCTTACTAGTGCCGGGTAGGTTTGAGCGTACAGGCGTATTATCGTTTTTCCCGCCTTTTGACTTAGAGCTCAAACACAGAGGACATTTCCATGTAGACAATCCTTTGACTTCATTGCTTATACACTTAAGATGGCAAGCTTTATTGAATTAAGAACAATCCAAATATTTGTTGTCCGCAACGTCCAACTCACAGCAACCCCATATTAAGTTTTTCGACATGATAAGTAGTATTTCTTAATTTAAATGTTACAAGAAAATATGTCCTTTATATTCCCTGACCGCTGGCGTACCTTTGTGTTATTGCAATTAAGATTATTTCAGGGTCAACTACAGAGGATAGTAATTAATTGATTGTGTCCTCGGTTTTAGTAATACGTAAATTTTATTTGCACTATGCTAAAGTATTGCTTAATAACACAACCACACAAAATTCTTAGCCTCTTATTTACTTTAGTGCACAGTATATTAAATGAGAATTTTTATTTTATGAGGAAGTTCATAAGAGGAAGTGAAGGGGAAGAGAGAGAGTTTATAAGAGGAAATGAAGGGGAACAATACGCCTCCTCATACAAGGATCTCTTTGGCGACCTGGGCGTCTGGCGACCCCACATAGCGCCCGAAGACCAGTGCTCAAGGAGGTGTTCGGTCATCCTCTGGGATCCGGTGTTTCTTCCACGGCATGGAAAAGTACTTTTAATTTCTCTCAAGCTCTACGCTGTCTCTTTTGCGGACATCACAGTCATGCAAAAGGTGATGGTAGCATTACAAAAGGCTCGCTTTGGATCATAGCTTAACAACGGCCTCGAGCAAGAGGTTTCTCGGGGATAAACGCCGCCAACTTTGGTTTCCTCGACTCTTATGAAACATTGAATAATCCTAACACCAAGGCTGGGGTCTCATACCTATATATACAAAATTTCATATCAATGCGTATTATTATTTTTTAAATTGGCATAAGTAATATATATAAGTTACAGAAGTTGATTTTGAGTTAACGTAAATGAAGACAATAAAAGTGTATTAAATGAGAAAAATCATTATATTAAAAAGGTTATAGTGGCCAGCTGAAGTTGTTACTTCTCTACTTAATTGTTTAATCCATCAGTACTCCATGATGGCGTTGAATATTTGTTCGAATTTGAATAATTGTATAATTTGAAAGTTTCGCAAAATGAATATTAAATTGTAGAAAGCAATCCGGAGAGCAAACAGAAACTTTGTACCTAACTTTGCACTTAAAATTATTTTTCTTTATAATTGCGTTGACTGTGAAATGAAAGTTCCTTATTTAATATACTCAGGTGTATTGCGAAGAATTGAGTTTACGGTACGATAAGAGTTGTAAGATATTTTCCTTTGATAGTTAATATATAGAACGGAATATTGAAGTCATTCCAATATTGGTTGCTTATTAATAGCAGACGACCAAATATCATTACTAAGCCATGACCAGACAAGCTCTGCCTATTTAAGACTTATGGTATGATAATCGCGAATATTAAAATCATTTTGTATATAATAATTGTAAATAAAATATGTTTTTAGAAATTTTACTTTTTTTTAAATCATGTTTTTACAACAATGTTCCAACTATTTCTAGTATCAATATAAAAGTTGTTTGCAAGTAATAAAGAATGTATTGAAGAAAGTTTACGCGAATGTTACTCATTACAAGAAAAGTACTATTACAGGTTTAAACAATTAAATAATCCGCGATAAAATACGTAAAATTTATTTTATTGTAATGAATAAATAATGTATTTAAACAAATGGTAGCAAATAAAATAATAAAGGAAACACATTTACACCTTCCATCCACTGCAGTTAATACTAATAATTCTAGGGAGTAATAGCAATAGTAATTGATAAATGTCCTATTAAAAAAAATTAATAGTACTTGAGATGCGTTCATGTACCACCTGTATTTTATTTATAGTATAGGGAGGCCAGCGAGCCGTCGTCGACTTTTGACAAATATTCATGCTCATAGACTTCCATATAACTGGCATGTCTGCATGCCAGTTATATGGCTTGGCTATGGCGTTGGGCTTCTTCTTTTCTATACTCCTCCAATAGGCCAATCTTTCATTGAGTAAGCTACAGAACAGGTTTTATTGAAACTTGACAAAGATATAAAATACAATTGGTAATAAAATAAAATACGTTAGAACGTGAAAAGAATATGGTACCCTTGGGATTGATTTTAAGCGGTAAAGCCGCACGCCCTGGGGAATGGAAAGCGCCATAGAAGGCTTTGAAGATCACTTTTCATACGCTATATGCAAATCATCTAATCGATGTTTTAGCGCTTTAATTTGCCTTAAAGTATATTAATTCTAAAATATTTGATGTCTTAAGTTTACGCGAATGTTAGTCATGACAATATAACTATTTTACGGATATTATCTCGGTTTATTTAATTATTTATCTAGTCCGACATCTGTCATCTCGGTCCACCCACGACCATGGTTGCTGTAAAGCTTCTGAAACGTCGGGCTAGATAATTAAATGACCTGCGATCAAATTCGTAAAAGTAATTTTATTGTAATTTTTAATGTATTTTTTAATGTTTTTAAGTGTGTTTTCTGTTCTTTAGTATTTATTATTTATTCATTTTTAAGTTTAAATTATAACAAAACTCGACAGACACACTCTGAAGTGAAGTATATATTTTTTATTTGGTAATTTATTTTATTTTCATTTAGCGCTGTAGCATAGGAAATAATGGAACCTTAAATTAGTTATTACGTATTAGTCATACTTTAACACTAGTATCCATCCAACTTACACTATAATAATAATAAGAAAGTCATCCTAGCCGAATCAACGCCACGGCGGCCATCACTATAGAGAATACTAGAGAGAGCTCTAACTGCATAATATAGGGCACAAGTGTGTGCGCAGGTGCAAGCGAACTCCCAGTTTCCTCATTCTCCTATTCCGATGGCATGGCAATTCGATACGACCGGACAGAAATTAGGCTCAGGATCGACTGCTTAACGTGCTCTCCTAGACACGGGGTTGTAACGCCCCCAAATTTTCTGACACCAAGTTGTTTTTAGAAATTTAAAAGTCCCAAAAACACTTTGGTTCCACGATATCACGACTGTGGCTGAACGTGCTTACTACAAAACCACGAGGTATACTATAACACTGACACAATTTAATGTCTAGATACAACAAGAGTCCAAAATATATTTCGACCAAATGTCAAACCCCGCAGGATATGAAATGTACATTCATAAACAAATGTTACAGTGAAGGTAGATTGCCTTGAATTTTAGTCTGAATTAGAATGTATATAACACTCCGCTGCCGATCTCGATTTTACGCTAGTCGTAAATTGCAATATCGTGTACTGTAGATGACTGACTCAGCATTTGTATTATTTAGCACTATTCGACAGGCTACGAGGCAGCCTAAATATTTATTAGTACATTATTTATGAACGAGTGTTAAATGTAGTTCGTTTCGAATGATTTGAGATTCAATTCTATTATGAGATGTTTAGCACAAATGTCTCATTTCGATGACGGGCCATATAGATTTCGATTATTCTGCTATGCTCAATTTGCAGTAGAATTAGTATTGAATACAATATATTGAACGGAAAATGTGTAGTAGTATTTATGACTTAAATATAGACAAATATTATACTTTAACTTTATGTAAAGGTGTTTATCCTTTGTCCGGCGTAAACATGGAATCTCTGATTCTGACCGTCGTTGTGGAATTATTTTTAAAAGGCTCTTAGCTCTCTATCCATGAAATGTCCTTATTCTTTGCGAACCTAGCTGTGGATTTGGGAACAGTTAATATGAAATAAAATGGATTCGCAAATAGCACAAACTACGTCTGTTATATGTATCTAATTTATTTTCATGTACGGTTAGAGATCCATGAGGTCAAATAGCTATTTCGAAGGTTGTGGATGTATTTTTGTTTTTTGTATATCCTAGCGATTCAAGTCGACTTAGCCCGGCAGTGTTTGTACACTAAAGTCTTACTTGGTAATCGCTGGATCCTTAGGTGAAACCCTAACAAAAGTCCATTCGGTAGATTTTATTATAATTGATCACACATATAGTTTTTGAGGACGTTGTTTTATGATAAGAATAGATTCACGTGAAAGTTATTATTAGTAACAACATGTTACTACTAATCGATTCGTTAGCCACAAGATATGCGTCGAGTAATGTTCATACAAATATTTATCAGGACGGCCGGCTGGCTCAGTTAGTAACATGCCGGTTAGTCCATTTAGAGGTGGAGGGTTCGAATCCTGCTTGAGTTATGGATGTTTATATATGTATTTCTATACTAAAAATCTTAAATATATATAATTTCTTAAATTCATAAAACATATTAAATATATTTCCATTGTCTCGCACCTGTAACACAAGTCCTTACGGTACTTAACACAGGACTAGGCTAACGTGCTGTGATAAGTCCACAGATATTATTATTATTATTATATTAATATTATACTCATAATTAACTGGAAGTTGATTCTTGAAAAGTTATGAAGAAAATACTTGGACAAAAACAATATTCATACTATGAAGACTCGTCTAGAAATATCACCTTGAAAGTTACGGAAAGTCATTAAATATAAACGGGAAATCGGATATCAATCAAGTATATTCAGATTTTTATCAAATCGACCAATTTTTGGCACGAAAAATAAACGGGGTGTGTTATTAATTATTAATGGAAAATATTCACTACGACACAAATCAATAAATTATATTCAAGGAGATTTACGACAGCCCTATAATTTTTATGTAATTTGGTTCTTTTGTAAGTCGACTCGACAGTGTTATAAGTTTGAAAGTAAGACAATTTTTTTTATTTATCACAATGACATTTTAATTTGTTAGATATTACAACAATTAATTATTAGCAGTCCGTGCTGACTTCGCATGAATATTTTACAAAATATGGCAAAAAATCTTTGGTTTCAAAAATTTTATTTTCATAAGCGACACGTTGCCACAACACACAACACAGCACAGCACAAGCACAATTTTTTCTCTAGACAATGTTATATAGCCTATGGTTATGATGGAGAATTGTAATGGTAAAAGAATTTTTCAATTTAGAACATTTGTTTATGGAATGCCATCAGTAAAGATAGGCATTTAACATTTGTTATATTTGACCTTCTGTGATCAGTGTGACGTGTTGGCATATCCGTAACATCTTAGTGTCTAAATCAACGATGAAACAATTTCAATGTTAAGTTTACATTTTTATAGCTAATGTGATCTAGATTATGGATGGATACTAAATATAGTTTATGAAACTGAATTTGTCAGGGATAGGTGTTAAATTTGACCCCCACCAAGCCTTTTCATGGCGGTGGGGCTTAGTAGCCTATGGTGAACCAGTTGAATCGAGGGGGACATTTCCAAGGGGTGCAAAGATTTTTTGTAAGGAAAGGGTGCTAAAGATGTGTTGTTGTAATCCAGGTTGACACTGGTATTCTGAATCTTAAGCAGACTTCTTTGTTTAATAATTAATCGTCGGATTATCAGCTTGAGCTAATGTATTAGCTGCATCCGCTAAGGTAAGTTCTTTTCTTCTAAAATGTAAAGATCTCCGGCTTCAGAAAGTATGCTTTTAATAGGACTGGTTTGAGAAGTGCCTATACAAAGGCGAAAAGCTGTATTCTGAAAGCTTTCCAGAGAATTTAAGTTGCGAGTTTTGGCGGAATCATAAATCACTAATCTTTGGATCCATAATCTTTGATGATGACAAAACATATATAATGTTTAACCTTTTGTAGCACTCAGCTTTCAGTATAAAAGTGTGAGATTTTCGTGTTAGTTTTTTGTAAAGTATTAATCCCTACATTTTTATATTATGGACTTCTTTAATTGCATAGTATTTCATGTTCAACAATGTAGTCAGTCACTTTCTTTCTCTTTTTTGGGAACACAATAAATTCAGTTTTTATTTTAACTCCACATGTGTCTAGTCAATTTTGTAACTTATCCAATGTATTTTGAATTAATTTTGAGATGGAGTGTAGTAATTAGCCACTACAATTTACTTTTAAATCGTCAGCAGATAGGAAGTCTTTTACTAGTTTAGTAATATCATTCAAGACATCATTGATATCAATCAAATATATATTTTTAATATGTGTAGATTACAAAGTGCATCGTAGACCCTTACTTTGATTGACCTTGCACTTAAAAAAATATTGAATACCAAAGTGTTTCCTTTAATATACATCTGTTGCAAAATTACTAAGACTCTGCTTCCAAACCATCTCATATAGGCTTTCTCGATATCTATTGCCACGGCCATCAAGGGGTTATTATTTGTAGAAGCTTCTAGAATTTCGTTTTCAATATTCATCAATGGTCAGTAGTCTATCGAAACTAAACTATCGGAAAACACATTGGAAGGTGGAAAAATACTTGATTGTTTTTTTATGTACCATCTAATCCTTCTACTAATAATTTTGTCAAGTATTTTACAGAAATTGCATGTTAAAGATATAGGTCTATAACTTTCGTGGCTTCAATACTGGAACCACTTACGGTTCTCTCCAATTATCTGGGTATACTTGTTTAATCCATATGTTATTATATATATTTAGTAAATAATCAATTCCACTTGTAGGTAAATTTTTAATTATTATATTGGGTAGGTTGTCAGACACAGGGCTAGTATTACCTACTTCAAAGAGTACAAATGACAGTTATTGCATTGATATTTCATAATTATATTCAGGATTTAAATTATTGTTAGATTAAAATATGAGTTGATCTCTTTCCTGTGAAGTTTTGTATTTAATAGATTTTCATCATAATTATTTGACCTTGATTTAAGAGCAAAAGTTTCAGCCAAAATATCAGTTGTCTCATAGGGGTCAGATGTCATCGTATCATCTTGTTTTTCAAGCGAGATAATAACTAATGAAATATTATGGTTTTTAATACTACTTTTTTTTCATATTTCATCAATAAGATTTTTAGTAGAAATAGTAGAAGTCCAATTTGTCCAGCTATATCTTCTGCTATCTTTAAGCATTCTCGTACATTTGGATCGCTTTTTTTGTAATCAATTTTAAAAACAGAATGGGGTTCAAATTTGGCGTATTGTTTATGTAATTTAAAAGCTTTCTTAGCTTCTCTAATTTCTAACCTACATCCATCATTTAACCATTATAAACTTTTCTTTTCATAACTACCAGTTGCTATTTTATTAGCTGCTTCAGTAATAACGTCGCTGAATGAGTTTACAACATCATTTATTATACAATCTACATTAGAGCGCAAATCTGTTAATGTTGAGATATTAGTGTCAACTTCATCCCTAAAATTTATCCAGTTAGCTTCATGGAATTTCCATTTTTTGGGAAACTTTATGTCGTTTGATGAAAATTCTGAAATCCGAGATTTGATAAAAATTAGGAAGTAATCACTGTCATATAGGTTTCCTGGGGCATTCCAATCAAAATATGATAATATATTTTGTGAAGTAAAAGTGAAATCTATAACACCAGTACCGACCGTATTACTATTATAATGTCTTGGTTGCCCAGAATTTAATAAAAGAAGAGTGTCATTACTATCTAACCACTCTGGCACTATTATACCTCTGGTATCACATTTATCAGAGCCCCAATAGAAATGGTGGCATTAATGTCTACCATAATAATAAAGGGTATTTGAAAGCTGAGAAATAATATTATTTAAGTCATTCACATTTAAAAGATTGCTATGAGGAAGATAGATGTTACATATAGCCAAATTTAGCGGAAACTTTATTGTGATTGCTACCGCCTGCAAGTTAGTGATTAATTGCATTTGACAGGTATGAGGTTTTATAAAAATTACTACTCCATTACTAGCCTTAGGAACCAAGGACTCAGTTTTTATAAAATTGTTGATAAGATTTTAATGTACCACAGTTGTCAGAAGAAAAGTTTTTTCTTGTAAACAAACACAGGCTGGACCCACCTGGGTAATTAATATCTTAATATTTTCCGATCTTCTGTAAATACTTACATTCCACTGTATTATGTTCATAATTTTATAAATTTTGGTATAATCAATATACATTTCAATCTAATATATACGTATTAATGGTTTTTATAATATATATTAATTATAATACTAAAGTACATAATGTTTTCAATTACTCAAACTCTTTAGTAATGTTTAATATTTCGTGTAATTTTTTCGTTAACTGCAAACATCCGCTTTAAAGAATTTTTTTTTGGAATGTAACTTTTTGCACATAGTAAATATTAAACTTATAAACTGGTATTAGTTAATGGGGAACGCACTTTTGTCTGAATCAGAAATATCTTTTTGGATGTCCGTCCAAACCTCATCTTTACTTATAGGGTCAATTTTCTTAAACTTTTTCTTAGCTCCTGTTCCATCCTCACCACTATCCTCAACAGAAATATTGGTAGATGACACATCAGTTTCGAAATCCATGGTATCCAAGTCTTGTTTTCTGGAAAAAGGTGATATCGGTTCATATGTAGGTTTTACAAAGTTATGTGTAGATTCAGAGGTACAAGGAGAGTGAACACCCTTTTCAAATACTTGGGTTGATTCTAATAATGGATCTGGTATAACTGTTGACGCTGTTTCTAAAAAAGGAGTTGTGAACAAGTCGTCATTTCCAGGAAACGTTTTATTATATCTTCCTCTAGTTGTGTATCCATTTTCAGTCGTGTTACCTGTTCTTGTTGTGTAACAGTTATAATCTGAGAGCAATTTTTTGCCAGATGTTCCATACTATTGCATATCCAAAAAATTGCAACTAAAACATTTAGGCGAATCGGTGGAGATATAAATCCAATAATTGGTATACTCAAAAGTAATTTAAAAGATTCTGGTATATATTTTTCATCCTCAGGAGAGACACAAAATTGTCTCCTAAAGCTCAGCACATGTGAAAATCCTGGGTTTGTTACTCCAATTTCCATGAAGGTGGTTGATGGCATTATTTTGATATTTAGTTTAACAAGCTTTTGTTCAATGTTATAATGTGGAGTTTGATAATACAACCCTTTTATTTCTAGTGATTAATAGTTTAATTACCAAAGTTATACCTTGAACGGAAACGTCTTTTTTTCTTATATAAGCATCTCCGCTGTTTGTTTTGAGTCTATTTAGATGCGTATACGAGCATTTGCAATTCGTGATATGAAACGAATGGATGTCGATGGCACAATATTCTTCAGCGCCAGAGTTATCTATAATTATATTCCCCAAGAAAGAACTGATCATTCTCGTAACATATACTTGACGTTACATTGGCATAACTCGTTGTTTTTGTAGTAGTATTTTTCTTCCTTGTGACATTGAAGTTTGTTTTGAGAATTGAGTTGTTTGAGACGTTAGGAGACGACTCATTATAATATATATATATATGGGTTCCTGTTAAACAGTTTGTTTGACTGTGCTGATATTTTTGACACTATCTCAGGTACTTGTTTCTTTCAATAATTCATTTTTTCTTGAAACGTCACATTATTAAATAACACTTTAAGTAGACGTAGAAAGCGTTATAATAATAATCTTCATCCTCATCATCACCACCAACACCACCGTCATTATTATTATCATCAACAGCCTTTATCGATCTACGCCATTTTTACTCCCACCCTGTGAATGGTCGGTCTACATGACCATTGAGCAAACCTTAACTACCAAGGATTTATTTTTTAAATTTTTCTTTATGTTCCATGCAAAATTTACTTTTATTATTATTGTTCTGTTATATTCATGTTCAATGTTTTGCGAGAAACAAGAAAGCATTGTGAGGCGTACGTCGCCGGTCTCAGGCTGAGAGCGGAGTCGAGCACTCTGCACTTGTTCACAAAAGATCCCAGCTGAGAGCCAGGTGTGTCTACACCTTGTAAATGTCATGACCCTGTTTGAAATAAAATAATTGCCTTGCCGTTTTTCAAGTTATAAGTAATGACCCTATTTATTTAGCGATTTTTACGACAATGGTGTCCGTATTACTTTGTGTATTCGGCGTACCTATTAAAATATAAAACCTTTGTTAACTTAAACAATTGTATACAGTGATTTTATATAATAGCTGGCACCCGCGACTTCGTTCGCATATTTTTTTTGAATTTATAAAAATATTCTTTCTCTGAAAATTCTACATCAGGTGTTTCTGTTATCAAAATAAATTATTTCGAATTATATTGCCCACACATATCAGCTATTTGATTAAAAAAAAGATAAATTCAAATGCGTCTATTGATTCCGATTAGCGTGTACAAACAGGCAAACATAAACAGACAGTTTTTTTCTTCAAACTTTTTGTCTTTATGTCTGTTACCTTCATCATCATTATCATTATCAGTCCATATCGGTTCACTGCTTCACATAGGCCTCTTTCAATGAACGTCAAGATGGCCGATCTCGCTACTGGCATCCATCCCGGACCAGCTACTGAATACTCTTGTGTCCTCAGCACCCTACTATTATAATTTTTGAAATATATGTAACACATACTTTTTGACAGTTTTATTATGTATTTCCTTTCTGTCTTTTTAGATTTGGGTTCGATTGGATCGGAAATTTTTATGATATTGTATTGTCCGATGATAAATAAAGTTATTAAAAAAAATTGAAAATACCAAAAATTTTTGAATAAAAAAAATTAAAGGATCTATAAGTTCTTCTCGTATAATATTTACAATAATATTAATATTCTAATGTTATGAAAGTCATCAGATGTTGTAAACGAAAGTTACATAGGAGTCGTCGAATTTTTCATTTATTATCAAAAACAAAGAGCGAGTGGCAGTCGCCCTATTAGTCATATAATATAATAATTTAATAAACGTTGCAGGACTAGCACTATAATTTTGGAAATAAAAATATGTAGCAATTTGCACTACTTTCATCATCCAGAATAGCAATCTCTCTGAGCACTAAAATACGGGATAATAATGACTTTGTCTGTTAGTATTTGAAATGTAAATCTTTGTTATAATAGTGCGAGACATCTTTGTATTTAGCATAGCCATTTATACTTCCCGTGGGACGTCGAATCTAAAGACCAAAGCGTCTGTACTTAAGAGTCTAATTAGCCGTAAATTGCAACCAAAATTGGCCGCTTGGCCGAAAATTGAGTTTTGAACGTCTAATTTTGCAGAATAAAGGGAAATTGTACTTTAATTTATTTTTACATCTGAATAGAACGGCTATGGTATTAAAATTTTATAGCTTATAAGCTTATTGTGTTAATAAGCTTTTAAGCTTTAGAATTTTTGTAATGATCCAAATGTTTTAGTCCAAACCATCCTTCGAATTTAATAAAATTAATTCAAACAATATTTAGCTAGTTCATAGCAATTAGCTGACGGTTAAATCTAAAAAAAATACTAATAAGCAATGCCGAAAAAAACGTACCAACGGCGCACGATGGTGATAATTCCAAAGCATATAAAACAACTGTAAGATATCCATCTTTAAATATTGCCATAGCTCTCTGTCTACGTTATGGAACCAAAATACGTTAATGTTTACTTAACATTAGTAAGTGTTTCCCACGGAATATTATACAGCGAAATAATGATTTCCTAGTCACGGAATTAAATGTTATGGTTCCCCTTGTCGGTTATTGAAACAATTACAAAAGCAATTTATATTAATTGGTTCTTATTTTTTTATATTCTTCGCTTTTAGGAATAGGGAACCCTAAAGACGCAATTTACAGTTCGTCTGTCCACCGGGCGCGGAGCATTATGGAGTTAGTTGGTAAATTAAATTTGTTACCTTTTAGCATATTTCCATAACACCAATAAATTGCGACCATGGTTGCTGTAAAGCTTCTGAAACGTCGGGCTACATAAATAATTAAATAAACCGTGATAAAATCTGTAAAAGTAATTTATTGTAATGACTAACATTCGCGTAAACTTAAGACATCAATATTTGTGTCTAGTTTGTTTTCAAATTATAATAAAAGAAATTGTAAATATCTCTGGTAATGTACACCTGGATTTACTTTTAGGAGTAACCTGTCTCTTTCATAATAATGCTTAAGATAAAGAATTAAAAATATACATACTGAAGGATAAACACAGCTGACAGCCATTAAAAAACATTTACAATTATTTCTAATAACAACACTAAGTACTTAATACGTGTGTGCGATAGATAAAATTTATAAAGAAATAAGAGCTGTTACTCGTTATCCCTATAATAATTCGTCATTATTAACATTATCAGGCATAGGCCTCTCTCAGTGAACGCCAAGACGACCGCTCTCCTGCTACATGCATCCATCTCAGACCAGCTACGAAATTGCCATATAAGAAATCATTAAAAATATCAATTACAATACTAGGCTAACAATGTCCATTACGCATTAACAACTACTTCTCTACTAGTCGCTGGCACTAATCAACATGTTTAAAATCTTCATGTAGTGCTTAGTTAGACAATACTTTATTATTGCAAGCTGAGTTCGTCTCTGAGTAATTGTTATATGTTTAATTTATTCTTTACGTGTCTGTATTTTCATGAGCTATTATTACATGTATTCAATTGTGGATGAACCTACTACTATTAAATAAATAAATAAAAATAAAATTAGTGTTTACATTGGGTGAGTTACTTGCAATCAAATCAGGCCGACACTACCGGGAGGTCTCATGATATCATCGTAAATTAAAAACTATGCTGTCATGTGTCATCCAGTTTGTGAGTAGCCGGTGGCCTATTGGCGGGGATGAGGATGACAATGCAACTGTATAACAAATGGGCTGGACGTCTATTGGCATCCGTTGATATCAAGAGGCTCCGATTCCTCATTTGCCGTTTATAATATGTATTTTTTTAAATATTTATATTTTCTATTTGTACATGTCTATAACCGTCGGTATTCAGCCATCACTTACACATGAGCGAACGACCTGTTTGGCGCTATGATAAAAAAAGTTTTATAAATCATTGATTTAAATATCGAACAGTTTTAAAATAATTTCGTTCCACTAATCTTTTATAAACACGAAATCCTAGAAATGGAGGAAACATTTTTGTTTGTGAAAACCAAATAATTTTGAAGTGAGATAATGACAAAGCTTTGAATCTATTGTTCCACCTAATACAGACGAGGGGCTTGGGGATGTTTTCTAAAGAATCGTAATGCTCCCACACCTACAGCTAACCAATGTAAAAGGACTAAATGTAAAGTGCGTCCCAGACATGATTGTATACACAGACGAGTGATGTTTACAGAACAATAAACTACTTTAAGAGATGTAGTTTCTAAGTACAATTCCTATCATAATAGGCGGGAGATTTAGATTTGGTTTATATAGATAAATATTAGTTTGGACACACATTACCAGTGTATAATTACTAAATGTAAAATGCGCCTCAGTTATTATTGTAAAGACGGACGTTTTGTATTTATAGAACAATAAACTAATTTATGATGAAGTTGCTAAGTACGACTTTTACAATAATGGCTAGTTTATAAGGAGACATACAGTAGGATTATATCGATTAATAGAAGTTTGGGCGACAAATATCTGACCAATGTCAAAAGACTAAATGAAAAAGGGGCCGGATATATTATTGTATACACAGACGAGTGATGTTTAGAGAACATGAAAGTAGATTACGAGATGTGTTGCTGTGTAATATTATAATATTACAATATTACAATATGTATGTAAGTTAGATTGTTATGATAACGGGTATGCCTGTAGGTAGTAGTAGTACAAATAGACACAATTTTGTGTTAGGCAGTGCCATGCCGCGTTGCAGCCGAATTGGGCAGGCATGTACAGGGAGGTACCTCTTACTCATATTATAATGCCGCAAATGAAAAGCTACGCTGTCTCACTTCGTGGGGGTCTGTGAATTAACGAAGGATAGGAAGGGGGAAGGAGGGCAGAATGTCTACATTACAATTAATTGCTGCTTACGGACGTCGGTCAGTAATCAGAACGTTCGAACTGCTCATTTGTCCTATTTTTTTTATAGCATAAGGGGGCAAAAGAGCAATCGGAATAATTTGATGACTACCGACGCCCATGGACATTCGCATGATTTTTACGCAAATGCGTTGCGCTCTATCAAGGCCCCACAATAGTCCGGCCATGTGGTTATCACACACAGGTAGAGCTAGGAACGATTCCCGAGGAAGA
The DNA here is from genome assembly GCA_017140195.1 of Eumaeus atala. Taxonomy (NCBI): domain Eukaryota; kingdom Metazoa; phylum Arthropoda; class Insecta; order Lepidoptera; family Lycaenidae; genus Eumaeus; species Eumaeus atala. The sequence goes on along the minus strand of JAFELO010000615.1, from coordinate 744,218 downwards.
TTTTAGTGTATGCTTGGATAAGGTTTGGTATGCTTATTATATATGGGAGAAACCGGGGCGAATCGCTAGTTATATAATGAAAAGTGCTAACTAGATCTTCACTATCATATTGCTACTGAACATAAATCTCCCAAGGAACAGACAGTTGTGCGCCCGATACTGTTAATTTATTTTAAACATTACAAACTCGCGCTATCGTTTTTAAAGTCGGGTAAAAAATATATTATCCCTAGTATGAATTACTTAGTTGTACGTAATGACCTGCGTGTGTGGCCTCTTTTAGCTCTATGTCAATTTACATGTGTTGGTAAACGTTATGGCATTATTGTACCTATATGTACATTTATATACACCCTAATGACGTAATACGTAAAGTATGTACAAATAAAAAAAATAATAAATATAGGCTGCATGGTGGAGTCCTTTTAGCAGTGGTCAGAGGATACATGTTTTTTTAAAGTAATATAGGGGACAAAATAGATCGAGAAGTGACGGATCGGGAAGTCTGGGTAACGTTTTACATTTGCCTTTAATGGACGACAATAGCAGAATGCAGGCCCTAGGTCCCGGTAGTAACACGAGTACTGGCCACGGTAACTGTGGAACAAGAGGTGCTTAGAATCTCCGGGCTACGGATCGCTACCACCGATTTGATCTGGCTACTTATAACGGACGAACGCATCGACTAGATAACTATTTGGTTGCGCTAGTGGTGGAACTGGGAAAAGTCCGATGGCATGTACTGGGGTTTTGAGTAGTCCGAAGTCAAGGTGAGGACACGATAACTCTGCCATCGGGTCACCTATTCTACTTCAGGGAAGGCGATTCCTCGTGAATAAGTCCACGTAGGCAACATCGTCAAAATCTCAAGTGTGTTGAGCAGGGTGGCGTATCTCGTACTTTAACTCGAACTTGAAGCGATACAAGTATACGCACCAACCTCGACACATTCAGATGACGATGTGGAGGCAATTTATGAAGATATCTCAAAGGCCTTACATAACACCTGTAAGACCCACTTTTTATAGTTGTTATGGGGAAAATTAATGCTAATTTGGGAGTACGAAATGGTGTCGAATCGAGCCCCTTGCGATTTTGACTTCTGACTCCATGTGGTCTCACATGGACTCGGAAGTCGAAATCGCAGGAGGCAAATGCTGGAAACCTACCTCGAGAAAGAAGACCTCTTCTTAATGAACTCTTATTTTAAGAAGAGGCGCCGTAGAAAGTGGACATGGCAGAGCGCCCATACTGTGACAGGGAACGAGATAGACTTTATTATAACGGACCGAAAGCATATATTTAAAGCTAAACTCTCAGATAAGACGCTTGGACTTATGAGGGAACGCCGAGTACTCGAAAACGTTACGTCAGCCAATGTCAAGCTTCTTTCTAAGCAAATCCGCAAACTAAGACGCCGAGACCTTCGCTGCTCAAATACGCAACGGGTTACCGAAGCGATTGAGCGAAATAGAGAATTTCAAGGAGAAGATTCAAACTGATTTTGGGGTTACCGTTTCTTCGAAGCCTGAGATCTTATTTTTAAGCTTTCTATAGCAAGTTATATACGTCGCCCGCTCCTCATCCCGATACCCTGAATAACGATCCGCGTGCAAGTCTTACACGACAATTGTAAGGCAATTTTCCGGGCGTCAGCTTGATTGAGATTAGTCTAGCTCTTGTGCAGATAAAAGGGGGAAAGGCTCCAGGGAAGGACGGAATTACTAACGAATACTTACTTAATTTAGGGCAGCAGGTGAGCCTGTGTTACGAGTACTAAAAAGGTTTTTAATTTTGTCCTTCAGCGTGGCGTACCTCCCAAGGTATTGCTTGGAAGTGACGTTGTTTTGTTTTTTAAGGAGGATGACAAATCACTTCTTCAAAATTACAGACCAATTTCACTTCTTGGCCATATTTACAGGTAGTTCTCAAGAGTCTTGAGGAATCGTCTCACCACAAAGCTGGACGAATTCTAGCCACCGGAGTAGGCTGGGTTTCGCAGAGGATTTAGCATCATGGACCACTTTTCACCATAAGGTAAATTGTAAAACTGACACATGAGTACAATCAGC
>JAFELO010000615.1:711235-739228 GCA_017140195.1 Eumaeus atala | reverse complement strand
ACGCATGATACCTGGGAGCCCGGGTAGACCCCCAACATAATTGCAAGCCTAATGTTAGCTATATAGCTATTAAATAACCTCGTATAATTTGTAGCTACGTACAGACCGTGTCATTAAAAAAATTAAACAGACTCATGATAAAATCTGTGTGGTCCAACAAAAAGGTGTTTTACTTTTATTTTTTTTGAGGGAAACACCACAAACGGCGATGCTATTGCGTTCCCCCTACAGTTCATCAGCTAACACAATAATGTATAGTTTAAAATCATGCATCACCATCACCAGCTGTGCTGTCACGTTTTAGGTAGTGGGGAAAACAAGGAAAGTAATACGCCTGCATAACAATTAATACGCCTGCATAACAATTAATACGCCTGCATAACAATTAATACGCCTGCATAACAATTACTATCATCAACCCACGGTCCTGTCCGCGTTATCCTGGTCCTCTTAGTCGTAGCGTCACCGCATATAGTCTATAACCTTCATCGATAAACTTATTATTCAATTTTTGTTTCAAATTAGGCCAGTGGATCGTGAGAATAGCGCATTCAAACAAAAAAATTCTTCAGCTTTACATTATTGGTACATATGTGGACGTGTGCGAGTGTAAATAGCATTTATTACGTCCAACTGTTTCTTTGGCCCCGTAGACCATAGAAAACAAACACCTTTTAAGCGTAAGGTCTGAGGCTATTGCTAAGTGATAGTTGTGTTATCGTGTTTTATGCAGTTAGTTAGTGTGGGAGCCTTAACAGTCCATTAGGGGATGGAATATAGAAGGACGAAATATGTAGCAACTTCAGAATAATAAAAAATATATATTGAAGTGGTTATACCGGGTTTTATAATATTTCACCGTGATGCAAACTAATTACAGTGGGCTGTAGCATATCAATACTTGATACAATATACGTATCATTGTGTTTGATATTGTTTAATACGTAGTAATTAGTTTTGAAGACAAGCCCTGATAATTCCATATTGTATAGTTCAGATGTTCCCAACCTTTGCGCGAAGATGCAGCAGAGAGCCGCGTAAGGTAGCTGACTACCTTACGCGGCTTTGCTGCATCTTCGCAAGCCTTTCGAAAAAAACAAACCTGACCTGAAGTAATGGAAGTACTCATAATACGTCGCATGTTTACTTTTAAACATCAGAATTCAGCCTGATACATTGTATTTTGTGTTTCGATCGTCATTAGCCGTACGACATCCACTGCTGGGCATAGCCTTCCGCATAGACGGTCACGTTCACGAGCCAATTGTATCCAGCATACACACATTTTTGTTATTGTTATACCGTTAATAGCTCGGGGCGCCGTAAGTACACACTAAATCAGTAATTGCGTGGCGAACTGAAAATTGTTGGGAGCCCCTGGCGTAGTTCATTCTCCAAGTAAGTATTTAATCATAGTCGAAGTGAAGCGGTTTCAACTCCGATATTATGGGATATATTTAATTGCTATAAAACTCGTGGATAGAACGGCTATTTCAATTAGATCTTAACTTTGGTCTATTAATATTATACTTTTGCATTAACAGATAGTTTGGAATTTATAGAATCTGTTTTTTTTTCCCAATCGTTAAATTCAACGCGCCATACCGCCATATTATCCATTAAAATAATTACGTCCGTCATTATCATGAGAAGACAGAACGTCTGCTGCTGGAGATAGAGCGAGATATAAATATATATTTTGTGCAAGCCGTCTTTTTCCTTAAATCATCATTATCAGCCCTTATCGGTCTAATGCTCGACGTAGGCCTCTCTCAATGAACGCCAAGACAACTGATCTCCTGCTACTCGCATCCATCCCGGACCGGCTACTGCACGATGATCGCCTTCCCACGTCATGAACAGTCGACCAACATTTCTTTTTTCTAAACGCGGCCGCCACTCCAGAACCTTACTGACCCATCTGCCATCTATTCTTCTGAGTGTGTGACCAGCCCATTGCCACTTCAGCGAACAGATAGTTTAGTTATCTGCCTTATGACTTCTTTACGAATTTTATCAGACAGAGAAACACTTAACATAGCACGTTCAATAGCCCGCTGAGCTACCGCAAACTTATGGACCAGTCCTAAACTAAGCGGCAATGTTTCGACCCCGTAGGTCATCACGGGGCGAACGCATTGGTTGAAGCCTTTTGTCTTCAAGCTCTCTTATCTCTTCTTCTTAAATATTTCTTCTCAATATAGTTATATATGTATTTGTACCTGCTAAATAAAATACCTTTTCTTTAAGTCGTATCACTAAACGTCGAATTTAATAATGTTCCGTTGTTAAAAGAAATGTTAATGAAGGTGTCGCGCTACGGAAATATTCACTGACACATGTTTATTTTAAACATTGACACCTGTTTTTTATATCAGACCCAAATACTCATTACTCATTCAACGCATGCAGTACTCAGTAGTGACTCCAACCTAGATGGAATAATGAATCATTTATAGTAGGTGCGTCTCGGAGCGGAGGGCCATGTTTCAAATGTAAGCTTCATGTAATGTGGCAGTTTGGGTTCTATGTAAATTATTACAACCACATGCGTTTTGTTTATACCAGTTTGCTCTTTTAATTGAAATGTAAAACTGCTTCTTTATAAAATTTGGTGAGTCAGCCGTGGCCAGGAATGGTGAATTTTTTTTGTCTTGTTGGATTTATCCACAAGACAGTCTAGTGCTGGATTAGTACGTAAAATCTAGGTTGTGTTTGCTTTACGCATCGTCATAGTAATCATGCTGATTTTCATGGGGTCCGGTTTCTCGTTTGTATAAAAAGTTATAACTCCTAAAATACATAGTCTTAATGTGAAAAAACACCTAATTATATACGAAAATCATACTTCATATAAACACCACAGACCTCGTGATATGACATATAATTTTACTATTAAACTGCACCTATGCAGTGCGGCACTAAAAGTTATTCTAATTCCATTAATAGTGTAACAATAGTTGGGAGCTGTGTAAAATTATGAGAGAATTAACGTGTGGTCAGTGAAAATTCCCGGTAGCCGGCGCAATATGCGGGAACACAAATAATATATGTGCTATTTACTCATCTGTACCGTTCATAGTTGTTAATGCTATGTACTGTTATGTACATATTATACACTAGTACGATCTAAGTTTTACCATCATTATTATCATTCAACTAAGCCTGTTGTTTAACGTAAGTTTTTCCTGTATGCAAGTTACGTGTACGCTTGTTTGTTGAGTTCACTTCGTAATAAAAGATTGGTGTGAAAACAAAACGTGACAAACAAATTCCAGAAAAAACATCTGTCGGAAAAAGTAACAACGTAACCTTTTCCATGGTTTTTGAGCATATTATTATACTTCAAAATGAGGGCAACGCATCGGCATAGTAATTATGTGGATGTTCGTAGGATGGATATTCTATTTAAAAAAATATCACCAATAACATTTCCGGTTTCAATAAGTTACTTTTATAATTTTTCAAGTCATTTATGGTTTTGGTTAGAATACTTTCTTTTTACTGTATAAGGCGCTATACCACCAGGCAGTGTCTCTATGTGACTACTGACGCCCAAAGACATACCACTCAGTGGTCTATTCGAGGATAGGGAGAAAATAGGAGCAATCTTAGAAATACTCTCTTGTGGTGTCGTGTGCGGGGTCGCGCCGGTCCAATCCAGCTGCGATGCAGCATGGCATTATCTCTCACTACTTTACTTTACAATTTACTATCGCCTGGAGACACCCTGAATGTTGGTCTGCTAATTTATTTGCAGCATCTTAAATAAATTGTTTACGTAGTTAGCAACTGGAAAACGAGAACAGCTTCTTATAAATTCAAAATAAATTTCCCAGAGGCTTGAAAAACTTTCATGAGCTATGAAAAATGAATTTGATGAGCCAGAATTGCGCTTGTTTTAAATACCTTTATAAAACTTCACCGGCTACAATTTAAGTAGGTATTATATTCCAAGGTTCGTAGCGAAGTTACGTAGTAGAGTGTCTTTATTCAGATACTCCGTAAATTTCGCTTAGGTTTTCGGCGGTAAGATTTCCTTTGTTAACTTTAACTTTTAGGGGGTGTCAGTTTTTTTTTATATTCTGGGGGACGAGTGATAAGTTGGGTTTTCTGAAGACTCCCGATGCTATGCATATGCGCTGTCCATTCCTCTTCCCCTCCAATAGGCCACCACTCGCAAGCCGCACGAAACGCGACAATTTATAGCGGTCCAATTCAAGGCAGTATGCCCCCTCTCTTACTAGATTGCCATGCTGCATTGCAACGAGATGGGACAAGCAAGACTTGTGCAAGTTTCGTGACACCTTGTCGTGGCGGTGGGGCTCAGTAGCCTGGGATGAACCCTGACACCTTCGGCGAAGCTAATTGAACCGAGGTGGTGGGTGCTCTTTGTACACCTCTTATAAGAAGAGGATAAAAGAGTGAAAGGAGGCGGCGCTTTAGCACACGGGACAAGTGGTAAGGATGGGAACCTAACCCCATTGCACTGTACCAAATTAGATGAGGCTGTTGTAGTGCGGGACAACCCCATCTGTGGAGGTGGCGTCGGTTCATTAGGGGGATGACTAGCCGTCAAGTGCCCTGACGTTTCGTTGTTCCGGGGCAGCTCACCAAAAGCGGCTCTGATGGCACTCGCGGTGGATTTTGTGTGTATTCGACACTATGACGTGCCTCGAGCCCCACACACCACTGGACCCCACCCGGGCCAGTGAAGACGCGTAAGTCCGTTTCCACGCGTTAAAAAAGAGGCAAGACCTGTTACAAATTTTATATCAACCGCTTGAGTGTTTAATTTTTTAGTACCTAAAACTGTAAACATGTGTAGATTTCTGCAGAATATATCCTCTTGTTTAATAAATTAAGGTTAATATACTATCGTCATTTATGCAGTTTTCCGATTTTTCCGTGCCCTTCTAACCTTCGTGTGGATGTTTAAGAAATATTGAATGTTAACATTCATTTCATATAGATATGTTGAGAAAGGAACATATTGTGTTATTGTCATGACACAATTCTTCTCTATAGTATAAAGGATACTATTAGAAAATCATATTAATAAAAGAACAATTTTCTGTTTTACTGTGTTAATATTGTATGCGGACATTTGGAATGTAATTTTGAATGTCTAACGTCAAAATTTTCTATTCTTTGTGCATACCAGATTAAAGAACGACACGAGGTCCTCCTCATTTACCATCACGTTCCTTTGATTTTAATTCAAATTCAAGCAACTTGCAGTTAAAACATGGAAATGACATTTTTCTACATCAAGAGTACGACAAGGTTAACAAATAGGTATTAAATGAAAGTTATGGAACAAGTTTTTAAAAAAATATACTTAGGTATAAGATAATATTAATAATTTCCTTTACACATATCATTTATTCCACGCGATTGCATTGTCATTTGTGGACATGGGTCCACAGCCACAACAAAAAAATTCTTGGAAATAGTTCCAAGATTTGTTTTTTTTTTAACTCCCGAAGTGGCCCTGTCACACAAATCATGATCTTATGATGGGGCCTTGGAGAAATTGGGGGCAATTCTCACATTTTGTATGCACGTATTTTTTTCCCAAATTGTCAAAAGTTATTTAAATATTTGTCAGACACAAATGTTCTTCATCTCAAGGGTCTGATGTGTCTGAATCACCTAATGATGGAAGGCATAAAATTAGAGATTGCGGCTATTATTATGTAATTATGTCAAACTTTCAATTTCGTCTTTTTTCAATCTATCGTTTGTCATTTTTGAAATCAGTTTGATCTTATTGATTTTTTTTCTCTCCTTTCTTTCTTTCTCTCTTCCTGTAACCAAATGAAATGCGTAATTACCGATGAAGTATAAACAAATTTACACATTACACAGCCTTAAACATCATTCACTATTCCGTTAGTGGCAGATATAAAACACAACCTGTATAATGGTTGACTCTGTCTGCATGACACGTTTCCCATGAGACTTAGTTAGTTCAGACTAACATGAGTGCAGCACTAACTAATTATACGGTCATAATTTGTTTAGATACAATGTTACTCAACGGACTACAGTGTATTAAATGGGGTGTTTCATTTCTGGCCCGCGTGGCGCAAATGTAAAATATTGAGTAATCGAGAAAAATGCGGATACCACACTAAAAATAATAACACATTTTTATTTTCATTCATTGAATTTTACAGAGTCCGTGCACTGTCACAGGAACGTTAGTTTTCTAGCTATATTGTATAAAAGTAACAGATGACAGTTTGGCGTTTAGTATGGCCACTAATGACTTCTTTCTGTGTCTTCATAATATTACGAGACTATTTTAGTCAACATTAGAAGTTATCTGAAGTTATTTAAGGTTCGTTACACACACCTAAGAATAGTAGATCGAGTGTGTTAATGGTCTATACAAAAAATCCCCTTTCAAATATTCTGGAACTACTTGACGTACCCAAATTGTGTGAAAAAATAACTAATTAAAAAAATATAGGGCTATTCCGTTTCCCAAAAACATTGGCCACATATAAAGCCTCCCACGTGTTTTATCACCGAAGTGACGTCGGAAGATATGGCGTTTCACATAGCTAGCTGCTACATGGTCAAGAAGAATGTATAGGTGCAGATCATGAGGTACAAATCCCGCTTCAGTTCCAATCATATCTTATTAATAGAATTGACAATTTCTAATAAGAGTCGGTTTTCAGCAGTCGTGTCAGATCATCGGTATATCGGGGAGTGAAAGAATTGAGTGTACACTCGTATCTGAGCACACGATCGAATATGGTCATATGCAGTAATCTGGTCTCTGTGGTCACTTTTATAAAGATAATATGAACTCTGGCTATCACTAGTGAAAACTAAGAATAGGGAAGTTTTAGCGCCTGCCGACCCCATAGACATCCGCGGTAATGTCATGGCGTGTACATAAAATTAGTGCGGATGTCTATCGGCGTTGCTATCCTGCTCCCCTGCAATGGCCTACTCACAAGTTGTACGAAACGCGACAGCAATAATGTTCAAAATTGAGTTGATTGTTTTTTAAATTTTTGCTTCTAGTTACTTTCTCTATTCTAGTTGTTTTAGGCGCACTATTTAAACGACAAAATCAGAACGCCTCTAAAATGGACGTTAACAAACTATTCATAAAGGTCTACGTTCGCAACCCAATTAATACTGGCCCCTGCTAGCTGCATGCCTAAGTGCATGTACATACTTAACGTTTTAGAACGCACGTTACCAACGCTCATTGGTAAAGCTACGGTTTTTTAACGCACGTATGCAGTTTATACATCTAATCATATATCCATTATTAGGAGGCATCTGCATAGCAATTAAGCGAATGTCCATGGGCGTCGGTAGTCACCAAGAGGCTCCGACTGCTCGTTTGCCTCCTTATGTTATAAGAAAGAAACCTTCACGCCAGTTATCACGCCACTTATATATCTGTGTCGTAATACATTAAGAAAAGTCATATATTCTTTGTAGTTCCTACAAAAAATAGAGCCTTAAAACATGTTTATATCAAGAAAGGTTATATATTTTTTTTCATTTTTGACAAAGAATGGAGCCCAGATAATTATTATTCTGTAATTTTTCTCTCAGTGTGCGTACGTATTTAAACAAATGACTTCAAATCGTCTAGCCTCTATGAGATTTGCTGCGAAAATATAATAGCGTTACATTTCCACAAGCATTTTATTTCCAAGGCAAGCGCTTGCAAAACGCCTAGTTTGTGCTCGCTGTTAATGCAGAACACGCCACGACTGAGACAAATAGATAAAATAAAGCTATTACATTCATATTTTCGCCGCAAAACGTTTGTGCAATGCGGAGGGCAAAACAACGAATGTCTACGTAACACGAGATATTATGATTATATTGTTATTAGCTTTTACCGCAGCTCGGTGTTTTTAAATTAACATTTTTAATATTGTGCACTTCGTACAACATGTCTTTCATATAATAGTCTAATGGTGGCCACCTATATAGACTAACCATGAGGAGACATAATTATAGTAATAGTGATTATAGTATATGGTTTTACCTCAACATGTTAGTTTTTTTTTTTCTTGACGCGGGGGTAACACATTTACACGCCCAAGGGTATGGGCGTGTAAATGTGTTACCCCGTGTCAAGAGAAGACAGCAGGGCTGCCACACGGTGCCTTCTCCACAGCAGGGCTGCCCCTCACCACAGGACTATCCCACCAACATAGGGTCATTGCGATGGGCTGAGGTTCCCAACCTCCCCCTTTCCCCGTGCGCAAAAGCGCCTCGTCCTGTTGTTCTTTTAACCCCTCTTCTTACGAGAGGGTAAAAATAGGGCCTGCCCCTCCTGCTCTTTAGCCCTCCTTCTTATAAGAGGGGTGCAGTGAACATCCCCTTCGGTTCAATTGGCTTCAACTGGGTTCACCCCAGGCTACTGAGCCCCAACGCTACGACAAGGCTTGAACGATGGTGGGGATAACATTTCACTGTGCTAAGTAGCGCACGGAAGTCATAAGTTCTAGGCAACTGAAACATATCTAATATCAGTCATAAATTCAAGAAATATATTAAGATAAATAATATCTAAGACCTGCACGGGACTCGAACTCGCGAGCTGTGATAGGTGCGTAGCATATCCTCTTACGATACCACTGCGCCAGACGCTCTTGAAATGATATCATATTTTATGCATTATACTCAAGTGTATTAATAAAAGTAAGTGCACTCTTTATTCTCCGGTCGGAGAGAAATAAGGTGCAGGATCAATGGCAGTTCGCGCTCTCAGAGAACTCTGTTACCCACGAAGGAACACCATCAAATTCATGACGTCACACAAGTATAAAAATTAAAAAAACCAACGAGATACTTTGAGTAGTACCTATAATAAGTGACACACAAACAAATCTTTACGCCAGCTTCCCAATGGGATAGGCAGAGAGAGCGGAATGCCATACATCACGATCCTTACCTACCTGCCTTGCCTTTTCCATAAAATTAAGTTTTAATTTTTAAGCCATTTTTTAAATAGCACAAGGGGCAAATGAACAATAGAAGCCTTTTGATGACGTACCGACCCCCATGGATGATTGTTACGCAGTTGCGTTACCCTCTTAACATCCCCCTCTATGGGCCACCGGCTACTCACAAACAGCACGAAACGCGACAGCGACGCTGTCACTTTATGCCGGAAACAAGTAAGGGAGAGGTACGTCCCCGGTCGTGTCAGATCAATTCCGTCGCATAACAGGATGTAGTGTCATGCACCAAGCATGTAAATACCTCACGATATTATTGCGAACTCGTTCGGCGACGGTTACGTCACATATCTTTGGCAATGACGTCATCTCAACCGCATTCATGCACTTTCTGACACACCCAGCTCTCAGTTCCATACAATGATGCTGGGATTAGCACATAATTATGCAGGGCAAGACGGGCACCTAGTCTTAAAACTGTGCATTTAAGCAATTTCCCTAACGCACCATTCGCTCTGTTTCCTGCGCACACACTTCTTTCGACATCTGCGGTGTACCTTCAATTCCGAAACATTGGATATTTTCGTGTGAATTTTATAGTCGCGGGCAACGGCTATTAGTCCATATATACGAGTATATATATAACTTTTAAATTCGTCAGTTTTTCAATTTTCAATCAAATGACAACCCTTTGTTTTAGTACGTACGAGTACCTACTGGTGGAAGGTTTTTTTACAACAAGGTCACGGTGTCGGGTTTCGTGCGTGTACCGTGGCGGTGGAATGAGGCTGTGTTCAGAAACACAATCCACAAAATATTTTCTACTAAATATATAAATACTCTGGGTTTTCAGGCATTGGAATATGGACAAGTCTTTTCAAAAATATATTGAAAATACGTTTTTCACTAGATTCCAGAGCACCCAGTTAGTTTTTAGGTGACCCAAAGACGGATATCATGATAAAATAGTTCTTGTACCAATCCATTCCAAGGTAGCTGTAGGGACCAGTATGAATCCTAGAATGTATGTTGTTTCTAAACTCTGTTATAATATTCGATAATAGACGACGACAAGCTAATGATGATGAGAAAAAGCTGTAACGAAAAGTATTTTTCATTACATTGATTACATTAGATATACGCCTGCCTACGCGAGATACTCCATTTACGCGATGTTTATGTTCCCACACGAGGTTGTAGTTCTGTAGCCCAAATTTATTTTTATAACACACTTACTTTATCTTCGTACAGCTTTTATTCTAACACATGTGTCAGAATAAAAAGAAGAATAACAGAGTGCGTGGAAAATTGTTGTTTCGTAACTTCGGTGTACTCGGTGTCACTTCTAGTATTCGTTAAAATCCATCAAGCTACTGGCGTCTTAAATATTAATATACATGCATTGCTTAGAGCATAAAGGGATCTGATTGCGCGTTTGCACTATAAATAAAAAGATTCACAATCAACTCGGTATGCTGTTTCACAGCCGCCACTAGCACACTGTTTAGTAAGCAAGTGTTACCTACCCGGTAGTGGTGGCCCGTTTACTCTGTAATGCAAGAACCATACTTTATATTGTGCAAGAACCTAACTCTCTTATTAGCGCAGCCGGATATCTCCTAGGGAAATCTATATGCTACGTGTATGTATGAATTTTATATAATACGACATGTGGCAGGCGCGTTTAAATGCAGGCTCGATTCAAGGCTAAAATTTCGGTTTACTCGTACATGTAACGAAATCTCTGGGGACTACGACCTGTTGACGATTCCTCCAATTGATATTTGGAATCGTATAATTTGTTAATGACATTTATAACCGGTCCATTGATTTACAAAAATACCAAGATACACAGTCAGCGTTTCAAAACTGCCCATATAAAATATGTGCAAAGGTCAAATTATGCACTTTGCAAAAACAAATCAAAATTATGCACGCCAGGTTGGCTTTGCAAAAAAATATGTTCAAATTATGTATTTTTTTAGAATCTGCTTTGTAAAAATGACTTGAAATTATCTGCGTGATGTTGGCTGCAAAAATGTAAAATTATGTCCCGGATGTTTTAAAATGACAGTTCAGTGTGAAATCATGTATCTTATATTTTTGTAAATCAATGGATCGGTCGCAAGGTTACCACACTCTCCATCGGTCCCCCACGAAATTAAAAGCAGTTCCGTCGTATATACGAAATCTGTAGCCAAAATGACTTAAATTGAAAAAAAGATTTTAAGACGTGTAAGGACTGAAACTGATAAGTTTAGTTTCCGAAAACTCGATATTCCGTCATAACATCAAACATCAAATACGATCCGTCATTCCTAAATAAGTGCATGCTAATATTGAATACTCTTTTTAATTATAGTTGAATGTTAAAAGCAGTCAAATAGAAGAAATTTAAGAGTTAGGAATGTACGGTATCAATGACATTGACAGTTCATTCCGCAGAAACATCAATTCAATTCAGCACATAAAACCGCCGTAAAGGACATCTTCAGTGTCACGTTTGGTGCGGTTTGGTAATAGCCGGTGGCCAATTGTGGGGGATGGGATTGTGTCGGTTGGCTTAGATTCACCTACTAGTTCCACACATCTATCAGATCCCACCCAAGATCCCGACCAAAAAAAAAATGCAATAAAACTATATTTACGGATTTTATCGTGCTATATATAAATATTTAGCCAGCCCGACTTTTGCGGCAACCATGGTTACTGGTGGACTGAGATGACAGATGACCTGATGTCGAAAAAACAAGAAAAAATGGTTTTATTGTAATGAGAAACATTGATATAAATTTAAGACATCAATACAAAAAACATTACCGTATACCCGTTTAGTTCTATAATCATCGGTCTACTAGATACAAGAACATAGTATGGGAGTAGAAAAGTCATTAAATTCTTTTCTAATAGAGCAGCCACTGAGATTAAATTCCTCCAGACGTTTTGAATCGACTTACTAAAATAGCCGCTTGTCCGGAAGTATTTCAGTAACATGGACCTTTATATGAAATGCTGCATGAGACTTTTGTACCTCGGTACTTGAAAGTAGTTGACCGTTATAATAGAGTTATGATGCATTGGAAAACGCTGTTCATGGGCGTAGCACATCTAACGCTCGGTTGGAAATGCGAGAGATTTCTAAGTGAATTGCATGTCCATGTAATAAAAATGCTACCAATTACCTGCTCAATCTTCTGATTTTTAAAGTAATAATATCTTTAGTGATCTAACAATATTGTTCATAAAAAGAAAAGTTCAACTTTATTACATTAAGTGTTCATCATGAATTAGTGTAGTAATGTAACACATGACCCTAAGAGCATTAACACTGCATATGCGGTAGTCCATGGGTGTTGGTAGTAACCAAGTACGAAACCTCGTTTGTCCCCCTATACTACTATACTTATAAAGACTGCTATATAATATACAGAATACAGATGCATGTAATTTTGTATATCTCAGTGAGAAAGGCAAAGAAGGATAGCGAGATCTCATCTTATTATCAGCACGAAATAACTAAACACCTAATATTGAATTAATGGATGGAATATCGGCTATAATTCAGCAATACATTTTTTTACAAGAGGCCTATTTAAGAAGAACCTGATAAAGGATAACAACACTTTACTTACTTTTTGAAAATTTGAATAGCTCTACCTATTTCGATAATCACTTATTTAAACGTCTTTACTTCAAAAATATAAAAATAAATATACTCAACAAATTACTATGTACTAAGTAAACTATTCAGCTTCACAAATTAAGATGAATCACAAACCGAGTATCAACGTGAAAACTCCCTCGAGTGTCTTTAGTGAATCAACCATAAATATACTAAAAGTCCCCAAAATACATTTTACCGTTTGGAAATTAAACAGACAGGTAAATTTAAACATGCCTACATATGTTTTAAGTGTAGGCGAAGACAGGGCTTGGAGCAGTAAATGTTCAGGGCGCGGCGACCGATGCTCTGTAACGTATAGCAGTAACATATTCCTTGTGACTCGACGGGAACTCAGTCCATTTAATGAGGTCAAGTCTGTATGAAAAACAAGTTTAAAACAGAAATTAACATGTAAATTATTCTGCTCGATTAATTTTTAATAATAGTTCCTCCTGGCGTTTTAGCGATTAGCAGGTACAGAAGTTAAACAACTATTCCATTTATTTTTTACTTAATGTATCTAAACAGATTTTTTTATTGGGCACGGCCCGGTACACATTCCCACCGCTTGATTTGATGACCGCTCTTAGATATGATGACAGGGAGTCCGAGGGAATGCTAAACACTGCATCCGGATCTGCAACGGCTTACATCAGAAGAAAATTGGAGGAATAAGAAGTGTTTCCAACATCTATCATCCATGCGACGGAATTGGGCCGCCACGACCGGGGAGGTACCTCTCCCACACTTGATACCACCGTAAAGAGGCACCTATGGTGTCACGATTCGTGCGGTTTGTGAGTAGCCGGTGGCCCGTGGGGGGGATCGAAGGAGGGCAACGCATCGGCATAATAACTATGTAGATGTTCATGGGCGCCGGTAGTCGTAAAAAGACCCCGATTTCTCGTTTGGCCCCTCCCCCCTATTCTATATAAATAAAATACCAAAAGCTGTATGTGTATGGACCTGGTAAGTATGTGAACGATTCTCATTACCTACTGACCACATTTTAAAGAGAGTTTCACCCATGGACAGAACAAATCCCGAGGAAGGTTTTGGTGTATAATTTATTCACGGCGCACGAATGACACCATAGTCGATTCTTTGTGTCGGCATCATGTGAACTATACCGGTCGTGCCGGCTAAATTCCGCTGCAATGCAGCATGACACTTAATATATTACTAACCTATACTATACTATAGTATATTGATTTTATTCTTCATCATACTAGCAGACGCCGCTAACGTGTATAACAGTAGCCGATTCGAAGACCTGCATAGAAAATTTGGTAAAAATCGCTGGAACCGTTTCAGAGGAGTATGGTAAATAACATTAGGTACTAAGATGAGGTACCTACACACTCGAGCAACCTGGAAAATTATCCTAAACGCTCATATACATCGGCACAATTCCTATGTTTATGCGTTGCCCTCTATTCCTCCTCCCATCCAATGGACTACTCTCACATCACACGTAACGCGACAAGAACTTATCACTCTGCAGCGGCATCGGCGGCGCACGTGCTGGCTGAGTTCTGCTGCAGCATCGCACTACCTCTTAAAACATCAATATTTAATGATAATATTTGCAGCGACATTTGCCTTGGCACTGACGCAACTTCACAATGAAACAATGAATAAAATTAATTACGACACAACCATTACCTTGATCTGCTGTTGGATGTCGTTTTAAATCCGTATTGATTGAGCGTTGTTAATTAAGATAATGTGATGTTCGCCTTTGATACAAAGTTACTTTTTATCTCTTGGATTTCTATTTAATAAAGATAACACTTTAATAAATTATTTATGGTGAACTAACTGTATTTTTTCCATTGAGTTTCACCTGCGTAACTTATTTCTTGCGGCCCAGTGCTAAATAATTTACTAGCATCACCCCGCGGTTTTGCCGCGTAAATCCGGTCCTATCAGTCGTAACGACAAAGTATATATATATACCCATAAACTTGCTTAATTAATTTATTATTCAATATAATAACATTTTTTTGTAGTTGTTCTTAAGTAGTAAACTTCAGTCGCGTGATGAAGTTAACACATGCAACTAAACATTTGAAATGTTCCATTCGCAATAATGTGAAATCACCCGAGACGCTGGTTGGTTCTGAAACGTCGGGCTAGATAAGTAATTAAAAATCGCGTTATAAGTACTTTTATTGTAATGAGTAACATTTGCGTAAACTTAAGACATTAAAATATGAAATGTCAGAAATGTAACATGTTGAGAATGAATTAATACCACTCAGTTCCCTTGTAGTCTGTTTGATTCATGTTTTAGTACCTGCTTATTGTATGTTAAATTAAAAT
Organism: Eumaeus atala; assembly: GCA_017140195.1. Classification (NCBI taxonomy): domain Eukaryota; kingdom Metazoa; phylum Arthropoda; class Insecta; order Lepidoptera; family Lycaenidae; genus Eumaeus; species Eumaeus atala. The sequence continues at coordinate 724,288 of JAFELO010000615.1, read as the reverse complement.
ATCAATTAATTGCTTACAAATTCAGCATTCCTTTAGTCTCAACTATGATGTTTTAACATATTTTGACAGAATATCCCATCAATTCTACGATAGTAAATAAATGGCAATAAAATATATTAAAATATTTATAAAAAAACTGCATTGCATTTAATATGCTAATATTCGAGATCATAAAACTGCCTCCGTGGATGACACACGCACGCGATAACTTCCAGTGAATTCAATCGAATCAGTTAAATGTAGCTGTAAATTGGCCAGTTCCACTTGAGTGATATTGAGTTATGGCCGCGGATTCAGTATTGATGGCCAGCCCGGGGACACGGCCAGTATCTCATCGCTGACGTGTTCATTTGTCAAAATCCAAATTCATAAAAGAAAGTGGCCCTTTTTTAGTCAATATGCCGTTTGGATAGGCCATTGTGTTTTTCAGCCGCTTTGTAAAGTTATATTTTACACCAGTACCTATGATCTTGAAACAGGAACTCTATCATCATTATCATTTCAGCACTTATCGGTCCACTGCTGGACATAGGCCTCTTTCAATGAACGCCAGAACGACCAATCTCCTGCTACTCGCATCCATCTCGGACTGCCAACTAGGCACAGTGATCGGATTCCCACCTGGTGGACAAAGACTTCGTTTTCCTAAACGCGGCCTCCACTCCAGAACCTTACGGGCCCGTCTGTACTCTGTTCTTCTGGGTGTGTGACCAGCCCATTGCCACTTCAGCGAGCTCATTCGACGCGTGATATGGTTAGTTCTCTGCCCTATGAATTCGTTACGAATTCTGTCGGAATGGAATAATTTGATCATGGAAATCAGTTGATTGTTTTATAATTTTTATTGTACAAGAGCCTTGACTCACGAGTACTTTTCACCTACCAAATGACAGGATGAATTATTTCATGTTGTATGGCAATTTTAAATCTTTATAATTTAAATAATGAAAAACACAAGAACATTGTTCATCCCTTGAACACAAATGAATAATGTGATACATTGTGTTTACTACTGCTGTTTATAATCAAAATAGATCATCGCTAACTCAACAATACGTCGCCAGCAGATTACGTAAGCGCTTACGTAAGACACATGCCGTATATGCCTATGCGACATAGTAGTACTATTCTTAAGAATTAGTTTCATTCTAAATAAACGTCACTAAAAGTACATCAATATATCAATCTGCCTATTCCATTCATTTGAATAGCCATTTGTGGTCACAGTTTGAATATACTTCAACCCTTGAACGCAAATGTCTGCATTAACGTGACACAAGGCTGTGTTTACTTAAGTCATATAATATACAATGTACCCACTCTAGTCACGCGCGCACGTCTGCCGTTATTTCTTGCCTCTTACATTTTATTACATCGCATTACCTGGGATTAAGTCCTTCCAACCCGTCTTCAGTAATGTCAACTGACACTTATAAGCAGATGCTATTTTAGGCCTACATATTTATAAGGTTAAATCCTTTAAGTATATTAGCTATCTGCTAAATATTAGGCGCCTTAGGCGTGATCGCGTCTTTTAATTGTATTTGATTATATTTATATTGATCCAAGGTAAACCATCTAACAAATTTCCTGTTAAACGTCTAGTTGCATTTGGATTTATCTTTTTGGAGAGTATAGTGTTTTAAAAAGGCATAATTTTTCAACAGACATATTGCCCTACTTCCCTCCTCATCGATAATGGACCACTCACAAACCGCACGAAACACGACGATACAGCTGTCACTTTACGGTGGAATCATGTGAGTGTGAGATACTTCTGCTGTGATGTCGTGGCCGAGTTCTGTTGCAATATATCATGTTACTATCTATTTATGAATGTATCTACAAAACGTCAACACCAGTTTAAAAATATGGTTGGCAGAACGGAGCGGCTCATACCACGATCCTTACATACCTGCCTTCCCTTTTCCATATTTATAACTCTCTTCAAACGAACACGCCGTTTATGAAGTCTCTTCATCTTCAGACAGTACCCGAACAACCTTAACAATGGTATCTATCAATCTTTTATATCTACATAAATTTTATGCAATTAAATTTTATAATATAAATCCTATGCATTTAAAATTAAATTGAGAACACTAAAAGTAGTAACTACTAGAAATAATAAAATAGTAATATACATAATACAAGTACGCCCCTAGAACAAATAGCAGTATCAGCTATCCAGATCCACGACAGCATAAAGCACTATTAATAAGATGTTGTGTTGTGGAGTTGCCTAGACAAGGAATTTTAATTGCTCCTCTTGTTAGCAATGTATAAACAAAACTGTGCGCTCTTGACATTTGCCTTTTATTTCTCAGGGAATTAGCTGAAGAATAAAAACAAAGTTTTTCCTAAGATATGAGGGAACGCAATTATTAGACGTTGTTAGCTGTTGCTGTTGTGGATGACAGGCTAATTATATAAAAACGTTTTGTTTTTATGAAAAAGATCAGCAGGATTATTCATTTATACTACAGATAAATATATATTTTAGGTGTACAGAACCAGTGCTTTTTAAAAAGTACATCGTAACCAGGCCAGTAAGACCGGTAAGGTAGCTTGATGATGTTCACATGATACCAGCATGTCGTTTAATCGAACCAACGACATTGATATAGAGAGCTTGTTTCATATCATGGAACAACCCTAATATTTTATTCTTTTTGTCAACTGACATTGTTTCAATGTTTGTTTTCTTTCTTTCCGTGCTCCAATGCATCTCTTCCTCCCTAGCACCTACTTTTTAAAGAGGTACCATACGCAGCGCTTTTCATTAAGTTGCCTTCACCCAAGATGTCTGGATTCACCTTGGGCTATAGCCCACATCAATTATAACTTAAAAAATTGCCCACCGTCGCGACTGGGCTTCTACTATGGTGGGGTGACTTAACTACTAGATGTGACATCAGTGATAATCGACGTAACTGGCGTGCTCGCGTAGTGCATCGATACTTGCTACCTTGGCATTAGGCACACAAATGCATAAACAAAAAACAACAACAAAATACTACGAGAATAATATAACAAAAAAGCGGGCGACACTTTTTTGTAACCCTCATAAAATATTCACAAGGAGCGGTAACATCATAAGGTTATATTATTTTAATAAAAAAGTCCACTGATTCGTAATCAGGTACAGACGATAATATAATTTCTCGGCAACGTTAACGAACGTATATTTTGTTTCATCTGCCAACGTTAAAACGTAGCGTAGAACGTAAAGTCAACATTTCATTTCGAGCTTGCCGCCCTAGCCTCCATTTTAAATTTGTGTCAATTAATATTTTTCCTCTACCATTTCCAACTCAAATAAATACTATCCACTACTAATTAACTTGATTTGTGTCAAGCTTTCGTCTACTTTAAATATAAGTTGCGTTCGCTGCGGTTTATTTATATGCTGAGAAGAATTTTCTGTATAGCATTCGCGTACGAGTTTTCATTCAACATCATAATATAGAAGTAACACTTCACAGACTATCACAGCATTTAAATTTTTGCTCTCTTCATTTGTCATAAACTTTATACTAATTACCAACAATGTACTTTGTACGATAATATACCAGTTATGAATTGTAATTACAATTTTAATAGGGTATAGGCGAATATTAGACAATACAATAAACCTTCCACCTACCGAGGCATCGTAGCGTCGCGCCACCCGATGGGTCACCGACTTCTCATAAACCACACGAAACGCGATACAACGGATGCCACTATAGGCCAGAACTTAAAAGTTATCTTATCGATTCCCAACATTATGTAAGATCTTAAATAGATTTTTGTTTTGTAACATTAGGTGTATCTGTATCACTATGCTGACGACAGAATTTCGGTACATGGCATGACAGACGATATTGATTGATATAATAACGCGAAAGAACATCTGTCATTTCAATTTTATAGGGTTATAAAAATAATTATATTAATTATTTTATTTCAGATATAGAAGGTTCGTGTTATAGTTAGTAACATAAAGCCTTGCACCTAGGATTAGTAACATATATTATTTATAGGCATAAATAAAAATATAAGTTATAAATGAGCAGTCAGACCAGGAGATGATAAGTGACCACGGCCGCCCATAGACATCCACACGGCCTATCCCCATTGCCGAACACGTCGCACACACATGTTTCAAATACAGTAAATTTTAGCAAAAATCAAACAGAATTCAAAACACCACACTAAATAATGAATAAAAAGGCGATCCCGAAAAAGAGGCCTTGACAGACATATAAATTGACAAAAGAGTGATTTTATAAGGATTTTCTGTTTTTACTTTCCCGTTGCACTCCAGATAAACCACAATCGTCAAACCATCAGGTTCAATGCACACGATTCTCAGTAAGTTTCAAGCCGTAGCTTGAGATGACGATAATAGAAATATGGCTTTGTTGGGAGGAACATAGCAAAGAACAGTCAATAAACATATAGCGAAGAAAGTGGTGCTTTTACCAGAGTCTGAATCACTCAGCATGTACGTCTTTTTTTTGATGACGTGTGGGGTCCAGTGGTGCTTGGGGCACACGGCACAGCATAGTGCCGAATACCCACAGAAACCACAGCGAGTGCTATCAGTGCCGCTTTTAGAGAGGAGCCCCGGAACAACAAATCATCAGGACACCTTGACCTAGTCAGCCCCCTAAGGGACCGACACCATCTCCACAGCAGGACTACTCCGTACCACAGAACCACCCCACAAATTTTAGGACAGATTCCCGTCCTTGCCGCTTGCGCAAAAGCGCCGCATCTTTTTGCTGTTTTGTCCTCTTCTTATAAGAGGGGTACATAGAGCACTCACGTCCTCGGTTCAATAGGGTTTACCTCAGGGTGATGAGTACAACCGCCACGACAAGGCCTGAACCGCAGAAAGGAGTCAGTACGTACCTGAAGTAACAACTTCTAACTCACACATTACAGCCGTGAAATAAGAGCTACGTTATCGCGTTTCATGCGGTTTGCGATTATTAGTAGTCCATCGTGGGGGAGCGGTTTCCACGCCATATTATATAAATAATCATTAACTTTTATTGTTGTTTGACCCCTAATGAAAACCAATGTTAACGTGTTTACAATAGGCACTCTTCAAACATACGAAGCTAATATTACTTTGAGTGGAAGAGATATAAAATAATACGTACCTACGCATTGTGATAAGCTTGAAGTAATGAAGGCACGTCTCTAATAGGATCTCTGCATATTGCGTGAGGCTATTTTCTTTACATACACGGCCACTATAAATCATATTTTTATAAATTGGACAGCGCTGCGTGCGAACTTTATAGCACACAAGAGCTCGTACATTAAAAATTGACAATTTAATTAAATTTATTACTATTTTACGTTGCCCAAATATGTTTATTTATAGAATGGATTGCATGAACACATTTTATAGTTTTAAACAGTGCACATACGTCAGGCGCTTTCTGGATACTCTGCTGCAAGATATCTTACAACAATTCGGACGATTCTCTTGATTGACAGCTCAACGAGTGCTTCTAGCCCCACCATTATATAAGGCCAACCACAGCTACCGCGTGTGATCTTTCCCCTTCCTTAGATAGGGTGGGACGAGGGGTCCCGGTCCTCTGGGCCATGACAATAATAGTTTAACTTTACTTTACCTACTCTTAAATAACTATCGGGGTCTATCCCACTATCGACCATAATCTCACTTAGACCGTCGCCCGGCGCGTTGTTTAGTCACCGATGAAGCTGCACTATCTTAGTCACTGATGACGGGGCAGTAAATACTTCAGTCGGCATTGAGCAGTTAAAATAAATAGTAAAGAAAGTAATGCTTTTATCAGAATGGTTCAGCCAGCACATGCCTTGAATTAACAAAAACCTCAGTTTAAACGCAGAGAGCTTTACAAGTCTGTGCGTATGACTGCTTATTAAAGTGATTACCGACGATGGTGTCCCATTAGTGTCGAAGTTTGTATACATTTTTACTTGTTAAATGTACCCATGATAATGAAAAGACGGGGCAATAATTCTAAAACTAACCTTTACATGTTCATCCTGAGAATACAGCAGCTAACCAGCCTATTATTCATCAGCTCCTCTTAAAAGGCAAACCCTCGCGCAAGCTAAAAACCTCCACCTCTGAAAACGTACTTAACAATTACAACTGGTGTAAATCGGCTACGCCACTTTCTATTACCGAAGCTCACACATGTATAAAACACCAACATTATAAAGCTTTAAAATTATGCTTTTAATAATATTTGATTTTTGTATTATCACATAGATCTATGTTATTTCAAGAAGTATTTTGGGCGCGTTTCAGGCCGGGATGGGAAACATGACCTTTTCAGACACGATACCGTAGGGACTATTCAAAGGCAGCCGGACACTCCCAGAAGAGGTTCTCCTCCTTGCCTTCTATCCCTGGAGGGATCATGTAGCCTGCATCTGCAGGACCCTACAATAAAAGGAGCTGAACACGCAGAGGTTTAGTCTGTATTGCTCCCCCGAGTGTAGAGTCCCTCATGCGTGCTGGGGGCCACCCGGGCCTATATAACATGCGTAAATGTATTCTCCTGTGTAATAATTTAATCATCAAAAGAGACATCCTTGTCCAAGCTCACGAGTCCACGAGGTTGTTAGTAGCCGATGGCTCATATGAGGGGAGAAGAAAAGGAGGGCAACGTATCGTTACAGTAATTATGAGGATCATGGACGTCCATAGTCGTAAGAAGGCTCCGATTGCTAGTCTGCATATACTGTAATAAAGGTAGTTTTAGTGATCTACACTATTCTCTTTTAATTCACCGCAGATTTCCCCTTTATATGACCACTTTAGCTATAAAATCTTTCTCGATGTTTCCCCGAAGATCGTCAGTATTTATGAAAGTACAGGCGCACCGGTCGTATAAACGTACAATGTTAGAAGCTTTTGAAAACTGTAATTTATTGCTGTATTGCAGCCTACTTGGGCTTTTGTGATGGGAGAAGTGCTTCCACATTACATAATATTTGGGCGTTATTTCGTTTCGGTCAATTTGAGAGTTCAACTGGATAAAGTACGGCAGTGCACCTTTAGTTGTGCAAATATTACTAGAAAAAACAGCATTAGGAGCCTTTTGTTGACTATTGAAACATTTAGAAATCCGCATAATTGTTGTGTGTTACTCTTTATCCCCCTTCCTCCAATATTACAGCAGTAACTGGCAAATCGCTACGGAAGAGCTTTGTGGTGCTGGGGAGCCCGCGCGAGCCGAAGCAGTTCTGCTGTAGTCCAGGCACTATCCTATTATAGATTAATATGCATTATATAAATACTACAAACAGTCACAAACTAAATATACCAACTAGTTCATAAACTTAACAAAGTGAATTAATAATTGTTGATGTCTTCAGTTTACGCGAATATTACTCATTACAATAAAATTACTTCTATTCTATTCTATCGTCAGTCTACTCATGACCATGGTTGCTGTAAAGCTGAATAATTAAATAAACCGGGATAAAATCCGTAAAAATTAATATATTTTTTTAAAGAATAGGAGATCAAACGAGGAATTGGAGCCTTTTCACGACTACAGACGCCCATAAATATCCACATAATTACTATGCCCATGCAATACCCTCCTTATCCCTCCGCCTTCAATGGGGCACTGGCTAGTCATAAACCGCACGCGACAATGAAGATGTTTCTTACGGCGGTATTATGTGAGCGACAGGTACTTCTCCGTACGTACCGGTCCAATTCCGTTGCACAGGAAGATGTAGAGTTTGTGCAATGCATAGTATGCAGCATGGCACTACCTCTTCCTAAAATTTTTGGGGCAAAGTCGACAAACCCAGAAAGCATCCAAAAACATTCAAGTAATAAATTTCAAATTAATAGTTAAAGTAAGTTTGTGTGGTAAAGGATAATATTTGTAAGGTACGGTGACAGAGTCTGTGACATATACCTCACCTTAGGAAAAGAAACTCGTCCGATGCTGTTTGCGTATAATAAGATATATTTCTGTGTATCATTCTAAGTTGATATATTATTAATTATAATTTGCGAATTGAAATGTATTATTAATCAAAATCAAGCATATGGAAATTTGATCCCATTTAAAAGTAAATAAAGACTTTTCGTCCTAATAATAAATAAATGATAAATTATTGTCTTTTAGAGTTTGCACGTGTGAAAGGATGTGTGCATGCCGCAGTGTGGGTATCGTTTTGTTGACTTAAGATAATAAAATCTAATGCACATTATTTTTAAGTATTTATGTTATTATTATTATTACCGTGCCCCAATGCTGGGTAAATACTTCTCAAATTATTATATTAAAATATTAGTTTCCTGCGAATCTTCGCCTTATAATATTTATCTGTACCGAATTTGAAATCCATCAATTTCGCGCAATTCTTCAAAAAGTGGAGTAGATTTTTTTACTTCACATTATTAATAGATGTTGTAGCTATTTCATTTATTAATTCAAAAGACCCATCCGGTCTTTTGATTGATTTTTCCATTGGTTTTTTTGAGATTGATCCACTGGTTCCTCTCGGGACTGTAGATCCCGCTAGCGTGCGTAAGTCCCTTAAAAATTGCGACGGTTTGCTATCGCCGAGCTCGTCATGGATGAGCGACTGAGAGGGGAGCGCTGGCGCATTGAAACCTGTTCACGTCGCGGACTCGACGGCGAAGTGAGGTAAGTAAAATTACTTAATATATTGCAATTTAATTTGTTTATAAATTTGTTATTATCTTTTTCAGGTGGAGTGCGGTTGCTACAGATTTCTGCTGGCCACGGAGGAACACCATAAACTTCATCACGTCCCACAAGTATAAAAATTAAAACGACATCCAGTAACACTCTCGGTGTGGCTAATGGTAGCTGCAAAAATTCCAAACAGGGACTTTGAGTAGTTTGTAGAATAAGTGACATACACACACACACCTTCACGCCAGCTTCCCATCAGGATAGGCGGAGAGAGCGGAAAGACATTCCACACATTTTTTTCGCAATGAGCACTGAGCATACAATTATGCAGGGCCAGACACGCACCCTGGCTTGAAACTGTGCTGTTGAACAAGACACGCACCCTGGCTTGAAACTGTGCTGTTGAACAAGACACGCACCCTGGCTTGAAACTGTGCTGTTGAGCAAGTTCCCTAACACTTTATTCACTCTGTTCCCTGCACACACTCTATGTTCGACATCTGCGTTGTACCTTCAATCCCTAAACATACATGACAACTTGTATGTTTTATTACGTACAATCTACCTTCGGGTGAAATGATGGATCGAGTAATTATGTGGATGTTCATGGGCATCGATAGTCGTAAACATGCTCCGATTGGTCGTTTTCCTACTAATGTATAAAAAAAACTGAAAGGGGATGAATAACGTTACGTATAATTTAGAGTAACACTGATAGAGTCAGATCGTATCATTTACCGATTGTTGGTAGATCCGGGGCACGTTTCGGTTGGTGTTGATCTACCTGCAAGTTCCACACGTCTATCAGATCCCACCCAATAAATAATACTAAAAAATATTGAAATAAAACTACTTTTATGGATTTTATCACGATTTATTTAATTATTTAACTAGCCCAAAGCTTTGCAGCAGCCATGGTCACGGGTGGACTGATGTGATGACAGATGACCTGATGTCGATAAATTCCGAAAAAGTGGTTTTATTGTAATGAGCAACATTCGTGTAAACTTAAGACATCAATATGAAAAAACCCATACATACCATATACTCGTTTAGTTGTACAATCATCGATCTACTGGATAGAACAAGAACATAGTATAGGAGTAGAAAAGTCATGAAATTCTGTTCTAATAGAGCAGCCACTGAGATTATATTCCACCAGACGTTTGGGAATCGATTTACGAAAATAGTGGCCTGCCCGTAAGTATTTTTGTAACATACGAAATGCTGCATGGGACTTTGTTCCTTGGCATTTGAAAATAATCTCAACCGTTATAAATAGAGTTATGATGAATTGCAAAACGCTGTTCGTGGGCGGAGGACATCTACCGCTCCATGGGAAATACGAGAGATTTCTAAGTGAATTGCATGTCCATATAATGCAAATGCTATCAATTACCTGCTCAATATACTGATTTTTAAAGTAATGACATCTTTAGTGAACTAACAATATTGTGCATAGAAAAAGTTCAGGCTTACGACTTTTATTGTCCACCATAAATTAGTGTTTTAATGTAACACATGACCCTAAAAGCAGGAACACGTAATTATTGTATATGTATTTTAATATTAATTTCGAGATTTTATCAGAATTGTTTATAAATAAATTGTCAAATATATACTTGTCGGAGAGATTCGTTTCTATCACATTCTATAAGATGATATTAAGTCTTCATATCGCATGTTGTATTGCGTATTGTACAGTTAAAGTTGGTTATTTTACCCATCAGGAAAAGAGAATTATTCAGAGGAATGTGTTTGGAATGAATACGAAAACAGAGTGTCGAATCTCTCTTCCTTTTTTAATGTTTTTTTTTTAGTATAAGGAAGTTAGGGTTAAGTTAAGAATTGAATTTTCAATAGATGCAATGATGACTGAATCTTAGCGATGTTATGGCCTTAGATAAAGATAAAAAAACAACTATAAATAAATGATGTAAGCACTGTGCTAGAATGATATGTACGCGCTTATTTGTTCTAGTATGGGACGAGTAAATATAAATGATTGATACAGTGGCATTAGTTACATAGATAGTACAGACAATCCCTTACTATTATTTATTTTAGAACATATATTTTTTTATATTTATATAGCAATTTCTTCCAAATACACACACACTGTGCGGCAAGAAGCAGTGCCATTCTGGGTGTGAAGTAACACCTCTTATGTACTTTGTGAGCAGGCGTTTACATTGGGGATATTAGGAGAAGGAGGGCAGCATATCTGCATATGCGGTAGTTCATGGGTGTCGGTAGTCACCAAGAGCATAAGAAAATTAGTTTGTCCCCCTACACTTATAAAAACTGACATATAATATGCAGAATGCATCTGTAATTTTGTACATCTCAGTGAGAAAGGCATAGAAGGATAGCGAGATCTCATCTTATTATCAGCACGAAATTACTAAACACCCAATATTCTATTCATGGGTGGAATATCCGTAGTCGTGCGTGCAATTCAGTTATAATTCAGCAATTTCATTTTTTTTTGTACAAGAAGCCTATTTAAGAAGAATCTGATAAAGGACTATAACACTTCACTTACTTTTTGGTAATTTCAATAGCTCTATCTGTTTCGATTATCACTTATTTAAACGTCTTCACTTCAAAAATTTAGAAAGAGATAGACTTAACAAATTACTATGTACTAAGTAAACTATTCAGCTGCACAAATCAAGATGAACCACAAACCGAGTATCAACGTGAAAACTCCCTGGAGTGCCTTTAGTGAATCAACTATACATATACTAAAAGTCCCCAAAATATATTTTACCGTTTGGAAATAAAGAGGTAAATTTAAACATGCCTACAGACAGGTAAATTTAAACATGCCTACATACGTTTGAAGTGTAGGCGTAGACAGGGCTTGGGCTTGGAGCAGTAAATGTTCAGGGCGCGGCGACCGATGCTCTGTAACGTATAGCAGTAACATATTCCTTGTGACTCGACGGGAACTTTGTCCATTTAACGACGTCAAATGTATATGAAAGACAAAGTTGAAACGGAAATTAACATCAAAATTATTCTGCTCGATTATCTTTTAATAATACTTCCTCCTGGCGTTTTAGCGATGAGCAGGTACAGAAGTCAAACAACTATTCCATTTATTTTTTAATTAACTGGTTTTTTTATCTGGCACGGCCCGCCTTATATAACATTTTAATTTTAACTACATTTTAATGAGATTTTCACCCATGGATAGAACAATCCCGGTTTTAGTGTATAATTTATTCACGGCGCGAGAAACATGACACCATATTCGATAATTTGTGGCGGCATTGTGTGAGCTATACCGGTCGTGCCGGATAAATTCCGCTGCAATGCAGCATGGCACTTAATATATTACTAACCTATACTATACTATAGTATATCGATTTTATTTTTTATCTTACTAGCAGACGCCGCTAACGTGTACAACAGTAGCCGATTCTCGGACCTGCATATAAAATTTGGTAAAAATCGCTGTAACCGTTTCAGAGGAGTAGGGTAACTAACATTGATACGAGAATTTTATATGTAAAATGACAACACACTCAAGCAACCAGGAAAGAGCAACCCGTCCACAGAAAATTATCCTAAACACTCATGTACATCGGCACAATTACTATGCATATGCGTGCCCTCTTTTCCTTCCCCCTCCAACGGACCACCAACTACTCACACGCCACTCGTAACGCGACAAGAAGTTGTCACTTAACGGAGGCATCGGCGGCGCACGTGCCGGCTGATTTCTGCTGCAGCATCGCACTACCTCTTAAAAGCTGAATGTGAAATGATAATATTTGCCGTTGCGTTCGCATTGACGCAATTTCAAAATTAATTACGACACTACCATTACGTGGAGCTACAGTTGGATGTTGTTGTAAATCCGTATTGATTGAGCGCTGTTAATTAATATAATGCGACGCTCGCCTTGGATGCAAAATTATTTTCTATCTTGTGGACTTCTACTTAATGAGGATAATATTTATGATGAGCTAGCAGTGACCTGCAGATTCTCCCGCGTGACCCGCACACTCGTACTCCGCAGCTACTGATTGTTGCCTAGTGGCATATAGTTTGTTAGCATCACCCCGCGGTTTCACCGCGTAATTCGAGTACTATTAGTAGCAGCGTCATGTTATATAGCCTTCAACAAACACTACAACCTTCCTCGATAAATGGACTATTCAACACAAACATATTTTTTTTCATTCGGGCCTGTACTTTCTGAGATTAGCCCATTCGAACAAACGAACTCTTCAGCATTACATTATTTGTATGAATGAACTTCCTTGGTTGGATATATAACACCGAAAGATTTGGATAAGTAGGTTCTGAGATGACGGGTAGGCAGACTCCAATAAAATATACTTAATAAAGCTTAAGA
>JAFELO010000615.1:673757-711057 GCA_017140195.1 Eumaeus atala | reverse complement strand
AATGACTTGTTCTTAAGGAGTAAATTTCAGTCGCGTGACGGTGTTGACACATACAATTAAACGTTTAAAATGTCCCATTTGCAATAACGTAAAATCACCCGGGACCATGGTTGTTGTCGAGTTTCTGAAGCGTCGGGCTAGTTAAATAATAAAATAAACCGCGATGAAATATTTTTCTTTGTAATTGTAACATTCGCGTAAATTTAGAACGTCAAAATGTGAAGTGTCAGAAAAGTAACATATTGAGAATGACTATTTTACCATCTCGTACCTTTACAGTGTGTTTGATACATATATTAGTACCTGATTATTATGTATCCAATTGAAATGTCAATAATTGCTTACAAATCCAGCCTTCCTTTGGTCTCCAACTTTGATGTTTTAATATTCATTATATAATTTGATAGAATGTCCCATCATTGATGGGATCGTGTCGATCGTAAATAAATGGCAACAAAAATATTTTAAAATATTGCATTGGATTTTTTATGTTAATATTCGAGATCATAAAATTGCCCCCGTGGATGACACACGCACGCGATAACTTCCAGTGAATTCAATCAAATCAGTTAAATGTAGCTGTAAATTGGCCAGTACCACTTGAGTGATATTGAGTAATGGCCGCGGATTCAGTATTGATGGCCAGCCCGGGGACACGGCCAGTATCTCATCGCCGACGTGTTAATTTGTCAAAATCCAAATTCATAAAAGAAAGTGGTACTTTTTTAGTCAATGTGCCGTATGGATAGGCCATTGTGTTTTTCAGCCGCTTTGTAAAGTTATATTTTCCACCAGTCCCTATGATTTTGAAAAGGTCTCTATCATCATCATCATTATCAGCCCTTATCGGTCCACTGCTGGACATAGGCTCTTTCAAAAAAACGCCAATACGACCAATCTCCTATACTACTCGCACCCATCCCGGACTGGCTTCTGCACGGAGATCGTCTTCCCACCTGGTGAACGGTCGCTGGTCGCCAACACTTCGTTTTCCTAAATGCGGCCTCCACTCCAGAATCTTACTGGCCCACTGTTTTTCTGGGTGTGTGACCAGCCCATTGCCACTTTAGCGAGCTTATTCGTCGCGTGATATACTTTTGTTCTTCTGCTCTATGGCTTCGTTACGAATTCTGTCGGACAGAGAAAGAAAGGTACAGTTTTTATGTTATATTAAATGAACAAGGAAACCAGTTAATTGTTTTAAATTCTTTATTTTACAATAGCTTTGACTGACGAACACTTTTTATCTATCAATTGACGAGATGAATTCCTTAATGTTGTATCGAAATTTTAAATCGTTGTTATTTAAATAATTTAAAAAAGTTAAACAAAGCCACTAAGATGTCTGCCTATTCTTTTTACTTTTATTGCTACGTTTGTCGTTGTTTGAGCATTGTTTAACCTTTGAATATAAATTAATAACTTGACACAAAATTGTTTTCACTTAAGCTGTTTATAATCGAAATAAATCATCACTAACTCAACTATACGACGCCTGTAGATTTCGTAAGCACTTACGTAAGACACAGTAAATATATGCCTATACACCTATGTGCTATGCTCAAAATTTACATGTATTCTGCGTAATAATGAAATGAATTTCTTATTCTCCATTTTGTATCGTAGATTCTGTTATCGAATTAACGTCACTAAAAGTACATCAATATATCGATCTGCCTATTCCATTCATTTGAATAGCCATTTGTGGTCACAGTTTGAATATACTTCAACCCTTGAACGAAAATGCTTACATTAACGTGACACAAGGCTGTGTTTACTTAAGTTATATAATATACAATGTACCCACTCTAGTCACGCGCGCACGTCTGCCGTTACTTCTTGCCTCTTACATTTTATTACATCGCATTACCTGGGATTAAGTCCTTCCAACCCGGATTCTGTTTCATATCACCCTCCTTCACTAATGTCAACTGACACTTATAAGCAGCTGCCATTTTAGGCCTACATATTTATAAGGTTAAATCCTTTAAGTATATTAGCTATCTGCTAAATATTAGGCGCCTTAGGCGTGATCGCGTCTTTTAATTGTATTTGATTATATTTATACTGATCCAAGGTAAACCATCTAACAAATTTCCTGTTAAACGTCTGGTTGCATTTGGATTTATCTTTTCGGAGAGTATAGTGTTTTAAAAGGGCGTAATTTTTCAACAGACAACTTGAAAATGGTATCTATCTATGTTTTTATCTAGGTTCTATACAAATTTTATGGAATTAAATTGAGAACACTAAAAATAGTAACTACTAGAAATAATAGAATATAATATACATAGTACAAGTACGCCTCTAGAACAAATAGCAGTATCAGCTGTCCAGATCCAGGACAGCATAAAGCACTATTAATAAGATGTTGTGTTGTTGAGTTGCCTAGACAAGGAATTTTAATTGCTCTTCTTGTCAGCAATGTGTAAACGAAACTGTGCGCTCTTGACATAGCCTTTTATTTCTCAGCGAATTAGCTGAAAAATAAAAACAAAATTTTTCATAGGGTATGTGGGAATGCAATCGTTAGACGTTGTCAGCTGTTGTTGTCGTGGTTGACAGGCTAATTATATAAAAACGTTTCCTTTTGGTGTAAAAGATCTGTAGGATTGTTAATTTATACTACAAATAAATATATGTTTTAGGTGTACAGAACCAGTGCTTTTTCGAAAGTACATCGTAACCACGCTAGTAAGACCGGCAAGGTACCTCTCACACATGATACCAGCATGACGTTTATTCGGTGGCGTTCCGGGCGGCTTGTGAGAATTCTGTTCTCACGAATTTTGTAACATTGTTTCTACATGAACAATCCAAAGTGTACAGAGTAAGAAATGGTAAGAGCGAACTGACTGTAATTGTGTACATGTATTATTAAAAATTACGCATATTGATAGATAAATTAAAAACTCAAATAAACAGATAAATTAAAAACTATACATTGCTAATATTAGTAGTTATACCCGTTGGAGAGAGCTCCAGAAAGAGGCACATATTACCGGTGGGGCTGGCGGCTCTATGTGGAACCGAATAGCCACTAAAGACATCGCGAGTGCCATCAGTATCGCCCATGGTTAGGAGCCCGGGAATGATTTCCGGCTAATCAACCTGCAAAGGGAACTAACGACACTGTCATAGATAGCTTGTTTCATATCATGGAACAATCCTACTATTTTATTCTTTTTGTGAACTAACATTGTATCAAAGTTTCTTTTCTTTCTTTCCGTGCTCGAAAGCACTTCTTCCTCTCTAGTCTTCTTTTTAAAGAGGTATTATTTAATTTCATTTAAGGTTTTTCATTTAATTGCCTTCACCATTCCAGTTATAATTATTGCCCACCGTCGCGACAAGGCTGCTACTGTGGTAGGGTGACTTAACTACTAGATGTGACATCAGTGATAATCGAAGCAACTGGCGTGCTCGCGTAGTGCTCACATAATATAACAAAGAAGCAGGCGACAGTGCTACCCTCGTAAAATATTCACAAGGAGCGGTAACGTCATAAGGTTATATTATTTTAATACGAAGTCCAGTGATTCGTAATCGAGTACAGACAATAATATAATTCCTCGGCAACGTTAACGAACGTATATTTTATTTCATCCGCCAACGTTAGAACGTAGTGTAGGACGTAAAATCAACATTTCATTTTTTAATTGACACAAATTTAAAATGGAGGCTCTTTAGCCTCCATTTTAAATTTGTGTCAATTAATATTTTTCCTCTACTATTTCCAATTCATATAAATACTATCCACTACTAATTAACTTGATTTGTGTCAAGCTATCGTCTAATTTAAATATAAGTTGCGTTCACTATGGTTTATTTATATACTGTGTTAAAAATTTTATGGATAGCATTCGCGTACGAGTTTCTATTCAACATCATAAAACAGAAGTAACACTTCACAGACTATCACAGCATTTAAATTTATGCTCTCCTCATTTTTCATAAACTTTATACTAATTACGAACAATGTACTTTGTACGTTACCACCAGTTATGAATTGTAATTACAATTTTAGTGACGTTACCATTCCTGATGTTTGAAGTTTATTACAAGATACAAGAAACCAAACGAGGCATCGTAGTGTCCCCCCCACACAATGGGTCACAGACTACTCATAAACTACACGAAACGCGATACGGAGGATGTCTCTATACGCCGATCTTCACCGGATATCGTCAGGGGTGGATTGGAGTGGAGAGATTTTTATTTGTATTGTAACATTAGGTGTATCTGTATATGCTGACAACAGAATTTCGGTACATGGCATGACAGACGATATTGATAGATGTAATAACGCGAGGGAACATCTGTCATTTCAATTTTATATGGTCATAAAAAGAATAATATTAATTATTTTATTTCAGACATAGAAGGTTCGTGCTATAGTTAGTAACATAAAAACATAGGTTATAAACGAGCGTTCAGATCAGGAGACGGACGCTTATAGACATCGACACAAACAAGGGGCCTTGTCCTTGTCTTGTCCTTCGCCGCAAGCCCCGTTAGACCATTTCCATAAATCGTCGTACAATTAGTAAGAAAGGAATCTAATGCCGAGATTGCACACACAAGAACTGCATTGCTCGCTTTCATTAGCTATTGATTCTTACAGTAATTTTAGCAAAAATCAAACCGTATTCAAAACACCACACTAAACAGTCAAAAATAAACTATAGTCGATTGTATTGTCATTTCTGCGTAGAAATTCATGTTGTAATTACAATAAATTGTAAACTTTGTATACTATGTCCACTAGTTTTTTGATAATAATGACATAAATCGCTTCCGGTTTCGATTAGTTTATCATCAGATTTGTCGTTGTCGAGGAAAACGTTGCAGACTTAAATATATCACGTACAATTCCACACGATGCCGAAAAAGAGGTCTTGATAGACATGTAAAGGGACAAAAGAGTGATATAGATTTCCATTTGCACTCCAGGTAAAGTACATAATCGCCAAACCGTAAAGTTCAGTGCCCACGATTCTCCATACGTTTGAGCTGTAGCTTGAGATGACGACAATAGAAATATGAATTTGTTAAGAGAAATATAGCATAGAGCAGTCAATAAACATATAGCGAAGAAAGTAGTGTCTTCACCGGAGTCTGAACTCTTTTTTATCTTTTGCCCCCTCTTCTTATAAGAGAGGTACAAGGAGCATACGCCTCCTCGGCTCAACGACTCCACGACAAGGCTTACACCGTAGTAGGGAGCCAGCACGTATCTAAATTAATAACTTTTAACTCACACGTTACAGCCGTAAAATGACAGCTATGTAAGGTTTGCGAGTGTCAATTTGCAATCAAATTTTAATAGTCACCCGACCTTCCCTTCTACCGGTATCTGTCCCATTTATGATATGGCTCAACTTTACGAAGGCAAACAACAAAGCTGTACTGTATATGGGCCATCGGACGAAGAGGAGGTGTGTAGTTACCCGGGGGTCCATTGGAGAGGATATAGGAGCAATGCATCCAGATAGTAATTATGCAGATGTTTACGAGCCTTGGTAGTCACCAGAGGGTTCCGACGGCTCGTTTTCCCACTATAGTATGGAAAAGAGAGTGAGACTGATAAGCTACTGCATAAATAAATAAGCTCTTAGACATCTCCGCTCTTATACATACCAAGGGGCTTACGTACTTTCCATATAATATTAAGACTAAGTACGATCTGAAACGAACTTCCCAGAAGTTTCATAACCAACCGTAACGAGTGCTCCTTTCTTAGATAAAAACCTGTCCTCTTAAAACTAGTATCGGAACCTCATAAGGAATACTGGTTGCATACTGCTTTTGTTGTTAAATGTACCCATGATAATGAAAAGACATGGGCAACAATTCTAAAACTAACCTTTACATATTCATCCTGAGAATATAGCAGCTAGCCAGACTATTCATCAGCTCCTGTTAAAAGGCAAACCCTCGCGCAAGCTAAAAACCTCCACCTCCAAAAACGTCCCTAGCAATTGCAACTGGTGTAAATCGGATACACCACTTTCTATTTCCGATGCTCGCACATGTATAAAACACATGATCCATACCAACATTATAAAGGAGAAAATTTATATGTTTGTCTGTCTGTTTATTATGTCTTCAAAAGATTAATTCGTAGGACGTTCTACGTTATTTCAGGTAGTATTATGGCGCGTGTAAGGCCGGGATGTGAAGCCGGCCCTGTTTATACACGATATCGCAGGGACTATTCAAAGGCAGCAAGGATACTCCCCAAAGAGATTCCCCTCCTTGCCTTCTATCCCTGGAGGGATCATGTAGCCTGTATCTGCAGGACCCTTCAATTATAGCGGCTGAACTCGCAGGGGTTTAGTCTGTATTGGTCGCCCAAGTGCAGAGTCCCACATGCGTGCTGGGGGCCACCCGAGCCTATATAACATGCGTAAATGTATTCTCCTGTGTAATTCTTTAATCTTTCTTACATGATATCGCTGTAAAGCGACGTCTATGGTGATGTGTTACACGGGGAGAAGAAAAGGAGGTCAAGGTATCGTCATAGTATTTATGAGGACCATGGACGTGATAGTCGTAAAAAGGCTCCGATTGCTAGTTTGCATATACTGTAAAAAACATAACTTTAGCGATCTACACTATTCTCTGTTAATCCACTGCTGCTTTCCATTTTATGGCTTGGGAGGCTGTTCGTTTGGTTGTCCTATGTCTGGTACAATAGGGTCACACTATAACGACGACCGAAGGTTCCGCAGTGGTTTTTATTCTTAACTCTATTTACCCGCAACGTAATGGTTCTTTTTTTATAGAATAGGGGGACAAACGAGAAATTACAGCCTTTTTACGACTAACGACGCCCATGAACAACTACATAATTACTATGCCGATGCGTTGCCTTCCTTTCCCTCCTAATGGGCCACCGGCTACTCACAAAACCGCACGAAACGCTACACCGAAGATGTCATTTTACGGCGGTATTATGTGAGCGAGAGGTATATCCCCGGTCGTGCCGGCCCAATTCCGTTGCAAAGGAGGATGTAGTGTCATGTACTATGCATGGCAAAACCTCTTTCTATGTCGCGTGGCACTTCCTATAAGAAGATTACGAACGTCACGTGTTGCTATGATACAACATAATCGTATTTACGTAACACTTTTCACAGGAATATATTACTGGAATATTCCAAGTCATTTTTCAGGTGTTTTAACTGCTGATTTGTGAAAATTTTAATGAGAAAATGGTGGAACCAATGTAAGTGGTGTCATTGTTACGCTACACGTTTCACGGGCGTTAGCATTACCTGTCATGCATTGTAGCTGAAATAGGTTCGCACGACCGTGGAGGTGTCCCCCTCTCACATGATGCTTACGTAAATGACAGCTATGCTGTCACATTTTGTGCAATTTTTTAGTAGCCGGTGGCCCATTGCGGGAAGAAGGTAAAGAGGACAGTGTATCTGCATAACGATCAGTGTCAGTACAACATAATGTCATATATTTATGTAACGATATAATATAGGTGTAAATTAGGTCTGCCCAAAGTCGTTGGGCTACAAATCTCCCAGCAGTTGGAAATTCCCATCAGCGCTGCAGTCAACCTCAACCAAACGACCCAAAGCATGGAGAAGAAAAAGTTTCCAACCACCCTGTCCCTTATAATTATTATATAGATGTATTGACTTCTCAGACTATTAGACGGGAGGATCACAAACAGCACAAGACGCACAATCGTAGCTGTCACTTTGCATCAGTATCACGTGAGTGAGAGTTCGCGCCAGCCCATTTAGGTTGCAAAGCTGCATGCCACTTCCCCTTCCTCGCTGTCTTGCAGCTTTATATAAAATGAAGGCATTTGTAGATATAAAGGCCGTAAAATTAAACGGCATCGTGCGCGCGCCGTCCCACTAGCGTGGGAAGGGGGGCCGCTTCCCCCTTTTCGGTCCCAAAAATAATTACTATAGGGTAATGTCCACAAAATTCCGGTTTGCACCTTCCCATCTGCGGGAAAGGAGGGGGGTCTGTCCCCCTATCGTCTACCTAAAACCCGAAGACAAAAAAGTCTTCCGCAGACACGAGGAACTGTAGGGGCGAGGGCAACAGCGCTGCCAACAGTAATAGGTCCTTTCGAAAAAAAAAAAGATGATATAAAGGCTATACAATAATACATTGTAATATCAACTATAACACTGGTATATGTACTATACTAGTAATATAAAGCGGAGGTTTGTTTGTTAGAACGCGCCAATCTCAGGAACTACATGTCCGAATTGAAAAAATATTTTTGTCTGGAATGGTCCATTTATCGAGGAATATTATTGTATAGAATAGGTTATAAACCATGATGCTACGCTGAGTAGGAGCGGAGCAGTGGGTAAACCCGTGGGTAATGCTACTGATATATAATAGAAATACATATTTTCTACTTGAATTTCCTACAGTTAGTAGAAATACCAACACAACGTTTAGTTTATGACAAAAAATATCCAATTTTCATTTCGGATTATCATACACTGCTGCTGTAACTGAACTGAACTACATTTAATCCACAATAAAAGCGCGATGTATAAACGGAATCGCTTTATTTAAATGCAATAATGTTACATTTCTGGTGTCGATTCCGAACAGCAATCTGTGCAGTTCACAGAGAAAATTGTTCATTAATTTACCTATGAATATGAATTTGCTTAATTAATTCTGAATTAATTAAGAAATGTTAATTTTAATCTACATAGTTAATTCATTGTTGGGATTATTTTATATTTTGAAACAAAAATTTATATATTTTAAGATTACAATAAAACTACTTTTACCGACTCTAAACTGACGTTTCAGAAGCTTTACAGCAACCATGATCGCGGGTGCACTAAGATGACAGACATTATCAAAAGTACCCGAAGAATTATAATTACTTAGTTGTTTCGAATAACGAAACAGTACTTGTTATATCTTGCTGTCTTGATTTGTTATATTTAGAATTTGATTTCATTATGCTTGTCACTGGATCAACAGCCAAGCAGAGGGAGGAACCCAGCCATCTTTCTATTGAAATTTGGATGTTTTCTTATTTTGATCATCCTTGGTAGGAATCGGTGTTCTCTAGTGAAGATTAGCGCTTTATCAAATCTAATGTAATGGCAGGGGCAACTTCAGCATGCTCACAGACGGCTGATTTTGTAAAATGTAAGACATCAATTTTAAGGTTGATTTTAAATAGTATATCCTAGTAGAGAGTAACTGCGCTGGGACATAGTACACAATTGCACTCTCTATGCCTGTAATTCGGGATATGCTGTTAGAAAAGACATTCGCCCCCACTCCTCGCAGGACAAATAAGTCCGCCATCCCGTACCGAGACATGGCTATGTGAGCCTCCTGATACGGTTGTATGGGGAGCTTCGATTGTAGCATTGCTATCGAACCGTCCTGGGCCCCCTCCCTAAATATTTAGGGGCCAAATTATACACAAAAACTTCCTCTGGAATTGCTCTATTCAAAGGTGAAAACTGGATGAATATGCGTTAGCTAGAATTTGAGAAAGTCTATCACATACAGACAGACAATTTCTGGGGACTTTTTTATATAAGAAGGAGATAGAGAACATTGATGCCTGAGTTTGTTGGTATTTACCATTAAACATCGGCGATCCAACCTCATATGCCTGTGCAGAGAACCAAACATTCTTATTGTTTTTTATTTCTAAACACATCATATTTCCTAGTTTTGTGCTCAACAAAACACCGTCCCTTTAGAAAACTGTTTAGCAGACCGTATTAATTTAATTAGAGTTTTCAACAATTTCTTTTAACGTTACCCACAATGGGCGAAGGACGGTACAAACGTTTAACACAAATTAAATGACGATGGACTTGTTTTTATAATGATATAACGCCCCGTGGTTTTACGCGCGTAACCTAACATAATAAGTTATGCGAGTAAATTTAGTAAGAGCTAGTGTCACGCTGCATTGCAACGAAATTGAGCCGGCTTTATCCCTCACGTGATACCGCCGTGAAGTGGCAGTTACGTCGAAAACGTCACGTTTCTTGCAGGTAGCGAATTTCCGCTGTGACGGTGAAAGGTGCGATATAGAAATATTAAATATTATGTGTAAATAAAGTGAAATAGGGACCAAACAAACCCTTACGCATATCCCTCACTTTACAATAACGATCGTTGTGAAGGAGCTAACTCCATGTGTGTGAGCTTTTAAGCAGTTTTTTTATGTTCCCAAAATATTGTACTGTCGCGAGTATCAGCCAATATGTACATAATTATATCTGACTGCTTGTGTAATGAGCAATCACAACAAACATATGATGATTTGAACAAAGCCAACAGATAATTATTAAACGAATTCTGCCGTAATTTGGCGTCAGGGGCTTAGTGAGCCAATAACTCCGTGTTAAAACGCCACTATACGGTTGCGAACATATTTACATAATTGGAAGGCATATCACTATTCTTTACTAGATGCAGTTGTGATTTTCCGTGCATTGAATTTTGTTCAATATGATGGTATCAATAGGAAAAAGCGCCTTCCTAACTGAGGCCAGGTGTCAGGATGTCAACCTGACCTTATACATACAGTCCTGACGTTAGAGGGGGCTTCTCTTTGTATCCCTCTTATAAGAAGAAGGGACTAAGGTGCAGGAGGTCGTGCACTCTTTGAAGCCCCCTTATGATAAGAAGGGAAAAGGTTGAGGCGATTTTTAGCACGAGGCAAGGGGTCCCACCCCATTGCACTGCCTCAAAGTTGGCGCGGCTATCCTGTGGTGCGGGTCAACCTCATCTCTAGAGGTAGTGTTGGTCCTTTAAGGGACTGACTAGCTACTGTGTGAGTGTGTGGTGTAGGCCGAAAAACCATCATCTGTCGTTTAAAAAAATCGCTGTGATGTTTTGCAGTATTATCATCAACGTTCCAAAATAACGCTCTATACGCGCTCAAGGCGCAAAATCTTGGTCACACATGCACCACCTTGGCGAGTCGTGTCGATTCGAACCAACGTTCCAAGATGTTCCAAAGTGATCTATTCTATTGACTTGACAAAGTCCGGGTGAGTTTTCGCTCTCATTTTCTTGTAACCGTAACGACACCAGTAAAAATACGAATTGGCCCACCTATACTGTAGGTTGCATAGTCGATTATCTACATAATACGTTTAACATAATTCTCTATTTTCAATAATGTACGAATATCAAAATTCCTGCAACACAGGTTCCACGTCACTGGACTTTCGTAAATTCATGGGTCATATACATCATTATATTTTTATTACTAACAAATTAGACCAAAAAAGCCTTAGTTCTACTAGCTAATTATACTTAAGTTGTGCAGCTGTGTACAGACAAGAAGAAATGATATAATGAAAAAGTAAATAAAAGTCCTACCTCATACTAGACTTATTAACATAACGCGGAAACAGCTAAATATTTCGCAGAAAAATATTCAAATATGCGTGAGCCATTTGAATTCCAATTTTCTAAAGTATTCAAATTTTCTTACATCTGTTGGAAGGGACTCAGGGTGAGGTGAAATTCTTCGTAGTCCCAAAATTACTCGAGTGATAAATTTAGGCCTTTGTTAACTACGTGCAGAATGTATTTGTTTTTACCTTAACACAATTATAAGGGGCTCTAATATTTTTTATCATCCACTACATGAAGCTTTGAGTAATAAAGGTTCCAACTGAGACGTGCTATGGTAAAGCTCTTTGACCTAGCTACTTAAAAGTACTTTATAGGGCTCACATGAATGGATTTGGTTACATATTCGATTATCTTAATGTATCTTGTCAAACGGATAATCTTTTATATTTCTTTTAAACTTACCTGTACATTTGTGTCATAACATGTTTTTATATCAAGACGTAACTAGTCATGCGATAAAACTTAAAAGATATACAAATAAGTTATTGACTTCAATAGGAATGTTGTTTTTTCAAGTCGGGCATTTACATTTTGTGTATCTTGCTAATATTATAATATTATATACGAAAGTTTTAATGGATGTATTTATGTTCCGTTTATGTATCACGCCCACTTTTTTTTTGACGACGAATTTTGATGTAACTTCGCAATGTTGTAGCGTGTGTACTAAAATAGCACATAAGCTATAGAAATTCTAAATTTTGCATGTAGTTTTGTACGAAATCACGGGCTACAACGGGCTAGTATTTGTATCTATCTTTTAGGAGTCATATCAGCCAATTATATTGTAATTGTTGGAGTTAACTGATGATAACGCCACAAACAATAACTTACACACGCTTTAAATGTTTGTCTATGCAGAATCGCAACAATACAAACCTCAGTGGCTGAATTGTTGACGAGGAAATTGCACCGAAATGAAACACGCACAAAAAATTAAAGATTAATCTAGCGGCAACAAAAAAAAATAGGGCGTAAAAAATTGGAACCGACACTACCGCTTCAAAAATGGAAAATAATATTTTTCAGTAAGGTTTTTTATACGAACAAATGTACACATTGGTTCTATATAACCTTTCTCTTACCTATTACTAAGTTCTGTAAATTTTATCTCATTCATCGTTATTATCAGCCCTTATCGGTCCACTGCTGGACAAAGACCTCTTTCAATGAACGCCAAGATGATCGATCGACAGCTACTGGACGGTTTCGTCAACCCACCTGGTGTACGGTCTACCAACACTTCATTTTCCTAAACGTAGCCTGCACTCCAGAATCTTACTGGTCCATCTGCTACATGTTCTTCTGAGCATGTGACCAGCCTATTGCCACTCCAGCGAGCTTATTCTTCGCGTGATATCGGATACTTTAGTTCTCTATCTTAGGTATAGGCGACGTGAGAATGTGACGAAGCTTCCGGAATGTTGCTTAACCCAACAGAATCCTCCTATCGGCTTCCTTCTCGAAGTTATGTTTACTTAATTGCAATAGTTGCCCGAGGTAGACGTATTCATCTATGACTCCGAGAATAGCACCATCGACGTAGAGCGGCCTCGGGAAAGAACATGTTCGTTGAACATTACTGTTGTCTTGTCCAAGTTCATCCAAAGGCAATACGTTGGCAGGATTAAGAGCAACAGGAGGAGGTGCTTTTGGCAAGGGGTGAGAATGTCCCAAAGCCGGTGGGGTTGTCCTGTAGTGCGGTGCAACCCCATCTGTGGAGGTGGAGTTGGTCCCTTCGGGGGCTGATGATTTCTTGTTCCGGGGCACCTCACCAAGTTTGGCACTGATGGCACTCGCGATGGTTTTTGTGGGTATTCGGCACTATCATGTGCCGCGAGTGCCACACACCACCGGGCTGGTGTGGGCGCGTAAATGCGTTTCCCTGCGTCAACAAAAAAAAAAGGAGTCGCATATCAGAATCCCGCCTAGGTAATGGATGTTTATATATGTATTTCTATATTTACTAAATATATAAAAATCTTAAGTACATTTCCGTTGTCTAGTATCTGTAACACAAGTCCTTACAGTATTCACGAGAGGACTAGGCTAACGCGGTGTAATGAGTCCACATATTTTTATTATTATACTCTTACTTACTACTGTAAACATGCCCTATTACTATTTTAAGCTTTGAGTGTTGGCGCAGCATTTAAGGAAATCACCGTAAACTCGATCTTCTCAAAACTTGTAACGTACTTAGTACGTACGTGCGAACGATTTTACACTTTACCAGACATCTGTTGCGTGGACCTGGCTAAAGTGTGTAAGCATTAAATGTTACTAGCAGTTATCACTCAGTTAATCGTCTGCACTTATATACTAATATTATAAAGCGGAAACAATTAATTTTTTATTTATGTGCATTAATTAGGCTTAGAAAATACTGCACCGAGTTTAAAAATTCTTTAAATATCTAATCATAAAATTTTTTAAGACGTCCTAAAATGATTGAATGATTATGAAAACTTCGAAAATATTACAAAAATGTGAAAGAAATATAAAAGTAAATCCTTATTTAGCTGCAGACATTGAAGACTAGCTGTCCCGACAGATGTTCTATCTTAAATTTAAGTTGTAGTCATGGTAACACGTACTGTTAACGAGGTTGAATTTAACTTTTACCATATTTCGTGAAATATTTGTGTAAAGCTGGACAGGTAGTTCCATTATATTCTCATTTTACTGCGGAACTGAAATGAAAATAAAATTGAAAAGGAGTGTATAGAGAAAGTTTGAAAAAGGAGGGTGGGCCTGCCAATGCCCAACATGGGACACACATAATAAAGTTAGCTGTCGGGGAAACGAGCAAAAAAAGAGATACAAACCACATACTAAAACGTTTAACGTAATTAATCATAAGATCAATGTTGAATGTTACCCTTTGTCTGCTGATATATATAGATCAGCAGACAAAGGGTGACATTCCAGCAACATTAGTGCAAATTGAAGGCTTCGTATAGTTATATTAGACTATAATTAACCATTTAATGTTATACACCGTTCAACTCAACGAACAGTCTTTATCTTCATAATTAGTAAATATTCCTAAACAGATGGAGTATTCGAAACAAGCCCCAAAGTTCCTGTATATTAGTTTACAGTTTAGTGTTTTAGCTTTATGAATATGCTACTAGTTTGGTAACTAGACTGAAATACCTATTAGTGTGTAACCGTCTGAAAATAATGATATTATTATGATAAGACACAGTAGTGATATAAGTTCAAAATTAATTAGAAAATATATGAATTATTTTTATTCATTGTTCATAGTATAGGGGGATAAACGAGAAATCGAAGCCTTTCAACGACTACCGACACCCATGAACATCAGCATAATTATGCCGATACGTTGCCCTCCTTTTTAACTCCCCCCCACCAATGGGCTAATCTCTAATTACTAAGATAGGTTCTTACCTACCGCTTACAAAACTTAGTAAGTATTCTGCAATGGGCCGGAACGGCCGGTGTGATACCTCTCACTAATATGATACCACAGCTTGGCTATCGTATTTCGTGACAAGAAAACCATGCTTGACTGAGACCACGAGACCACGGTCGGACTGAGTCCACCCGTGACCATGATTGCTGTAAAGCTTCTGCAACGTCGTGCTAGTGAAATAATTATATAAACCGTCATAAAATCCATAAAATTAGTTTTACTGCGATAATTAAAATTCGCTGAAACTTAAGACATCAATATAGGCTGTTACTATTGGAGGGGCAAAG
The DNA here is from genome assembly GCA_017140195.1 of Eumaeus atala. Lineage (NCBI taxonomy): Eukaryota > Metazoa > Arthropoda > Insecta > Lepidoptera > Lycaenidae > Eumaeus > Eumaeus atala. Next base: position 695,922 of record JAFELO010000615.1, on the reverse strand, counting down.
AAAATGAGGACAGTGCATCTGCACATGAATTATGTATATATTTATGGGCGTTGACAGTCATAGGAAGATTTAATCAAGTCTTAGGCTGCTTGATTGTCCCTAAAAAAAATCTTCTCTTCGTTAACTGTACTGAGTTATCCAACGAACCAGAAACTTACACGATATTTTGTATAAGTCTTGAAGGCCCGGGTCTTTGACTACCATCAAACCTGTATTCGGGGCTTGTGTCATAGGTTTTTCAATGTTCCGGAAACTTCAAAACTTTTAAAAACTTGAGATCCTCTAAACCTTAATACGAGTAAGAACATAATTGAAAGACTTTGAAACCTTCACTACTGTTCAAAAATCACTGTCTAACATTATACTAAAAATGGCATAAGGTGAACTATTATTGAGGTCCACCACTAGTTTAATTTAAATGCATAATATCCTCTCATTTTCGTCGCGGTAAATATATATTTTGGGGTAGCGCAACGCTGTATTCTTTTGAGCTGAACATGTGCTCATTGACGATATTGCACGGGGCAAACGCAAGACCAAGCCGAAAGTATCCCCTGCGGCTCCTGTTGTTAATTTCTGCAACGTACGGGGGCCGCAATTCCTGATAAGCCGGCTTTGCTCTTCTTGACCGAAACGCAAATATCTTCTCCAATTGATACATCATACCACTCGTACACAAGGTATGAGCTAGTACACTCCTTTTGCCGCATGCTGGAGGATATCTACTTTCATCGCCTCTGCAATCTTGAAGAGACGGATCTCTCCATCATTCGGCTACGCGTAGATTGCGACGACCACCCTCGCATCTATGATTTCCTTCATAGATCCCACAGTGGTAATGCGGAAACTGACCGACACATCGAAAAGGCTACGGATTCCCTTCTTAAACAGATCCCGAACGCAGAGATCGTGGTTCTTGGCGATTTTAATGCCCATCACGCTGAATGGCTAAATTCAGGCATTACTGATCACGCGGGTTGATCTGTTCACGACTTTTCCTTAGGATATAGTTTAACCCAATTTGTCTCATCGCCTACGCAAATCCCGGATGTGAAGGACCTTCCCTGTTGGACCTCCTGCTGGCATTCACATTGGAAAGCTACCAGGTTTCTGTCGATGATCCACTGGGCTCGTCAGACCACTGTCTTGTCCGAAATTTGGTGCAAGTAACACGCAGATCGCAGCCACTTTTCCTTGGCTTCCAGCGTGTCTGGCACTATAGGATACTAGGATAAGATGTGTTTCTTCTTTGCATCTTACCCATGGGGACGGATGATTCTTACGCTGGTTGCGGACGCTGTTGCTGATGTGGTGCAGCAAGGAAAGGAGCTCTTCATACCACACTTATCGGAGCACATTGCTGGTAAATCACATCTGTGGTTCAATCGCTCCAGCAGACTGGCGCTACGCCGTATGCAAGGTTCTGCGCTTTTGCGACGGCGTCCCAGGATAAAAAAACCAGCACATCCAAAATCAAGTATAATCATGCTTCCAGGTCCTACAAGAGAGTTATTGATGGGGCACAGTCCGATTACATCAGCAGAATTGGCAGTAGGATATTTCGCCTTCCTTCGGGAACTCGTGCTTTCTGGTCCCTCGCCAAGGCTGACCTAGGGAATTTTGCTCAGCCATCCTTACCACCTCTGCACCGGAACGATGACATGTTGTCCCATGCCGCAGAAGAGAAAGCCGATCGCCTGGGCTCTCTATTTGTGTCCAACTCTACTTTGGATTACCGAGGAAATCCACCGCCTTCTATCCAGCGGTGTGAAAACTCTATGCTGGATATTGAGTTTCGGCAGATTTACGTGCGCAAGAGCTACTATCCTTGGACATCCACAAGTCGAGTGGGCCCGATGGCATCGCGCCGATTGTGCTGGAGATATGTGCTCCGGAGTTGACACCAATGCTGTCGCGTCTTCTCCGATACTCCTACTCTGTTACCGTCGTCCCATGCTCTTGGATGACGGCTTTGGTGCAACCGATCCCTAAAATAGGTGACCGCTTGGATCCATCGAACTGCCGACCTATTGTGATAACCCACTTGTACTCCAAAATTATGGAAACCATAATTATTTGCCAGCTCCTTCGTTATTTACAGAAACAAATAATATGGTTTCCGTCAGGGACGCTAGGCTGACGACCTATTGACCTACTTAATGCACCGGTGGGTGGAGGCAGTTGAGACCAAGGGGAATGCCCTAGCTGCTAGTCTGGATATAGCGAAGGCTTTTGATCGGGTCTGACATAAAGCACTCCCTTCGAAGCTTCCATCTTATGGGCTGCCTGGAAAACTATGCGACTAAATCACGAGTTTTTTGACAGATTGCAGCATCAAGGTTGTTGTCAACGGTGCTTTCTCGGACCTTAAATCTGTCAATGCTGGTATTCCATAAGGGGGTGTTCGGCCTCCCACTGTATTCATTGTTTGCGGTTGACAGAACTGGTGATGCACTATACCCTGACCGCACCAATATTTCCCGGGAAAATATCACCAAATATCGGAACCAAATTGTGTCCGAAGCCGAGTCTTTGTTGACGAATGTCTAGGAATGGAGCCGACAAAATTTAGTCCAATTTAATCCCAAAAAGACACAAGTTTGCGCGTGCAAACTGTGCGTTTCAACCGCAATTTCTTACCGCGCACAACATCCATGTGGAACCAGCTGCCACCGTCGGTATTTCCGAGCCGATACGATATGGGGTTCTTCAAGGAAAGAGCTTACTCCCATCTTAAAGAACGGCAACGTGCCTACATAACCCCGGACCATGCGGATGGCTACAGGTGGCGGTAGCTACTTACCACCTGTTCGTTTCCCCTTTATCCTATAAAGAAATATATATTTATTACTATATACACAAAATATTGGCAACGCTTGATGTCGATGGAAACGCAATGTCTGTAGACCCGGGGCGCATTAACTATATGGACGACCAACAGTCGCCCGATTTCGGTAGCCATGTGGTTAAAAATTTCAAAGACAAATTAGGTCAAATTTTAGGTAACTATTTTTTAGATATTCTGAAACAGAATCGAGTACTAAATACGCTTTCTAACTTTCCAAAGTATTTTAACAAAAATCCTCTATCGAATTTATACAGTATTGACTAAGTAATGTAGATTGATACTTAATATGCCTATTAACACTCGAGCAGAGTCTGACTGTGGGTGTTCAAATATTAGATGAACGTGCCCCATCTTTGTCATTCAATGACTAAAGGATGACTTACATTAGACCGAGTTGGGCCCATTTATATTTACACGCCCAGTGCTCGGTTGTCACTCGGTTGCCCTGTTACCGAATTTAATACAGAATTGAATAAGTAATTTAGATTGAAAGCTAAATATGCCAATTAACACTGGAGCAGCGTTTGATTGTGGGTGTTCAAATATTGGATAAACGTGACCCTCTCTTTATTACTCAATGGCTAAAGGACGGCTCAAGATCGACCAAACTGGACTGCGACCGGGCGTCGGTAATTTTTAGATTTGTATTACTTGAGCCCAGCCGAAGTGGCTACAAAATGACTAGTGAGTAATGGTGACGATATTTTTTGAGAATAAAGCAATGTACAATGGGATGGAAGCAAATTTATAAAAATCGTAATAAGACATTTTCGAGTAGACTGCACACGGCACTCTTCTGTTGTACTTGGCTTCTCCCCTCATCACGCGTTGCCTATGTATGTACTCCTACATTCAGTATGTCAAGGCTCACATAAATCAGCATTATTCAAATGCAAGTATGTCGCCCTGCACTTCATCTCCACCTCCGGGAACTCACAAACCGGAAAATACGCGACAGGACCACTTTAAGATGGCATCACGTGAGTGAGAGGCATTTTCAACGTCCTGCGGGTAAAATGTAGCGCATCTAACGTACAACATGTCATGCGGGACGCTCGGCCCGGGCTCGGTACGGTCTAATAGGCTTCCTTAACTGTTAGTTCCGTTATCGCTCCGGCTTTTCTTTTATTGTCCATTTCTGTTACGCTAAGCATAATGATATGGTCTTAATCGAATCGTCTAAGTGTGTGATTTGCTTTCATAGCAGCTCATTATACACACTAAATATATATTTAGTAATAGCTAATGCCGTGCTGCATTGCAGTGTAATTGAGGCGACACGCACATGATACCCGAAACGAGGAAGGGACGGCCACGCCTAGGTGTTTAGTAATTACGCGGATGTTTATGGGTAAACTCCGTCATCAAAAGGCCGCATAAATATAACATGCATGTGATTGCACAAATTTTGTGCGTATACTTCAATCGGTAAATTTGTTTTCATGTATGCTTTGTCATTTTCTAAAATTCTTAGTGGTAGGGGTTTGAATATGGAACTACTACTAGTATTACACAGTAATACCTGCAGCCGCATATACGCACTGTAGTGGTTTAGGTAGCGGCGTAATTGGGCCGGCACGACTGGGAAGGACAGTTTCGCTGTGGCGTTTTGTGTGCTTTATGAGTAGCAGGTAGCCCAGGAGAGAAGGAACAGCGCACCAGCACAGCAATTATGTGGATGTACTAGGCGTCTTATAGGGGGCTATAGTACAAAAGAGATAAAACAATCTTACACGTCGCGAGCCATATAGTGCTCTGTTTTTCATTCTTCTTCTTCTTCTGTCTGATTGGCTCTGTATCGTAGCAGTATTTGTTACCTCTACAAGCTGTCTCAGATTTGAATACCGCCGAGAAATAAGATGTTTATTTATTATGTGTTTCTATAAATATTGCCTTAGCAAAAGTATTATGTGCAAACCAGCCAAGCCTCGACGGAGCTGCTTGTTTCTCTATAGAAAGTAATGAAATCTTTAAGCAAAGCCAAGCCAACGTAAGGTTCTTTACTGCAAATCCCTTAATGATATAGTAAGACTCTATATTTAACAGGCGGCTGCCGCTATCATGGCGAAATCCTCTTATGTATGGATAGGCATATCCACTAAGCAGTCTTTGGAACGATGTATCGACTTCTATTATGTCTTATATTATATGAATTTACGAGAAATGGCACGTCAAGCACGAGACATATCATATTATATTTAATACTACCACATCAACTCGCCACCGCACCGCGGCGATCTTTGGAAAACCCTCTACATATGAAAAGGTAGTCACCCATTTTGTACATCACTAAACTTACTTAGATGTGTCCGAATTTGAAACATTATAATGTTGAATAGAAACACAAATTATTGGAAAATTGGATTTGATATTTTTTAGGACACAGTAAGTACTAGTTTAATTTAACCAATCAAATTAAAATATTGCTTTCGTACATAGGAAATTTCACCGAATCTCATTGTTATCATAATATATGTACACCGAATGAAAATGATAAAAACACGCGCTGGCAAGGGTAAAGACACCGGGCGAATCAGCTGTACGGACGAGTAGAGTGCGTATGGTCTAGGTAATCGTAAAGTAAAGTTCAAAGAAAACTGCGACAATCTATTTTATTTTTTCTCACATATTAGGAATCATAATTATATAGTACTGAATACGTTCTGTGATTTCAAACAGTGTCTTAAAGACACCGTGTATTTTAAGATTTTTTGGGTTGGAAACCCTGGGAGGATTCTTACAATTCTAGAAGTATTTAAAAAATTGTGTATGTATCATTATTATCCGTTATGATGTATGCTAAAATAAAATTTTACTTTTATGAAAATTACCCTTTTCTGGATGTCGGTGAGTTGTTTTCAAAACATTAATAATCGCTCGTACCGGACGGTATGTGTTCCACTACGTTTATAGCTTCCTCACTTTTAAGAGTTTCAAGTTTGACAATAAATTCTGCGAAGATAAACACGAGTAAGAAAAACCATTCGTGGCATCACTGGAGGTGCTCACCACAAATATGGTGTAATAGAGAAATAATACACAATTTTAATGTGGACCCAGCTACTTCCCTCGTTATTTCCGTTCCGATTCGACTTAGAGTTCTTTAAGAAAAGAGCATACTTTCCTTAAAGGCTGGTAACGCGTCTAGACTAGGCGTCGTACAGATGTCTAAGGGCGATGATATATGGTAGTCACAACCTACCTGCTCGTTTGCCGCCTACCTCATAAAAATACAGACATTTACGCTAGTCCTACACAAAAATCGTAGATAAGTTGCATTTCTTCCGACTGTGTCAGTAGGAGGGTAATAGAGCCGTTGCTACGTAAATACTTATGTATTAAGATTTCTACATTCTCGAATGCATTCTGAACAACTTGACGGCTTATAACGTTTACAGTTTCGTTACATTAGTTTAGATGCCACGCATAATACTGTGCGCATTAAATTTCTTTGTCTTTTACGGGCTTGGCCCACCTCCAGTTCCCATTACCGCTACGCCTGTCCAGCCTGGATCGATAGCGGCAACGACTTACTATCCTTTGATATGTTCTCAGGGAGCACGAGGACAAAGCTAAAATTGTCTTGGAATCCGCAACGAATGTGATCAGAAAAAAATAGTAGGAGTAAGAAGTAATTCCGATTTCCCGCCCTATCCAAATCAGGTGACAGTCCAAGGTTGCAATTACTTAGCCTAGAAAAAAGAGAGCAACCAGGTTAAACCCAGCTGCTATACACCACGGAGAAACAGACAAATGATTAGCTGATATTGACTATGCCTTACGATATCTACTTTGTTATTATAAGGGCCTTTACTATGATTGACCAATGTCTATTTGCTGCTAGTAATATTTATATCAAAATCGTTTAAAAGCACGAAAGTCTCTCACGTTGTCCACGACATCACCATGGTAAGCTACTCCCACAATACTATGAGTACCAAGCATTATGTTACGCTGAAGTTGTTGAAGACCACACTCCCACAAGACGTGATGTGCGGTTTGTTCTCGTTCGTCACCCGTAGTCAAACAATCATTGAGAGGTGACGGTAGAAGTTTAAAATAAAAACGATTGCTCTTAAAGTTGCGGTGATCAGTTAGAAACTGAGTGATGTAATAAGCAATTTGTCTCCGGTGATTTGATAGTCGGTCCAGCACGTATGTTAAAAGTTATAAAAATGACGTCTTTTAGTTGTATTAAACTAGCGGTGCTGCCATTCACAAATTAAGTTCTGTGTAGTGACGTCTACCTTACCAAAGCTATCACTTTACGCCTATATGTAAGTCATTGGTCGGGGCATTGTCCGACTCACCAGCAAAGCAGCAATGGTGTCATAATAATAATTATTATAATATCTGTGGACTTATCACACCACGTTAGCCTTGTCCTGTGCTAAGTACATTAAGGACTTGTGTTACAGGTACTAGACAACGGAGATATATTTAATATTGTTATAAATTTAAGAAATTGTATATATTTAAGAGTTTTATTACAGAAATACATACAATACGTAGATAAATCTATTTATAACCTAGGCGGTATTCGGACCCGCCTTCCTCTGGCGTAACACGCGGACTAACCGCCGCGTTACCAACTGTTTGTTTTTTATTTATAATATTTTTTGTTTCGCGGGGATTGTATTTATGCACAGGCACTGAACCTGGTCGGGGCCGTATTGGTGTTGTGTTAGGTAGGTGTGAAAGCTCACTGAAGTACGCGTTTGTTTACAGAGCCGACGTTCCGCGACGCGACTGGCGGGTCTGTTTCCACTGGGTTTTAATTGAATCTCATGTATCATAGCCGCCGTAGTCTAACCCGGTATACACATTCATGTCCTCGTATCATCAAAAATATATCAAAACAGCCGGAATTGTGATTTTCTTCCGAAACCGACAAGCCATAGCTATATTACATAAATTCATCTCCTCGTATCGTCAAACATATAACAAATTGGCCGGAGTTATGATTCTCTTCTCAAACCGAAAAACAAAAAATATAGCTAATATTACACAAATTCATGTCCTCGTGTCATCAAAAATGTAGCAAAATAGCCTGAATTGTGATTTTCTCTGAAACCGAAAAGCCGCTATATTGTTGTATTTATTTTAAGCCAGAGTTAATGCTAGCCACAAAAATGCAAAGTTTCGTTAATTATTATCGTGCGCGCAGTCAGAAACAGATAAGCCGGATTCGGTGACACGCCGAATCGTACATTTATTTTAAAATGTTATTAAATTGTTTTAATAGTGAGAAGTTAACAAATATTATTATGTTTTTGTTTAATGTCTATATACTTGTCAAAATAGGGGTTGTTAAGCCACATCGTTTAGCCGCAATATCTCTGATGCCAGAAATATCAATTGTTTTATAGGATAACTGTAGGGATTCCTATCAAAACGAAGCTACTCACGGAAACCTAGCTTGGCAATAATCACTTTGAAAAGTTGTGTTGGCAAATTTGTACCACACCGTTAAAAAAATAATTATAAAACCGATATTAGAAAATATATAATGTCCCCTTATCCGTTAGAAAAGTTTTCGTCTGAAAAAATAAATTATGGAACAAAGAATGTACTTTCGTGCTTTCAATTTTTGCTAAAATATCTCCCCTCCAGCTCACCTCTGCCGGCTGATGGCATCCGTAGTAGTATTTATTGATATGGAAGCATAGCCAGACTCGTGCAAATTAATAATGTTAATACGTATATGGACTTAAATTTGTAGACGAAGCAAGTAATAGAAATCCGGAAAAGACTGCATATAAAAACAATCGGCGTTCTAAGAACTACAACCACATTGTTCATTATTCCTTTTACTACATACAATGCGTAAAGCTAGAACGTGTCAGCTGATAGCGCATTAGATGGCCCATCTCGCCTTTTTATTTTTAAATATTGAAACCACACGCTACAAAATAAGTAGATTGAACCAAATTTCTTGTAAATGGCTGCTGATAAGCTAACTTTATATATGAAAGAATCACATGAGATAGAAAATACCGCGGGTCCGACAACCAAAGATTCAAAATAAAATGAAATTAATTTCAAATAAAATACTGATAACAATAAGACTACTTTTACGGATTTTATCGCGGTTTATTGAATTATTTATCTATCCCGACGTTTCAGAAGCTTTACAGCAACCATGGTCACGGGTCATCCGTAAAAGTAGTTTTATTGTAATGACTAAAACATTCGCGTAAACTTTAGACAAAATACTGATACTATATTATCGCTTTTACTACATACAATCCATAAAGGCAGATCGTCGTTTCGGCGGCGCGTTCACCGAAGATCCTGTTAAACAATGCTCCTGTGGAGCTAATAGCGAATTTTGACCCATCCCGCCATTTCACTTTTAAACATTAAAGCCACAAGCTCGCAGTTACCCTCAAAAGCTTTACTTCAATGAATTGCAGTACTTTTGTATATTATGGTTCCTTATTCCCCAAGAAGATCTTAGCCGACACATCTGGACCACATCACGCAGCGACAGCACCCGCAATAGTGCTAATAAGTCAGAGTCTGATCAAGCGTTGTTAATACAAATATTAATGTTCACTTAAGCTTTGACACAAAATCATCGAAATCTGATCGATCGAAATTTTAGATACCAGAAGTGAAAATTTCTGAGAAGCGTTACTGAGAAGCCATGTCTATATAATGAGACAGAAACACGAAAGGATAAAGGCGGTAAGGATGTAAAGAAACACCACAAAAAGAGTAAATAAACAAATAAAAAGTATATAAGTATAACATTATCGCTTTTAGTGCATACAAACCTTAGCGCTAGACTGTCGTTTCGGCAGCGCGGTCGCCGCGGATCCTGTTAAACACGCGCTTGTGGAGCTAATAGCGCATTAGACGACCCATCTCGCCATTTCACTTTTAAATATTAAAGCTTGCACGTACTCTGGAAAGGCTTACTTGTGGATAACGAGATTGCAGTGCTTTTGTATAATGAGGTTTCTTATTCCGTAATGATATTTGAAAATAAAATGCATCGTGCTTGATAGAATTCAAAATTATATCAACCGACAGTTTTTTAGGTTATACTTCTTTTGGCGTGTTAGGAATAAATGAGATTCGACTCGTGACTGACTCGGCTGCTGTAAAGCTTCTGAAACGTAGCTAAAGTGATAGCTTCTTAAATAATTGAATAAGCCGCTTTTTCTCCTGCTACGCCAAAAAGTATAACTTCTAACGCGTGCACAAAAGCACACACACATTTTTATTAATATTACTTTGAGCCCGAGGATTGGCGTAGCAAAAATAATGACTCTACTACTTCATAATTTATACATATTTGTACCTACTCTATACTATATAATCATGAAAAGCATTTCAAATAATTTCTCTTATATTTTCTTTAATTTTTTAAAAGAAAAGTTGATGACCATTATTTTTGGATTCCAATTGAAACGAAAATTTCTTCTATGATCTTCTTAAGTAAGTTGAAATCCTACCAATGTGAAAACGTAAGCATCAATACACACACACTTACATTCCTTTAATATATTTCTATTTGTATAGTTTACGAGGCCAAACGAATAGTAGGAGCCGTTAACTATCAACGCCCAAAAACATCCACGCAGAGGTTAAGCAGACGTTTTGACCCTCTTTCCTCAAATGCCACAGGAAACTTAGAAACCGTATAAAATACGACAGGATAGGAAGAGGTAGTGCCATGCATGGTGCGTGACACTACATCCTGCTATGCAACGGAATTTGGCCGGCACGACTGGGGAGGTAGCTCTCGCTCACTTCATACCACCTTCGTAATCTTCATACCTTCGTAAGTGCAAAGTGCGTGGTAAGGAATTTATTATTCTTCCCACAATCTGAACACAAACTGTAAGCTATTAAGTTCATTAAGTAAAAGGACGCGTAATCTTAATATTAAGTCATTATTGTAAGTGTTAATTTTTTAATAATATTTTTAAATATTTCACTTTTTTTAATATGATAGAAAACATGCGCTTTTATGATATTGAAATGGTCTCCTAGTAAATAGCGCCATCTATTAGCTAATAGCCGCACCTAGAAAGTGTTGCCAGGTTAAAAAGAAGACCACTATTTGGGAACGGTATTTCTAATTAGTGTATACTTATTATTATTTCTATTCATTTATTCGTCTTTTAAAGCTTGATAGTAGTAGGACAGTAGGGAGTAGGCGCTAATATGGCGGATAATGAGGTGGGGCGTCTTCGGCAGCTCTTTGAGGTGGAAGTTCATCGCAAGTCTGAGCTGAGGAGCTTATGTCGATCGGTAGAAAGGCGGGATTCGCTCCCAGGACCTCGCTTGCTTGGATTCCTTTACACGGATTAAGCTCAGCCGGGCGCCATCATGGACTTTAGTATCGCGCAGAATACTTTGCAGCGTATTGCGGAAGTATCCAACGTAATGGTCAGTGCAACTAAATTTAAAATGAATGCTGCAGGACGGGACGCAATAAATCAAGCTAATAAAGGCGTTTTAGCTGTAGTTGCTGCCTTAGAACTGAAGCTTGCTGAGTCTGAACACCAAGTAACAGCGACCAAGTTAAAATACTTGCAACTAGAACTGACCACAAGCTCCGGTAACCCAGCAAACATCTGCCCATTTCAGTCGGTCACAACAGGCACCCATACGCTTCGCTGCAGGGCCAGCCAACGGTCGCCATACCTGATAATCAAGGTCAAGCATTACTGTTTTACCCAAACTCAGAGTAAATGAAGACTTCTGAGGACACCAAAACCGAGCTGCAGAAGACAGGAAAACCTGGTAGCGTGGGCATTCCATACATCGAATGGGCAATTCTGACATTGCGATCAGGGCCGCTACACCTGCAGCCGCCGATAAATTTAAAGCCGCTGCCCCACCGACTCTCAAGGCTACGAAACCCAGGGCTCGGTGCCCTTTGGTCGCCATCCGTAACCTTAGAACGGACCCGACAGAATATAGCCCTCTTGGAGACCTACAGGCCACGAATATTTTGGACGATCCAGAATGGACTAAAGAGAAACTTCGTTCAAACTGCAAGGTTGCCTACAAGAAGGATGGACGTAACGGCGGGTGTAAAACGGTCGTGCTAGAGTGCTCATCAGATCTTCGTGATAAATTGGTTGGCCTTGGTCGTGTCTATATTGGCCGGCACGAAGCTGATATATGCAACTACCTACGTATCACATGCTGTAACAAATGCCAAAAACAAGGACACCCAGAGAAATACTGTATGGCAACCAAAATGGTATGCGGAAAGTGCGGAGATACGTGATATCGTAAATCCAAATGTCAGTCACAAAGTGATTGACGCAAACAGTACTTATAATATTTTGCTGTCTTGAGGTGTCATGTTTACTTTTTGATTTTTTTATTTTCACCAGTGGATCTCAAGCAGAGGGAAGAACCCAGCCATCTTCTCTATTGAAATTTGGATGTTTTTTTATTTCAATAGTCACACGGATCATATCGACTATTTCACACCATTTCTGTAACCGTTATGTTGGCTTCACAGTTGGTCACCGCACGCTTTGGAAGGTTTCCACAATGGGATGTCCCCAGGGTTCGGTGTTGGGCCACCCGCTATGGAAACTTCTCCCGGACGACTTTCTTAAATTGCCGAGACCAGAGATTGTAAGTTTTATGGCATATGCAGACGATTTTGACGGTTGCGATCGAGGCACCTCGACGCGCCGTTATCGAAGAAAAATGTGCCACGATCTTGAACAATTTATCGGATTGGAGGAACCGCAATATAAATTAATAATTTTCTGCAGCCAAGTCACAAACTATGACAGTTAAGGGTCGTTTTAAAAGCGGACAGATCGTTACGATAAATAGTACCTAGATCACGAGTGTATCTGCGACCAAGGTGCTTGGGGTATATAGAGAAGATCCTTTGCGCTAATTACGGTTTTGTTCGGGAGGGTCTCAAGTGTCTCCTCCTCCTAGTGGGGTGTAAATTATCGGGCACATATGATCCTGTATCACGAAACCTATGTTTCTATCCTGACAAATGCTGCAGCCCTTTGGTGACGACGCTCTCATTTGTGTGTTGTACGTGGTGCATTATTATTCCCCCAAAGACCAACTTTGATTTTATTGACGAAGGCCTACAGATCATGCAGCAGTGCGGCGCTACCAGTATAAGCCGGCGTTCTGCTTGCCGAACCAGAGGTTTTTCGATCGGCACGCGTGCAGGAGGGGTGCTCGGGGCTCAAGGGCAAGGGGCATAATAAAAAGAAAAGCGCTATCGCGGACAATGTCATCTCAACTTGGCAGTCACGCTGGGCTGCGTGTGCCAACGGGAGGGAGCTGTCCAGAAGTTACAGCGCGTCTGGCATATCAACGGGTGGAACATGAGTACGTTATTTATGACAGCGGGGATTAAGGAAGTTCAACGCCCTTGCATGACAACAAAACAACAAGCGGAGGTGTATGGGCATCGGTAGTCATCGAAAGCCTCGGATGCCTAGTTTGCCCCCTATAGACTAGCACATACTTTTTCCTAAAATTTCAACCCTAATTTGAATAATTTTACTGCCGCATTAATCGCGGTGATATGATATTGTGGGGAAGTAAAACGTAGAGCAATGCATCGGCATAATTATTTTAATGCGTCGTTACTCTCCGAAACGCTCCGATTTTTTGTTTGTCCCTCTCTCTCACACACGCATTGCGCAGACAGAAATGAATGGAAAAAGTGGGACAAAGAGTAAACAACATTTGTTTTCTCTTAAGGCATGACAGATGCATTTTAGGCTGGCTTCTCTTCTATATTCATATTATTTCTATGGGATATTTGCAAAAAAAAAAATCTTTCAAAGGCTACTTTCTTTTCAACGGTTTGGCTTTAATATCGTACAAAACGTTGATGTTAGTCTTAAATTATACCGTTGTGATAAACTGAACGCTGTACTAAATGCTTACTACCTGTGTTTCTAACTTACGGGCTCTCACCCCCGCTACTGATTTCATCATCATCATTCATTATTATCGGCCTTTATTGATCTGCTGCTGGGCATAGACCTCTTTCAATGAACGCCAAGACGGCCAATCACCTGCTACTCGCATCCATCCGCTACTGTACGGAGATCGTCTTACCACATGGTAAACGGTCGACCAACACTTAATTTTCCTGAACGGGGCCTCCACACCAGAACCTTAATGGCACATCTGCTATCTGATCTTCTGAGTGTATGACCAGCCTATTGCCACTTCAGCGAGCCTATTCTTCGCGTTATATCTGCAACTTTAGTTCTCAGCCTTATGACTAGACTAGTAACTAATTATATCGGATAAAGAAGCACCCAACATAGCACGTTTATGTCTACCTAATTGTAATAGTTGCCCGAGGTGGACGTATTAATCTACGACTTAGAGAATAGCACCATCGACATTGACCAGCCTAGGCAGAATGTGTTCGTTGAACCTGACCTTTGTCTTGTCCAAGTTCACCAGTCCATGGCCAATACGTTGGGAGGATTCATTCAGGCTGTGCAACATCTCCTGCAAGCTCTGCAACGATTCGGCCTTACACAACGATATCATTGGCGAAACATTAATACTTATGCAGCATTCTACCCAGTCCAAGTCCTTAAGACGTCCTCCAAAGCATTAGTGAACAGATTTGGGGAAATGACATCCCCCTCTCGCACTATTTGATGCAATTTGATTGGCGTTGTTTGACCTCCCGGAATCAGAACAAACATAGATACAGCGTCATATATTGCTCTCAGTACTTCCACGTATCGGCAATGGACCTGACATCGACCAGAAGAGCCCAGGTTTCGACTGAGTCAAATCATAGTCCACAATGGCAAGGCACAGCGGTTGATTGTACTCATGCGTATTTTTTACAACTTGTCTCATGGTGAAAATGTGGTCCATGGTGCTAAACCCAGCCTGTTTCGGTGGCTGGAATTCGTCAAGCTTTGTGGTCAGACGATTCGTCAGGACTTTTGAGAACAACATGTAAATATGGCCAAGAAGTGAAACTAGTCTGTAGTTTTGACGAAGCGTTTTGTCACCATTTCTAAAAGCAAAACAACATCATATCCTAGCTATATCTTGGGAGATACGCCCTGCTAAAAATCTTTTTCATCTCTCGTAACACAGGATCGCCTCCTGCTCTAAGCAGCTCGACTGCATTTCCGTCCATCACCTGGAGCCCCCCTTTAATGTGCGCAAGAGCCAGGCTAATCCCACTCAAGCTGACGTTCGGCAGATCGCCCGCCCAATGTGGCGTCAGGCTGGCACAAAAATCGTTGTTCAGGGTATCGGGATGAAGAGCGTGCGACGTATACAACTTACTATAGAAAGCTTCGACTTCGAAAAAAATGTAACGTCTCTGTGTGCTCTGCGTTTCATCACATCCGACAGTTTGTATATCCGCTAATTTACTTATTGAATGAGTGAATATTAAAATAAGAATTACTTAAAAACTTGTCCTTATACACAAATTTGCAAATTAAAATATTAAAATCTTGAATTGAATTGTCTTCTTGATAATATTAATGTCTTTCTCAGAGTAGCTCTCTAATTTTACGAAAAGCCACATAAAATGAATATTTTATGTAGATATTTTATAAGCAAAGAACATGCATAAATCACATCAAATAAGATTTCATAACATATCCCAGCGGATGTTCTGTGCACTGAGTTACGTTGCAAAATAGCTTTTTGGATTTGAAATAATAACATATCTTCGTATGGGACACGTAATGGCAGACACGTAAATTTGACATTTATGTTAATACAAGTTTCATTTCATGGTCATACATGCAAAAGTTATGTCTTTAATCCCATCCTTTATTTTGAAGAGTTGCTCGAATGGAAGAATTTGAAATTTGGTGCATTTAAGACTATATGGATAAAATAAACAGAAAGCAAACATTTGAACATAATACGCATCAGGTTTTGTTATTTTAATTGAATTTCATAAAGTTATATAGTATGTCAACACAAAACAGCAATCATTCACTCGTGCAAGGCACTAATTTTTAATGTAAGTGTCAAGTGTCAATTACAATATTTTGTAGTTTAATTATTTTCATTCAGCTTGATTGGTCCAGTATTTTCGGCTGCTCGACGGTATATAACAACGCGTTAGTCACACCTTCACCTTTACCTCAAATAATCACCTGACTTTACAGAGCATTAACATCAACATAAACACGTGCCAGATACTTATATTTGTTAGACGTATTAAGTGCCCTACCATCAGAATATGGCTTGCGAAAGACTTTGATAACATTACCAGAAGTTTACATTTGACCAATTCAAAAACTTTTGCTATTTTTCATTCGGAATTTAATAAACAATTGCTCATACTTTACACTGAAAAGTTGACGTGGGTACTATCTACCTATATTCTAGATACTAATATTATATGAGTAATATATTATTATATTTACATTATCTTATTTTGTTGCACTTTTATGAGGTTCATAAATGTAGCGAAAATTTTAGTGTAATCCGATAAAGAAGCATTTTCAAGATTGACGTACAAAATATGGAGCGGAACAACACATGGTTGAGAAATTAAGCTAAATGAACGCTTTTAAAGGATAATGCATGAGGCGTGTTTACTGGTCATAAAATTGTTGCCAGCAAACTTGTTTATGCACCAGGCTCTGGGTCGCCGAATATTGATCGATGTCTTTCTTAATAGTACATTAAAGTGCCTTGATGCGGTCAGACTTACACCAGCATTAATTAAGAGATCAGCTGAATCACTTAGTTATAATCAAAATTATGTTTATATTTAAAAACATAAATTGAATACAAAAACAAAATTTTAATATAATAAAATGACTTATTGACGATAAAATTATTAGGCGACATGCCGGTTCAGCTCAACGTTGCGGTTAGTCCGTGTGTTAAGCCAGAGGTCGCGGGTCCGAATCCCGCCTTAGTCATGTTTATATATGTATTATATGTATTGCTATAATAAAAATCATCATCAAAAAAGGAGTCGTCCTAGTCCTGTGGTAAGCCGCAGACTAGGCTAGCGTGATGTGATAAGTCCATAGATATCAAAAGGAGTAGTCCTAGTCCTGTGGTAAGCCGCAGACTAGGCTAGCGTGATGTGATAAGTCCATAGATATCAAAAGGAGTCGTCCTAGTCCTGTGGTAAGCCGCAGACTAGGCTAGCGTGATGTGATAAGTCCATAGATATCAAAAGGAGTAGTCCTAGTCCTGTGGTAAGCCACAGACTAGGCTAGCGTGATGTGATAAGTGCATAGATATCAAAAGGAGTAGTCCTAGTCCTGTGGTAAGCCACATTGAGTTATATTTAACACCTACCGTGTTTTACTTAGCTTTTAATGGTTCTATTACCTTTTATTTATGATGGATATATATATATATAGCGTTGCCCAGTCGTTGCATAGAACAAGGAAAAATTACACATTTGTCCCCTTTTTAACTGCTGTAACTGAATATTAACTGAATAGAATAACCTTTGTGTGGGTATACATATGCTAATTTAATGTTGATTTCATCGACTAAACTAAGAATAAACTTATAATATAATTAATTACATACATCAAAGGCATCTTAAGGAAGTCCCCAAAAGCCTGTGATCAATTTTCTCAAAATTTTATTGCAGCTTTGCACCAATGGACAGAACGATTCCTGGGGAAGCCGGGCGGATCGCTTATGATGAATAAAACAAAGTATGGTCAGCCTTAGGCCTTGCGTAAATTATTCAACATGTTCTGGTTTTATAAAGTGGTATTTACGATATTTTAGCTACGCATAAAAAATAGAAAATGGTATAATATTTATTATTTTCTACCTTTGGCAAAGTATTTTTAATAAAAATAGGAACAGCGAAAGCGGTAAATCCAACAACACTCATATCAGAACCAACCAACATTACAAATTGTTACATTGAACATATTTCAAAACAGTTTCCAATTCGCAAACGCGTTTCCAGTACATTATCAAAAGCACTAACGACTTTAATAAAAATTCGCAACTGATTCCTGAATCGATTTTTTTTGTGCTCTAACTTTTGCAATATTTCTCGTAGGAAGGTCGACGTGGGGCAAAATTTACATATTCAGCAGTGAAATTTACGTCACAAACAATGCCCTATTACGGTACAATGGAAATGTCTTTTACATTGTTGCGGGCGATGTGGCGTGCTCTGCTCTGTAAAGCATCAAGCACATTATTTTCATCTTTTAACGCTTACCAAATAACCAAATTATTTTAGCATATATTTGTGGATTAACATGAAAGGCTGTGATTCTTCTTACGTATTATTTTTGTATACGAGTTATAATTAAATTATGGATTTACCGCAGCTACGGCTTGGCCTATATCCATATCTATGCTTATTTGAAACATAGTCATCTAGAGCTGTATGTTTGGATGTATATCCAAAGAGAGTATGAGTCATCTAGAGCTGTATGTTGAAATCTATAAAACGAAATTTTACGCGGCTTTCACCCATGGATAAAGCGATTTTGGTAAAGGTTTTGGTTTATAATGTGTCACAAGTATTAATGCGGCCCCTATTATTGACGAACGCGGCCGAGGCGGATCGCAAGTATTATTTAAGCCTGGTTTTAGAGATAAATGATAATTTAGAACGACTTCAATAATTTTAGGAGCCCAAAATACTAAGCTTTCTATTCATTTATTTTCATAAAAAACATACAATATATTTTTATTTAAGCAGTACAAAAACCACTCATGTTTATCTGGAATTGAAATTAAATGGAAAAAATAATTTAAAAGAGTTGAAATGTAATTAAAAGCAAATGTATATACCAAACAATAATGAGTCAGTGAATAGATATGTTTCAGTCCAAGTATACCTTATCTTGTGCGGCTTTTATACCTGAGCAGGCGAACGAAAACGTATTTCAAGTGACACCTGCGTAGGTTGCATCATTTTATTACAGATACATGACGTGAGATATCAATAATTCAATAAATTTGCAAAATTAATATGCATGAATGTAAACAAATAAGGATCGATCAAGGTTACTTTTTTAAACAAATGATTATTGTCCCAAAAGTATTTTATTAGTTTATTTTAATTAATAAGATATTCCATAACATAAGTTAAATAAAATGATGGTAGATCTGTGTCCATCTTAAAAATAAATCTGTTAAAAATTTCAAAAAAAAAGCGTGTAACTTTATGTTGGTGAATGCAAATAATTTTCATCATCCTATTAGTTCTTTTTCTTAGTTACTTCCAAACAAAACACAGAAGCAAACAAAGTTGGAAATTTTATCTACTTTTTATTATCTATCTTCTTCTTTTTCAACAAAGCCCCCAAAAGCTGTCTGTCCGTATGTGATCGACTTTCACAAAATCTACAGAACGGATTTCGTGCGGTTTTCATCCTTGAAGTATTGTATAATTTGGCTGTTGCTATTCTCGGGCGGGGAGTATCACTTATTAATACTAATTCTTGTATTCACATCGCCGTTACCGTCGAGATATGTAAAC
This sequence comes from Eumaeus atala, assembly GCA_017140195.1. Classification (NCBI taxonomy): domain Eukaryota; kingdom Metazoa; phylum Arthropoda; class Insecta; order Lepidoptera; family Lycaenidae; genus Eumaeus; species Eumaeus atala. The sequence goes on along the minus strand of JAFELO010000615.1, from coordinate 676,621 downwards.
ATCGCTATCTCATGACATCTTCCAATATTTTAAGAATGATTTTTTTGAGATATCAATTAAAGTATCGTCATATGACTGTCACATGTGACACATGACGTCGTCTTCCTGCCGTTGGAGTCGCATTTTTTCCTGTGGATTGCTGGATTAGGGTACTTCAGATACGACTTAGTCACCTACACCCATAATAAATAAGCAAATGAAAATTATTAAAAATCCTACTATTGGAACTTATAACGCCGCCCAGCGGTTTTTCAAGTCATACATTGTAGACCGAGACTAAACGAGACTAGTAGGTATGTATTTCTTGACATTTTTGAAAATAAATAACGAATAAAGTAATTAAAAGAAAATTCAGGTAATTTGTTTAATAATATTTCAAAGGTTACAATAATTTAGACATTTAATGAATTTTTTTAAAATAAAAATATGACCGACAAAAAGCAAACACTTTTTAATATGATACACAAAAAAAAATAAAAATGTATTCGTAATTTAAATTTGAATTAAATGTACATATGTGTTTAAGGCCTAAAACCACGCGTACGTTACAGCTGAGATTCAAAGGGCGACCGTTCAGTACTGATTTATGACTAGGACCTGTGGCTGTGCGCGTTTAAATGAAAATTATACACGGACCCACGCTAGGGGCAACGCGACCTTTCCCTCGTAAAGTAACTAATTTATGAACTCGTAATACTTCAGCGGAGGCTCACTGGCGCTCATGAAAATTTAAACGCCACCACCGCTCTGCATGTCGTGAATTTTTGACGTGTGTTGCCGATTTTGACTTTACCGGAATCAAAGGTCACGTGAGATATGAATTTGTAAATACTGAGAATGAATATGCTCTGTGTCAAAATGCAAAGAGAATTCTTTTTTAACGGATATTTCTCGATGCGTTCCAAGTTTTTTTTTAATGGTGGATGTGTGACGGTATCTGTACTAGTGGATTATGACAGATATTCGAGCCATTTTTTTAAGGTAAAAGTTTTCTAACAAGCAGTTTGTTGACATGAAGATCCGTATACAGGTGACGCAGACACTTAACCCAAAGTCACCGGATACACAAAAACTGTACACGAAACGCCACATAATAATATAGTGATATAGTATCAGCGGGAACCACTCCGTAGCCCCACTGCAGCCCCAGCCGAATCCACTGCAATCTCACTACCACCTACAAAGAACTTACAAGCACATTGTGACAATTTCCAAATCCAATTAGTGCAACCATGATGTTGTTGTATTTTAATTGAATAATACAATAATGACTTTAGTGCAGTTAGTAATTATAATAATATATTAATTGTGTGAATAAACATGTCGTCGCTAAATATTTGATAGAACCACGTAATTAAATGAAACTGATTATGCCACTTTAAAAATAAATACAAACTCATTTAATTTATGTTTACATTGCTACTGAATTTGCCGTTACGTGAAATCATTAGATTTGATATGTTGTGGAAATGTATGGTCGGTGGTTGACCGTCGCTACGTTTCAAACAGTAGATTGTGATTCGTTATCTAATCTGTCTGTTCCGTAAATTATCCTTGAAGACAAACGAGCGTTCAGAGTATTTTGCGAGATGTCCATAAGAAAACCGCGCGATTGTTATGTTACTGATGTGTCGGCCTCCGTTCCGCTTCCCCTCCAATTCACCACCAGGTACTCACAACCAACTCCGATGTTGTCCGAAGATACCTCTCCGGTTGTGCCGGGCCCAATTCAGTTGCATCTTTTTTGCAGGGAAAATGACTTTTCAAAAGTGGACCTGAGAGGAGCGCCGTAAAGTGTGTGCCACCGACTTAGAACCACTGCAAGAACCTTCAGTCACCAAGAGGGAGTGTCTTGGATATATAAGCAATAGGACACCTCGGCGACTGGAGTCCTAATGCATAATCTAATCAAAGATCGTGTTGATATCAGTCACTCAGTGTGCAATGCTGACGAGCTACTATACCGTATGACTTTACCGGTTCTACTGTGCAGAAATCTGTCTAGGATAGATAACTGATATCCTATCCGGCCTTTGGTTTTGGCAGATCTCTTTAGATACCAGCCAACTGTTCAGAACATGACTATCTACATATTAATACGTAAAGAAACTACCCTTATCCCTTTTTTTTTTAAGAATCGCGCGAAAAGAGGAATTTACAATTTGGCACAGTAGAAGAAAGCTAATATTTCAATTTAATAATATGCATTACTTTTTATTATTTTTATTTAGTTTCGTTAGTAGGACGTTCACTAGTTATAAAATGAGTATGTGCGCATGCTACGGTAATACGGTAACTCGCTGAGCCCTCGCTATCTGACGTGACCGCCAACCGACATGAAAAGAAAGAATTCATGCGCGGGTCCGAATGTTTAAGGTTCTCTCCGAAGCACGAAGGTATATATATATATATATATATATATATATATATATATATATATATATGTATATGTACAACGGTATATTTACAAATTTAAAAACTTAATAGAATTGTTGATCCAACACAGGACACAAATGTGGGATCATGTGACGCGGCTGAATATGAAATTAGAACATCAACGTAGTCAAATTTAGTCACAGTGTCGTGCATTTTTAAAAGGCAGACGTTACGCGTTGTGTGTCTCAGAGAGAGGACCATACAATAATCAAGTGTATGTCTGCATATGTATTTCCTTATCACATATAAGTTGTTATGGCTAAAATTATAAAAGTTCCCACAAAAATTGATGTCTCAAGTTTTTTTTTTCATGTTTCATGTGTGTGGGACTCGCGGCACATGATAGTGCCGAATACCCACAAAACCACCGCGAGAATCATCAGTGCAGCCCTTGGTGAGGTGCCCCGGAACAAAAATCAACTCGACTG
>JAFELO010000615.1:661556-673531 GCA_017140195.1 Eumaeus atala | reverse complement strand
GTATCATCTGTGCAGCCCTTGGTGAGGTGCCCCGGAACAAAAATCATCTCGACTGCTAGTCTGCCCCCTTAGGGACCAACTCCACCTCCACAGATGGGGTTGCCCAGCACTACAAGAAAACCCCACCGACTTTGGGACAGTGCATGCAGTGACATGGGGTGAGGTGCCTATCCACGCCTTTTACCACGTGCCGCAAAAGTGCCATTTCATATTGCTCTTAGGCACCTCTTCTTATAAGAGGGGTACCGAGAGCGATTCCTCTTTCTTATCTTTAAGCCCCTGTTCTTATAAAAGGGGTGCAAAGATCGCTCTCAGTTGGATTGGCTTCGCCTGGGTTCACCACAGGCTACTACGCCCCACCGCCACAACAAGGCGTGAACCATGGTGGGGATTGATGTCTCAAGTTCACGCAAATGTTACTCAATACAATTGACCACTTTTACGGATTCTATCGTGGTTTATCTAATTATTTAACCAGCCCGCCGTTTCAGAAGATATTAAATACCGGTGTGTTAGAAAAGAAGATAAGGCGCAAATCCTCAATCAAACTAAACTTGACACCTCACAGCTGTATGACACAGATAAGTACATTTTGCTTTAATCAGTACAAGCAAATAATTATAAAGATCTTTGGATACTTTTAATAGCTTGTGACATCAGGTCATCTATCACCTCACCCGTCCACTTATCTGTCCACTCGTGATCATGGTAGCTGCGAAATCTTCCGTAACGTCGGGGTTGTAAAGTAGTTTTATTATAATTATTATTTTTTTCGTAAAATACAAATGTATACATTAATTGAAATAACAGAACACATATTTTGAAAATTACCAGTACCACCCTGTATCTGTACCCTGTCCACTCCCGTAAATAACAGGGTCAGATTGCTATTTTTATAAATAAAATGCATCAAAATCGGTTTTACCATTATAGAGATGATCCCGTACAAGGACAATGATAGACGAACATACATTAAAAAAAATATAGGTAATAGAAAATAAAAAAAAATAAAAAATTGTAACTTTCAAATTGCTGACAGACAATTCAATTTTATTTGAGTGTATTGATGAGTTAGGCACTGGATGTGCTTATCGAACCGAACCAGTAGTTTCTAAGATTAGTGGGTAAAAAGAACATGAAAGTCTTATAATAGTAATTCATTTTTATAATAGTAGTATCATTGCATATCATAAACACAAAAAGGGTAAGACGATTTTCCAGTCGCCTAATCTATATCCACGGCATTCACATTGTGCCTGACCCCGAATTTTGATTAAACATTAATGAGATTATGCAAAGGGTTAACTAAAACCATTTCTTAAGCTATCAAACAGTTAATAGTGTTTGCTTCAAAGTTACTTATTTGCCAGTATCGCCTGTGAGTTAGAGAGTTTCGCCCGGTCTTTGTTATTTCACACCCTTTATGTAAATTGGCAAACGCGTCCATACAACACAGAACACATGTGCCAACAACTTTGCATTCAGTGTTAATTTGAAAACGAACCTAAATCGTGTGATATATATTTATTATCATAATAAGTGATACATGTATCATCGTTTGAAGATTTTATGGTAAAATAGCTAACGTTTGTATGTATTTTAGAGTTGCGCACAATGTGGTGGTTCAAGATGCTGATAATAGCTAGGAGTTGGAGACGACTGAAACGCTTGCTTGATATTGTACCAACTGTTTGTTAAACAAAACTAGTAAGAGGTAGCGCCATGCTGCATATCAGTGCAATTGAGCTGGCACGACCGGGGAGGTCGCTTTCGTTCACACGATACCGGCGTAGATCTTCGGTGTCGTGTTTCGCGCAATTTGTAAGTAGCCGGTAGCCCATTGGTGGGGGGGGGGGAAGTAGGCCAGTGCATCAGCGTAGCAATTATGCTGATGTACATGGGCTTCTGTAGTCGTTAAAACCTCCAGCTCCGATTGCTCGTTTGCTGCTCTGTAGTATAAAATTCTGGTGATATGGGTGATCTTACTGTACGTTTGATCTTCTTCCGGGTATCTTGATAGTTTTTGCCTACAAGTAAACAATGCGCGAATCATAAATTTCTGCAACAGCTGGCGAATATTTATGTCTGAAATTAGTATTTGTACAAAATGTATGAATCTATGTCACAAAGGCAAAAAGTGAGTGGTGCCCCGGGACAACAAAATCATCAGGACACCACGACGGCTAGTCAGGCCTCTAAGGGACCGGCCCACCTCCACAGATGCGGTCGCCCCGCACTACAGGGCAACCCCACCGACTTTGGAATAGTGCAATGGGGTGAGGTTCTCCTTCTCGCCCTTTGGCCCGTGCGCAAAAAGCGTCTCCTCCTGTTGATTTATAGTCCCCTCTTCTTATAAGAGAGGTACCGAGAGCGCTTCCTCCTCCTGATTGTTATAAGATGGTTGCAAAGATCCCTCTCGGTTTAATTGGTTTCGCCTGGGTTCACCCCAGGCTACTAAGTAACTAAAAAAAATATTAACTCAAATCATTAAGTCGATGCTTAGAGCATGGCTAGGCTGACGTGGTATGATAAATGCACAGATAATATTATATTATGTTATTATTATTATACATGTAATAATTGTATATGTCGGACCAACATTCATGCTTATAAAAATATAACAAGAGGTAATAACTTACTTTTAACAGTGTAAAAAAAGAAATACAAACTTCAGAATTGCGTTATTTCTCATTGATTCTCAAGATACAATAATCTAAGCGAGTGCTGATGTGCACATTGTTCCATCTTAACCAGAGCTGACTATCAAATTTAATAACCAATCCACTGAGGTCGGTGCTACTCACTCTGCTTATCGTGGATGCAGCACGCTTGCGAATGATTGAACAAAGGTCACTAGCTGAAGCATCCGCAACCAGAAACACTACTGTGTCTTGGCTTACTGAGCACTCCCTCGTTGTAGATACGCTGCATATAGTTGATCTATAGACTTTGCGTATAAAATACTTGACAGTAAGCCTATACACTTGGGTTAGCCTGCGCTGTATAGAATGCAAACCTGAGAGTCAACATTTGGCGATGGACCGAAGTCGAACTCGCGTATCATATCTCTATCATTGTCGAAGTGAGGAGGCAACGATACAACATGACCAAAATATTTAAACTTAGCCACTTGTGTCAGAGGTGTTACGTGTATTATAAATACGTTAGAATAAAAAATAGATGAACGTATTAAGAGGACAATTTGAAAGATAACGCAGGTCATCTTTAATACCCCGCCACGGTTCAAGCCTTGTTGTAGCGGTGGGGCTCCGTGGCCTGGGGTGAACCCAGAAGCTTGAGTGAAACCAATCGCACTGAGGTGGCGGGTGCTATTTTTATACCCCTTTATAAGAAGAAGGCACTAAAGAGCAGTAGGAGGAACCGCTCTTTGTACCCCTCCTCCAAGAAGAGGGGACAAAAATCAAAAGGACGCGGCGCTTTTGTGCACGGGGCATGGGGCGAGTATGGGAACATCGCCCCGTTGCACTGTCCCAAAGTTGGTGGGGAAATATCCTAGATGTTTTGATGCAATAGATGGTAAAATACTGCAATCTAAAATGTGCAAGATGCCTTGAAGCAATAAACAGAAAAACGCTACTAAACTGCAATGTGAAATGTCTTTGATATTTTTAAGCAATATGCTGATCCAGTTAAATAACATCAGGTTATTTCAATATTTACACTAAGTGTTTTAACCTTCGACTTGTATGGAGAAGTCCAACAGTAGGAAATAGGTTTAATGTCGGTCAACATTTTACTGGCATTCTTAATAAAGTGTGGATTGTTTCTGACAAGAAAAACTTTCACCGACAATAAGTAAACATCTGAAAAGCTTTTTAAAAGCATTTCGATTTGACATTAGAAAAATAAACGGAACAACATGATATATTTAATTTATTATTAGTCCACTGCTGAATTGAGCCTTCTTTTAACTATCGAAACGATCGAGCTTTTTTGTGTTTAATTTGTTTTTGTATTTAAGTAGTTTAACTTGACTTTACTATGTTATTAAAAAGTTATTTCAATTACAAAAAATGATTAAATTTTCAGCTGAAGACATTTTTTCCTTTATTTGTTTGTCTAGACGCGCTAACTTCTGCACATACATTTATATATTAAGTACACGCGAATAATACTTATCCGTCGCGTTATGTTGGATACTTTAGTTCTCTGCCTTATCGTTACGTATTCTGTCGGACTGAGCAGCACCCAGCATAGCACGTGGGCGAATAAGCTTAGGGGAAAGACGATCTCCGTGCAGTAGGCGGTCCGGGATGGATGCGAGTAGCAGGAGATCGGTCGTCTTGCCGTTCATTGAGAGAGGCCTGCGTCCAGCAGTGGACTGAGAAGGGCTGGTAATGATGATGATGATGAATAATACTTATTACAATAAAACTGCTTTTATGGATATTATCCATTATTATCGGTTTTTTAATTATTTAAGTATACCGACGTTTCAGAAGCTCTATAACAACCATAGTTACGGGTTGACTGAGATGACACAAGCCCAAGCAGATGAAAGAACCCAGCCATATTCTCTATTGAAATTCGGATGGTTTTTAATTTCAATAGCCTCACATCTCATCCTTGGAAGCCACATTTTGAGTGGACTGCGAGTAAATTGTTATGACTATGAATTTTGGCGTTCATTCGTGCACCAATGATTTCATATCACCTATAGGCTTGTTACTTTTGAACGGCCCGTCCGTCTGTCTGTATATTTGTCGCACTCAATATAACACCTCAGCAATGAAGTATAGAAACCTAGTTAATTTTGACCTTAAAAAAATCATTATTAAAAAACTTAAAAGAAATATTGTATACCTAAATAATAATTGATGGTGAAACGACGAAAATCGTTTCTACATTTAAAACCTTTTAATCTTTGTGCCACTTTTAATTAATATATTTTAAGTTTACTTTTTGGGCTATTTTTAAAGTTTTGTTTGTTTTTTAAATTATTTTGTAAACTTTGTTGTAGAGAGTATAGATTTTCCTATGTGAATTGTTTTCATATGTTCCTATTATAATTGATAGGTTTGCGTTTGGCGTTTACCTCACTTGATGGAAAGTGACGAAGAAGCCTACGATGTAGCACGCGTGCCTAGAGGGCACCTTTTCACTCTTGCTTCGAATATCCCCAAGTTGTGGGTTTCGTGAAACACAGAAGCTGGTAATTGATTCCAAATTGTTGCAGTACGTGTAATAAATATGTACACATGTTACATCACAGTCCTACTATTAAGAGCTACATTTCAACCCAATAAACTTGTTCTGATTATTATGTATTTTGTGTATTGAAATAAATAAATACAATGAAAATACTTTTTCACGGGAACGCTTATAAGGCTAAAGCTGGAATTTACAAAAACATCTGTAACGTCTTAAATCTTCAGAGATTAATTATATCAGCATAATTATGCTGCTAAGTTAATGTAATTAAAATACACAGCCGTTTGTGTGCATAATAATAGGGGCTTATCTCCTATGTAGTCAGGTTGTTACCTATGCAGCAGCTTAATACTATAGATATCACAAAAGAATAGATGGGGTTTAGTGCATGACTTATATGAGATTGTGATAAATTTAAATGCGGATACTGGATATAATATCATCACCATCATTATCAGACCTTATCGGTCCACTACTCGACATGGGCCTCTTTCAGAACGTCAAGACGACCGATCTGCTGCTACACGCATCCATCCCGGACTGGCTACTGCACGGAGATCGTCTTTCCACCTGGTGAACGCTCGACCAACACTTCGTTTTTTTTTTACTACATGTGTAACTATATTGCCTTTTACAGTATAACATCAACTAGTATCACCCCGCAATTCCATCCGCGTACATCGGCCCTATTAATCGTAGCGTCATGGTATATAAACCTTTCTCGATAAATGGACTATTCAACACAAAAATATTCTTTCAATTCAGATCAGCAGTTCCAGAGATTGGCGCGTTCATGCAAACACACTCTTCAGCTTTATATAATTAGTACAGATACATTTATTTGTTATCCTTCGGGACAGAAAGTTCTGGGGGGGTTTTGGATAAAATTTAGCACATATATGGCCTACAACTTGAAAATACCTAATATGGCAACTTTACTTAATACCAAAAAAGGTTTCCTACAGTGTAGGGGATCAAACAAACAAGCGGAACCTTTTGAAGACTACCAACATCCATACACATCCACATTGTTCTCATACAAATAGCCTTCCTTTTCTCCACTCCAATAGGCACTCGGCTACTTACAAATTACAACGCTAATTATATATTGTGTCACCTATAAAAGTGCATGGGTCACGTATGTTAACTTTATTTTTTCTTTTATTTAAATGTACAACGTATGTACTGCTGGTGTCCTTAAATAAATAAATAAACGCTACAGCGTAGCTCTCACATCCCCCAGACGTAAGGCTCAATTCGGCTGCAATGCGTTATGACACAGTGACTTAACGTTGATCCCAAAGAAAAATGTTCATTTTGAGGTAAATTTTCTATTTTACACGGGTATAACCGTGGGGCACGGCTAGTTTAGTGCAAAGATAAACTCCTGGCAAGTTTCTTGCTCTGAGGTTGCAAATTGAGCGTACCATAAAAACAATAAGTCCTAACATTGCTCTGCGCTAGTAATCACCCCGGGCTTCATGATAAGATAGACAAATCACTAGCGTCCCAGAGGCAGACAATTATACGTACTTAGCATACCGACTTATCTATGCATCTATATATATTATAAAACAAAGTTCCCAAAAGTTGTCTGTATGTATGTGATCATTTTTTTTTTTTTTCAAAATCTATTTTCAATATCTATTCCAGGGAAAGAGTCTAGTGTCACTCACGGACGTAGCCGGGGCGGACCGTCCGTTTGTTCTGACGAGTCTGTATTAAACCACTTGGGATGGTTTCGATTTAAAAATATATTTCACTTTAAAATAGTCTACTTATCGAGGAAGGGTAGAGGTTATATACCATCACGAACCCGTCTGAGTGAGAGACAGATCAGAGTTATAGTAAACTAGCGATCCATCCGGGTCTCGCCCATGAGTAGCAGGGGCAATAATAAAATAATACACTAAAACTTTCCTTGGGAATCACTTTATCTATTGGTGGAAACCGCATGAAAACCCGTTCAGTATATTGTGAGAAAATCGATCACGTACAGACTGCTTCCGGGGTCTTTGTTATATATAAGATATACACGTACATGTTAGTTCCACCTCATCTATATGATTCTAATTTTAGAAAATTTCCCTTATTGCTGGGATCGAGCTCGCAGAATGTGGGAAAAATGATTGTAACTGATCGCAGCTGTGGTGGTTCTTGCGTTCTGTAAGTTTTATGTAAGTTCCAAAATATTCCAGCGATATGTTGAGGTCGTAAAAAGGACAATAAAAGTATCAATCTCCTCGCGTAAGATAGATATTGACAGCGTCATACCAACACAGTTGAGACGTTTGCCCGATGTGTTTTCTGTGATAAAATATTAGAATGACATCTAATATAATAAATCTTAGAATAACAATAATAAAACAGGATATAAATGTGTTTGTGCATGAAATATTTTTCAGAAACAGAATAATTGGTTGATAGGGTAACAGTAGTAGAGAAAAAACCCATCAGTTTATCTTATCACCGTATAATCAGTTTCTACTTATAATTGATGTTGAATTACTTTAGTAAGATGTAGTGCCATGCTACGTTTGAGCGGAATTGGATCGACATGACAGGGGAGGTTCCTCTCACTCCTATGATACTGCCGTAAAGTGACAGCGTTGGTGTAGCGTTTTGGGGTGATTAGTGAGTTGCCGATGACCCATTTTAAGGGAGGCGAAAAAGAGGGCCACGCATCAGCATAGTAATTATACAGATGTTCATGGGCGTCGGTAGGTGTCAAAAGGCTCCGATCGATCGTTGGTAATTAAAAAAAAATTGTGGTCGTTCCTTAAGTGTACACATGCACATGTCTCTTGATGTAATTCCTGTATGTAATGTTTTTTTGTCCAGCACTAACATGTCATGTAAACTTATACTTTTTGTGTTATTTCATAATTGTATCAATTACTAAAACATTCCAATGTATGAATTGAGGGATTGTTTGTTAAATTGAGAGTCACCAGTGGCCAGGTACAATACTATTAAACGTAAGAGCCCCTCCGCCAGTGTACTCTCAATCCTCTCTGTCACAACCTCTCTGCAAATTATTCACGAGAACTTCGTATGTAGACAACCTTGATCTATGAAACTAATTAATTCCATTGAATGCGGATTCCACTGCGAGTAAAGCAAATGAAATAAGGAGCTAAAAATGATTTGGACTGTCCACAAAATTAAGATTTATTAATTCTTTATTGCATTGTTTTAATACATGAAAAGGTGAATGGAGTAGGTATCATTATACTGCAAAAGTTACATTTATAAAATGATTTATATGAAACTTTTAAGCTTCCAATAGGTTCCTGTTGTGTCATGACAATACCGCATAAACCTAGAACAAAGTAAGCAAAACTGCAAGCGAAGGAACCTAAGTTATAAAATTAACAGGACTGTAATTTAAACTGTCGCGCTTTAACTAGAAACTTGTTAAAATCTACCAGGGCACTAAAGTAGTTATACTTTATAAATTTAGTTTGCGGTACCTATATATTTTAAAATTGGAAAAGATCCGCTTTAGTTTTTTGTTACTTTGTTATAAACCTTTAACCAAAAACAGTACCCATTAAAACTACCTGGATCAAGCCTTGCCATGATGTGGCCTAATAGCCTTGGGCGAATTTAATTAGGAGTCAATTGAATCGAGAGGACTGCTCATTGTAACCAACCCTACCTGGAGGCTAAAGGGCAGGAGGATCTGGCGTTTTCGTGCACAGGACAAAGAAACGCACCCGAGCACTAGCACCCGAAGTTAGTGCGGTTATTCTATATATCGGGGCGGCACTTTTCAGGAGGTGGCGTCGAATTCGTGCAGGACCCACAACCCAACGAAGTAGTTTGCCGGTCCGGGATGGATGCAAGACATCTAGCAGGTCGTTGTAGTAGTCTGGACCTCGAGTCATTAAGTCAGAGATAAAATTTGACACAGAGTCGACGAAAGCTACTAATGTAACAAAAATGTTCTTTCTAGTAAATAAAATTGAAAGAAAATCTTTTTGAACGTTAGCAACCTAGAACTGTGATGATGTTGAATTGGAAATGTCTTTGTATCGCTAATTTCATTGTTACCTTTTCTTAACCAATATTTTAGGTTTGCACTGGAAGTAGATGAAGCTCAAATATTACCAACAAATCCGTGCAATTAGTGTCATACCGTCAAAAAGAATATTGGTGTATAAACGGAGCGCTGACTTTGTCGCAGACACCGTATATCATTGGCTGCGGAAATTCAAAGGACGCCCGGAAGTACTTGATTTATGAGAACAGGTCGCGTGTATGCGAGTATTAAAATTTTCATAAAAACTGTCTTATGTGCCTTCGCGTCAGCACGTAATTTACGGCGAGTAATAACTTGACCAGTTCCATGGCTTTTTCGATTTCTTTAATAAATTATTGTATATACTTTTTTATTTATATATCTCTATTTATTATATTTTATCTTATTTATATATAAAAGCGAAATGTGATCAATCACGATCTCAGAAACTATAACACAAACGAACTTGAAATTTGTCTTATTTAGGGTGTGGACATCCGCTTAGAACAAATTTTAAGAAACTTCAATCGTGCGTGCTAGTAAAAGGTAGAGCTATGCTGCATAGCAGTGGAATTGGGCAGGTACACTTGAGGACGCACATCTCGCTGACATGATACCGCCGTAAAGTGACATCTTCGGTGACGCGTTTCGTGCCGTACGTGGGTTGCTCATTTGCCCCCGTATACTACAAAAAAAACATCCACTAACAAAACTAACAAAAAGATGCGAGTAGCAGGAGATCGGTCGTCTTAGCGTTCATTAAAAGAGGCTTATATCCAGCAGTGAACCAATAAGGGCTGATAATTATATATTAAACACTTGATTACTATATAGTTTGTGGTAGAATCACCACTTCAATAGACTTTATTAGCGATCCGTCCCGGCTTTCGCTATCTATGGGTGAAAACCACATCAAAGTCCGTTTTGTAGATTTTGAGAAAATTGAGCACATTCAGAAAAAAATTATAACCTTGTTTTATTTTATGTATATATTTATTATTTTATTAATTGGTAAAGTAACAGTGTTACAACTAATCATATTCCAAATCTCATCCTTTTTTTCCGACCTCTTTATTATGAAATATACAAAAATCTTTTAGTAAAAGGCAGTGCCACGCTGCATTGCAATCGAATGAGGACGGTTCGACGGAAGAGAAACCTCTCACTCACATTATACAGCCTAAAACTGGCAGCTACGCTGTCGCATTTTGACCAGTTTGTAAGATGTCAGTGGCCAAATGAAGGTGAGGATGGAGAAGGCGTCGACTGCCTATTGAAACAGGGACCGATCTCCCGCAGATGGGAGACATGCATTCCGATAAGAGAATGTATATAATAGCTAATTTAGCTTTTGTCATCATACCGTATGCAACAATTCTTACCGCGCACAATATAGATATGGAACCAGCTGCCACCGAGGGTATTTCCGAACCGATAGGATATTGGGTTCTTCAGGAAAAGAACCTACTCCCATCTTAAAGGACGGCAACGCGCCTGCATAACCTCGGGTCATGCGGATGTCTATGTGTGGCGGTAGTTGTTACCTACCTACTCATTTGCCCCTTATCCTATAAAAAAAGAAAAGAGGGACTGAGAGGTCCCTCCTCCCCTGGCTCTGACGTTGGGGGCTGCTCTCGAGTTACCGCGCACGGACGTGGAAAAGACTGCAACAGCTTAGGTTTTACTGTATGAAGTGAATGGCATTTCCGATTTCGTGATGGTTAAGTAGACCTAGCCTTTAACAGTGCCAACATTTGTTATTGTAGATTTTAACAAATGTGCAACAGAACGTCTGCATTATAGTGATCCAGTTGCGTGCCATCCTTTCCACCACGCCTCCAATGGGTCATCTGACAAAATTTTCACTCGAGTTCACTAGAAGTTGGCAGAGAAAGTTGTTCACAAACGTGGCCTCTGCTCGCAAGTTTGTGAGATAAAATAAGACGTTAGTCTCCAGCCCGAGGGAAATGTTGAGGGAAATAACCTGGATTTAAAACTTTTATGTTTATCTAGCTTTGCCCTGCAGTTGCACCCGCATAAATAAATTGCTATTCCATGGTACTATTGAAATTAAGAATTGAAATTTATCGATTGATGAATAAAAACTATACATTCTTCACTATTTATTAAATATAATTTTGAATTTCCACTACCCCTGTAGTAAAAAGAATCGTCAATAATATTCTTATTATTCAAGTGATATCATGATTTTACGTCAAGAAACTCCCGTCATCACCAATAGTTGAAATTTACCTTACGATATAAGTATACCAAGGCTCTGCTTCAGCTACGGTGCCCATATCAACTCCATACTGACTTTATAAATCGAAAAATCCTTATAACATTTTGGATCCTTAACATACAGTATAAGTTTGGCAATGTTGTACCTTATATACCAGATCACATAAGCTATAAAAAAACTAAGTTTTTCTCGGAGATAGGACAATATTATTACACGAAAGCGTCTTTTCCTAATCATTTGGAGACTATATAAGTAAAAATAGCGACCGGCCCCGGCTTCGTGCGTGCACAACAGGGACAAAGTTCCTCTGGAATGGGTTCCTCCATTTTTGAAAACCGCTCAAAATTCGTTCAGGAGATTTTGAAAAAATCGGTCACATATAGAGAGGCAGCCTTTGGCGAATTTGTTTTACAATATGTTACTTTGAATTGCATAAAGGGGCAAGCGAGTAATCGAAGCCTTTTAATGACTACCGAGGTCGATGGTCATATTGGCATGATAGTTACGCAGATGCGCTGCCCTTCTATCATCCCCCCC
>JAFELO010000615.1:639722-661545 GCA_017140195.1 Eumaeus atala | reverse complement strand
CCCCCCCAATGGCCAATGTGAATATGCATAGATATAAAGGTACCACCACGCTACATCTACTTGGAGCGATGCGGCTTAAAACACCGAACGTTGCTAATAATTAAATAAAAAATAAATGAAAAAAAAAAAAACTGAAATGTTGTTGCAAAATTACTTTGTCGTCAGACGAACGCAATATTGTACAGGTCGACATTTTAATTATAATTTCATTATAAACATGGATACATTGAAGGGACGTGTCTGACGGGTTTAATGTTGGATTAATAATTTGTTTCAGTGCGCTTCAATCATTATATTGTCCCATTAATAAAACACATCGACCCTTTTCGTTACTTGGACCTCATTTTTTTTTAATTTAACACAAAGTACGTGCGGATTACGATACCAGCGATGACTTGGTTATAGCACAATGGGCAAGCGAGAAAACGGAGCCGTTTCACGACTACACACGGCCCTTTTATTCGTAATACACGGATGAATTTACATCCGTAATTTTTTATGTAGGTCAACAAATTCCATTGGTATACCAGAATTTTTTGTCGGTGGTCAAAAGGCTCCGATTGCTCGTTTGCCCCCTTATGGTATAAGAAATCACAATTTGAACAGAACCCGATCGTGCTATCCACATTCGGCTACGCTACAACATGGCAGAGCTTACTAAACTAAACATTGTCCCAAAAATAAAATACATCAGTTCTTAATTCCCACTGTGAATTCCCATATGTTCATTTTTGACACAATCCCCGCACCGATAACACCGTGGTAAGATAGAAAATATTTTATACAGAATCGGTTGAGTCGGTGCGAGACTGACCAATGGCAGGTGAAATAATTGATATAAGATCTGCACAAATTTTTTGTGTGTAACGAAGGACAAATTGTTTTGATATATATTAGCAATTTTTAGTATTTGTTGTTACTGTGGCTACAGTAATACACAATATGAATATTTCAATTTTCATGGTTTACGTTCAGGAAGTACGGAACAGTCAGACGGACAGACATACAGAGGTTATATTTTCTCGGTACGGAACCCTGAAAATAGATACATGTTACATATGATGTAAGAATATAACTTAATTTTCAAGCTCTCATAGATGGGAAGATATCAAGAAGATATATACCTCGTCCCGAATAGAAACACCACACGTTAGTGTCTAATGTGTTTTTAATAATATTATATGTATAAAAATTGTAACAAAAACGTATAAATCATGGAACTCTGATAATTTCATGAAGTAATTTTGAAATAGTGATAAGCTACTTTAGATATTGTGTCGTCATTTAAGCGAAAAAAACTGTGTATCTGTAGCCAGATGCAACTGGTCTTAAGAACGAATATGATTCTGATGTGAAAAGTACGAAAGAGGCGTACACGTTACAGCATTACTCTGGCGTAATGGTTGATAGCATTACCCGCGCGTTTGAATTGTTTTTGAAGGAATAAAATCTGGGTATTTTTGTATAACCAAAATTTTAAGTAATGTAATCTCCGTTAAGTCAAAAGCTGTTCCTGAACTAGCGATTTTTCATAATTTAGACTTGTATATTAATATACTGGAGTAGACAAGAATTACAATATTTTTTTTTTTACTAAGCAGGCATGCAGAGAAAAGAAAATTGCTTTCAATAATTCACCTGGATTCCAACAAATAAATAAGAAAGTAAATATAGCGTGTGACCAGTATATATGGCATTTACTGATATCAACGTGGTGTATATCACCTGGGTTTCATCTGGCTGCCGTCTCTATAATGGTTCGTTTGTTTAATGAACCATTGAAGACCAAACCTGTAAGAAGTCTTTGAATTTTTCATTGCGTTATGGGCAGGATGACAAAAATTACCCATAAGGGTAGGAAAACCTAATTTTATAAACACTTTTGGATTTTTTTATTTTTCTTATTTACTTTTGGTGACCTTGGATACAAAGAAGAAACTGTACAGGGATCGTGCCGTGGGTCGATTCCACCAAGCCCTCAGTAGACAAACAAGTTCTCAGTGTCTTTATCCCTAATTTTCAATTTTAATGGTAACCCTTGTCATGGCCGGCGTGTCGGCGCGGCCCGATATTTCTAGCTCCCCGGGCGACAATAATTTGTTGGTCCATCGCACCACGTATTGCTGTCGATATATCACCGTCAACCTACGCTAATCACATGTTACAGGGTTGTTAGGACCAACACACTGTGAAACCTTATTTAAATCTTCGAGAAATAGGCTTTTAATAATTATGAACAGTGTGGAATAATCCGTACGGGAATAGGATATTTTATACTTACTGATCACACAAGATACTTTTGTAGTCTGCATTGCAGCCTAATTAAGCAGGAACGACTAGGCTCTGTGAAGGTCGCTCACATGAAGCCTCTGCAAAATAACAGCAATATAACGTATTCGGTATGACTTTCCTGTGACTCACTGGAGAGGAGAAAGAAGGAAGGCCAATTATGGTTTTAGGCTTCGGCAGCTACCAAAAACTCGAACTGCTCGTTCATCATTATTGCATTTTTAGGATGGCTTAGGTATTATATTTTGATGACAAAACGTACTTTAGCAAAAAGTCAAACACAAATTTACACACAAAGAGACTTTTTTCATTTATAAGTTGCCTCAAAGTATAAGTATAAAAAATAACGAAACCCTGAAGAAAGAATTTGAAGTTAACGTCTCTTCAAATGCTTCAAAATATAAATAGAAATTTGTAACTGGGTCGCCGACGTTGGGCTGAGTTTTGGCACCACGTTCAACCAATATTTGAATTCCCTCATGTTTCTGAAGGTATTCCACAGACAACCTATGCGGCAAGCTAGCTACATGATGCGGTTTTGTACATTTTCAAAATCCTAACATTACTCAAGCGTGTGGTGAGTCTGAAAATTATATTGTCACTTACAGTACGCGAGAGTAAACCTTTCGTAACCCTTTCTCACTTATTTGGTTATCTAAGTATTTAAGACTCTTCATTTACTGTGTGACCTGACAGATAACGCACGGCCGAAACAACTGACCGTAGATGAATATTTATTAGTATAGTTGAGTACTAGAAGAGGACTTTTGGTGGTTCCACCCCGGAAAGGGTGACAGGGATGAGAATCTTTTACATGAAACTTCTACGCTATTAAAACCGCGGGGCGCTGCTGGTAACTATAATATAATAGATGTACAGTGTAGCAAGAATCGGTTCGGTATGACCGGGGCCTTACCTATCGCTTGTCTGATGACACCACAAAGTGACTAAACTTCTCATGTTTGTCTGCCGCCCGTTATTATAAACCTCCAAGTGTGCCTCATTAACGCCCGTCTTGCATGTGCACTTTCCCAGACATATGGAAGGATGACATAGTTATTGGCATGCACAAATCGGAGAAACCCCGGGCGGAGCCCACTAAATACAGACCCATAAGGCTCATAAGCTTGTTAGGTAAAATCTATGAAAGGATAATTCTCGCACGCCTAAAACCCGTGTTACGAGAGAAACCTATTCATAGACGAGCAGTTCAAGTTTTGCGACAGCCACAGCTGCCCACAACAAGTACACCGCCTCATGAAGTACGTACTTCCGGGACTCAAAATACAGGGCCGGCCACGCGGCGATTTGGCATCAAGGCCTCATCTTCAAACTATATCAAATAGGACTTTCCGACAGGCTGGTACTGATCGTAAACAGTTACCTAGCAAAGAGGCAGTTTCGCTACAGAGTAGAGGGCACCCTGACCTCCCCTCGTCCCCGCTGAGCCGGTGTTCCTCAAGGTTAGTTTCCCTCTCCTACCCTCTTCAACCTATACAAAAGCGATATACCACACCCTCCAGCTGGGGATGTTCGCGGATGATACCACACTGTACATCAGGTACCTCTCCAAATTCGGAGCCAAACTTCTCCAATAGGCCATCACCGAACTCGGTGAATAGTTCTTAAAATGGAGAATAGAGGTTAATGCGGAAAAGAGTGAGTCCATACTCTTCTCCCCAACCCCGCCCTTCCACAAACGAGGAAATATGCCCCCATCCTGCTCTACGGCTACGAGATACCTAAAGCAGAGACGGTACAATATCTAGGCGTTACGCTCGATAGGTCGAAGAGCTTCAAGAATCACATAGACAACGTTCTGAAAAAGGACGACATGTCCTTTTTAAACTATATCCTCTCATAAACAAAAATAGCCAAATAGGACATGGACATATGATACATGCATACGACCTATCATGTCTGCAGATAATGCGAAATAGATTCTTACGCAGGGCTACTGGATTTCCGTGGTACATCCGAAACATCTACCTACATTGCGACTTTCACCTAACCTCGATAAAAGGATATTTTAAAGAGCTGCCTCAAAAGTTCTTTGACCGTACTCTTAGTCACAAAAACAAATTGATCGTTCAAATGTCGGAAAACAATTAATAACCGATTCTCGTTACCGTCGGCTGAAGCACGTACTGCACGTCGCCGACTACTCGAAAGGCATATCAGTTGCTAAGTCCGCCCTTGATCGCAAGCAAAATACACACGCATCCACAGTAAAATGTCAATAGGACCTAACGGATAGCCGTGTTCAGTCGATAGTAGCTATCGCTTCACCGACCTGAGCCCGACACACACTTCAGGCCCCTTTGGGTCGGCTGGATGGTGCGTAAATGCATGTCCTGCTAGAACCAATACCAAATACACCGCTTGTATCGGTCGACCGATGAAACCATATAGTAAAACAGATATAACACATGACTGACAGAATGACAAACTCACACAACGCTTACGGATACGAGCCCGGGTTCGTATCCGTAAGCTGAGAGCTTAGAATGACATAGACATAATATAATCGCGATTGTAGAGAGCTCTAATAATAAATTAAATCCGAATCGAACCCCACCCTTCAGAGGTAGGGGCGAGTAGACCAGCCTCCTCTGATAAGCTAAACAATAAACGAGCTCAGTTATCATTTCCCACGCCACCGCAAATTAAAACGGCATCGTGTGCGTGCCGACCCACTAGTGTGGGGAGGGCTTCCCCCTTTTCCGTCCCGAAATTAATTACTATAGGGTACGTCCACAAAAAACCCGGTACATCTGTTCCCATCTGCGGGAAAAGAGGCGTATCTGTCCCCCTATTGTCTCCTTAAAACTGAAGACACAAAAGTTTTCACTCGTCCGAAGAACGGTCAAGGCGGGAACAACAGCGCCGCCAACAAGTAATAGGGCCATTGAAAAAAAAGAGTAAACCGATAAATTCTGATCACCTACATTGAGTATGGTAAACGATATCTGGTTCACCTTGCATCGGTTGGATAGTAGCTAAAAGCATTTTTTCTGCGTTATAAAAATATAAACGATATACGGGGTTGTGTATGTTAGTTACCCACTTGGTGATTTGAATGTTCTGTTTGTCTTATAAGCAACATAGGACGTTGAGAGATATTCCAAATATTTCTTACTAGCTACTATCCTTTTTTTTTTGTCGACGCGGGGAAAAACTGGGTGGTTTCCACTGCTGTGTGGGACTCGCGGCACGTGATAGTGCCGAATACCCACAAAAACCACCGCGAGTGCCATCAGTGCCGCTCTTGGTGAGATGAACCGGAACAACAAATTATCAGGGCACCGCGACGGCTAGTCAGCCCTCTAAGTGACCAACTCCGCTACCACAGATGGAGTTGCCCCGCACGACAGGACAATCCCACCAACTTTGGGACAGTGCAATGGGATGAGGCCCCCATCCTCGCCCTTGCCCTGTGCGCAAAAGCGCCTACTCCTACATTTTTTTTGGTAACGAAGGGGAAGGCATTTACGCATGATACCTGGGGGCCCGGGTAAGCCCTCCTAGACCTGTGATGGATGCAGCCATTGGGTAGCAATACCAACTAAACCCCTACGGGAGCCTTCAGCTAATAGAGGGTCCCGGATCTGCAGGCAACAAGACCCCTCCAGCGACAGGCTGGCCACGGCGAAAAGGCCATGCTTCACTTCCTTGGTGAAGTCCGGCTACGCTATGACCATTCGTCGTCGGCGGGGGGTGGCCGCGTTAGCAGTCTCCTCTCGCATGGTAGGTCTCGCCTACGATGATGCTCGATTTTGACAAGGGGGACTACTAACCTAACCTAACTACAGACAGAATCTCGTGTAAAAGTTAATAGTACTTTTTGTAGCCTACATATTATTCTGATGTACAAGATATTGTTGTGAAGTTTCATAAAAATCCATTTAGTAAATTTTACGCAAAAGAGGATCAAAAGTTCATCTATACTTACAAGCTTTTGTGTTTAAAATGTCAGTAGGATAATTCTTTCCATCAGTTTGAGAATTACTAATGTATAAAAACTGTACCTAGTATAGAGTATACAAACGAATATCTAGCTAGACGTGAGCTATACTAAAAAAAAAAGAAATCGTGATCCAGTTTGATACAGTAGAAAGAGAAAAATCCGGTGCGATTTGCCAAATTATTGCGCAAACAAAAAGAAAACTTGGAATGGGTTGATTGTGTGGCCAATATTTATTTCTATATTATTCATAATAGAGTAGATTTTTCATTATATTAAGATACACTTTACGTGTACCAGATTACTTCTTAACTTTTGAATGTCGGTCAACACCTTTGATAAGTCCTTTCAACTTAATGTATTTGAATTGAAACTATATTTGATTATGTCTAACACTGGGTCCCAAGCAAAGGGAAGAACCCAGCCATCTTCTCTATTGAAATTTGGATGGTTTTTAATTTCGTTAGACTCAGGGATCATCCTTCGAAGGAATAGTCGCAGTCGTCTTTATGGAGGAATTTGAGGAGGTGGAAATATTACCTTTTTACGCACCTTCTCCATAAAATAATTTTCAACTTTCATTCAAACTTTCACTCCGCGCAATTCTTTAGACAAAGAATGGGAATTTATTTTTTCGTTTATATGGAATATCATATTGTTTTACTAGTTTAAACAATTATTTCATAGGTTCATGCGAAACATTATAGTAAAACTACTTTCACGGATTTTATCACGGTTTATTAAGTATTTTACGATCTTACTTTACAGTTACCATGGCCACGGGTGGGCTGAGATGACAAAAGTCATGATGTCATAAATTATTAAAAGTACCCGAAGATTTTATATAATTAATTAGTTGTTCCGATTAACGCAAAAAGCGCTTGTTGTATTATGCAGCTGTGAGGTGTTACGTTTGGATATTGATTTGATTATGTTTATAACAGGGTACCACGCAGATGGCAGCACCCAGTCATCTTCTATCTTCTCTATTGAAATGTGGATTTTCCTTAATTTCAATAGCCTCACTGATCATCTTAGGACGGAACCTGTGTGTTTACGTCAGGATATGTGCTTTATCAAAACTAACGTAATAACATAGGCCAACCTCAGTGATATATTGCAGATTTTTTAACGTGACGGTGTTTAATGTGTAGTTGAAATATTATACACGTAGTTTAAATAATATATACCGTATTTAAAAAAACAATTTCTATTTTCCTTGGCAAAGATATACCCAACAAGTTATACTGAAAACTTGTCTCATTTTTAAGCTCTCAGTAAATCCGGATGATGCTGTTTCTTCTGTTTTCACGGTGAATCCTTACGCGCGTTTTATGATTTTCACGGTGGAGTAAGATTTTAAATTGAACGTTACAAGCATAACGGTGACATAGGGTTGTCGAGATAAACTTAATTTATATTACGCATGAGATAAATGTTGGTAAATGATGGCGATGCCCCTCGCTGACTTTATACGGATACAAAGTGACAGCTATGAAAGAAGTTGCCCATTGGAGGGGACGAGGAAAGCCGGCATAGCAATAAATTAGATGTTTATGAGTGTCAGCAATCATCCGATTGCATAGCTTTCTTAAGCCATAATAAACTAATAATACCTGCACTAACTGAGGTATCGTTGTCCTAATTAAACCTCTTCTTTTCGACTGTTCGATCTTACTTATGTTCTTGCAAAGATCGATACTCTCTGTGACCTCGCTTCTTCCCTCAGGGTATTTAAGTGCCCTACTGCACTGAGTCCGAACACATTGTCTCAGTGTCTTTGAAGTCCAGTTTTTCTTAGATAGTGAATTATTAACATTATGAGGTTTCTTGTACGATGTTTGTTGTTTTGATCATAAATTCTATTTAATTGTAACAGAGTTTATATTTTATCTGATTTTAATTGGCTCATGTAGCCAAGATAATGTTAATCTTACCGGTTGTGTGTTCCTTTTCAGAGCTCTACTCCTTTTAACTTTTAACTATTATTTTTCTTTTTATTAAGCACTATATTATTCGAATATATTGAATGTAAATAATGAAGGACAATCAACAATGAAGGAAAACAAACAATAATTATATATATAAAGGACGATCCAAGTTGCAGCCGGGAGTCTACCAGATAAGACTTCATACCCTCACCTTTTTACTAACCAATAACAAAAATTCCATTGTTGTTCTTGTACTATTTTAAGTCTGTCCTGGATTGTGAATGTGGAGGGAACAATTGAAATAAATGTATATGAACGTCTTACTAAACCTGTTACAGTCTCTTAACCCCCAGAAGTCCTTTTATTTTAATGTAAACTGTAACATTGTGAGATATTGAGAGTTATTAGAGTAAGAGGTTGTGCCATGCCGAATTGCAGCGGAATTCTCTCTCTCCTAATACCATCGTAAAGTGAGATCGCTATACGAGAGGAGTATCGCGTTTTGTGAGTAACCGGTGGCCCATTACAGGGGAGAAGGAAAGGAGGCCAGTACATCCGAATGATAATTATGAAAATATTCATGTGTGTCGATAGTCAACAGCTCCTGTTTCTCTTTTGCACCATATTCTATAAAAAAATTGATGTCTTAAGTTTATGTGAATGTTGCGCATTACAGTAAAACCGTTTTGCATTAACGATGATGGGTGACGCTGAAAGGCGACGAATAATTTTTCAAGGTGGTGCAGATTACTGGCCTTCAGAAAAAATAAAAGAAGGTTGTGTCACTATACTATAGGGACATGACTTTGGGCGTATCCTACGGCGACAGTAGTAGGTCCCTCAATAATTAACAACGTCCATTTCTGTAAGGATAGATAGCTGCACAGGATAAATCACAGTACACAAGCGTGCTCTGATACAAGTGCGCCTTCTATATTCTCGTTCCCTTCCGAAAAACAAAAAAACACAGTTATGTCACTTTTGTGTCAGTTTTCCTAGCATAAGGTGGCATATGGGTTAATTAATACGTCTGATGTTATTTGTAATGGAGTCCCGATAGGAGCGGTAAGGAATTGAACAAGGCATGTCAGCCCGTGATAGTGCGGTGTGTATGGGTCTGTTTCTTATAAGATTACGTAAATATTGCTGATCTACACAAGAACCTAACGGATTCCCAAATGCATGGTCATGTTGTATTTGCTCTACAATCTGGGGGAGGTCTCCGATAGTTATTACAGTTGGCATAAGCAAAAACAAAATTGATACACCCCATTGTCCGGTATTACTCGGTGGCGAGTTGTAATGGCCGCCCCTCTATGGATCTAATAAAAACGTCAGTTCACCCTAAACTTGTTATCTTGTCTGGTTGATAAATTAATTTTACGTGCATACGTGGTACTTAACTCTAACCATGTTACCCCGCCTTTTAATGTTTCAAAAGTTAACGAAGCTTTTCAAATTATTCTCATGCAAACATTGAGTCAAAATCAGTTTTATATGTTAATCTTTATAATAAAAGATAGTGCCATGCTGTGTTGCAGCGGAATTGAGCCGACATGACCGGGGTGGTACCTCTCGCTCACATGATACCTGCATACCGCTTCGCCGTCGCGTTTCGTGCTGTTTGTGAGTAGCCTGTGGCCCATTAGAGATGAGAAAAGAAGGAGGACAACATATTTGTATAACTGTTATGCGGATATTATGGGTGCTATTAAAAGAACTCCGAAAGCTCGTTTTCGTTTTTATGCTATTATTTATGAGGACAGAGAAAATATAAGAGTAGTAGTTAAACCACTTGATGAGTATATGCCAACGTCCCTATGCTTACAGATGTTTTGCCTACGTTTCATTGAAACAGACGGTCTACGTCAGGTGTAGTAGTAATAGAGAAAAATACACAGGTTTAATTAAACATGAAAACGTGCACGTAATATACGTGAACAGTTATTTTTAATAAAACCCTAACACAAGGTTTATTTAATATAGCTTCACAATACTGTATCGGGGTATAATTCAAATATCCTTATTCAGTAATCCTACACCATTGCAATACCGGACATAGGCAACAAAATAATTATGCTACAGAATGTACAAATAAAATAATAATAAAAAGTAATAAACAACAAGTTAACGGCTACGCAGTGCCATCTGCACAGCAATGCAGTGTGAGGAGCACAGAAATGGACATCAATCGGCGTACGACGGAAAACTGAGATTCACCGACACCGATTTTCATTAACATCCGTTAGATAAGACGGAAGGCAGTGACTATTCGGAATACTTACTATATAAGAATAGAACAAATAAATGAACCCATTCAAATTATAAAGTACAATATAAAATAAATAATGAAATAAAATATATATTCATAATAATGATATTCTTTTTCTTCGGTTTTTTTTTTGTTCGGAGTCTTCGCAACCGGCGTGTTTATATGAAGAGAGTTATGGAAGTCGAGGGGGCAAGGCAGGTATGTGAGGATCGTGACATGTGGTGCTCCGTTCCCTCTGCTAGTAAATTATAATGATTGATAGCCACAATGTAACACAATGTTTTGCCTGGTAATGCTTTGAATGGAAGTAATGCGATTGTTAACTTGTATTCATAAGTGTATCATATCAACTTGAGGGTACTGGTAACAGCAAACTACGTACTGTTTATTCCAAACAAACTCATATAGACTCATTTTCATTTTCATAACGTTCGGTTGTGTATCATCAAACATTGCTACGAGCGCAACGAGTCCCAAAAATTTGTATAAAAATAAATTCCATCTATAAAAGTGACATTCGTTTATACACGAGTAAAATATAAAAGCTTTTAATTCTTTTTTAATTTTGCTCGCCGACGTTCCAAATTACACTGATCGTAAAAAAATGAGTTGCCCGGATTTATAAAGAGTAAAATGTACATTTTCAGCCCCCGAAGCGAAACATGGGTGTTGTGATTTTAACGCTTACTTTTGTGTGTTTTTGTCGATGCTATACTCATGCCATTCCTTCTTTTTGCCTCCACGTCACACAGTCATTAGGTTCATAATAATTACTGCTGATTTTTATATCATTGTTTATATATTGATATCTTAAGTTCACGCGAATGTTACTCTTTACAATAAAACTACTTACAAGGATTTTATCGCGGTTTATTGAATTTCAAAAATTTCAGAAGCTTTACAGCACGTTGCAGCAGGCAATAACCCGCGATAAAATTCGTAAAATAATATTATTGTTTTTGACTCATAAAATAAGAGTCGTTAAGTGTAGGAGGGCAAAAGAGGCTGATCTCCGCGACAAAGCGGATCCTAGTGTGGAAACTATGTGTGTATTTATTGCATATAAATAAAAAAATGTATTTTAATCAATATTGTTACTGTTTACCAAAATTTTGATTTGTAATCTAAATCTAGTTCCAATCAACCTCAAGAAGCTCAAGTGTGCGCAGAATCACAATTTGAAGATATTTCTTTCAAAATATATCGATATGTCGTGTAACGTTCAGTTCTGTGGTCACTTTGAAACGAAGGCCAAGTTTGCCTTAATTAAATTTGTGTTTAGAGGATCTAAATGCCACTTTACTAGTTTTGACGTGATGACGTCTCGTATAATTGATAACTCAACATGTAGAAAAGATTATGACGTCATAGCAACGTACGTTACTATGACAACATACGTCATAGTTATGTTAGGGATGGGAGGTGCCTAGGAGCGAGTCGTAACAAGCCGTCTCTTTCATACCATCGGTCGATGTTGCTCACAGTTCAATGAAAAATAATTATCACGTAAAATTGTAATGTCCGATTTACAGAAAACTACATTTTTTTGTTTAAATATTTATTTCAAAGGAAAAAAATATTGTACTTACATATAAACATTCGGTTACCAAATTTCGGTTACAATCGTACAGACATACGGACACATCTGCATATGACATAATTGTATAACACACTAAACAAATATTTGTGCAGACACAATTGCCGTTTCCATTCTCTCACAGGCCAGTAGTCAAGTATCACCCGATTGACGGGGAACGGGGTGTAACACTTTCCAACGTGTGGCTGTTATTAGAATTTGAAAAATACCCAATTCAATCCAACCCTGGGTACGAACTCGGAATTTCATGATCTGTTGTAGAACAAGCTTACCACTAGCAATCAATTACATTTAATCAATTTTTGTTGCTGTACAAATATAAATTACTCATTCATTGATGTAATGACACAGAAGCCGCTAGTGTCAGGTCTTTTAGTTATTAAAAACATTTGCCATTTCATTACGGGAATCTAAAATACGATGAATATAAGTGTTATGATTCATTACACAGGCGCCTCGCTCCATAATTTATAACAAAGAACATTTTTTGGTCTCGTATTAGATGGGAAATCCTTTTATACTGAGTAGCCATTACAATGTGCTGAGTATTAAAAATTGTGTTTGTTTTGTTTCACTGAAAGCTCGCAGCGCAAAGGAAAATGTCATGAGCTTTTTCTGATTCAAGCAGGATTAGGGGCAATAACAGAGCAAAGTAAACTTAGTTTTGACATTAAAGTATTACTTATATGGGTTATCTAAATTGAGAGAAAGATTGACTTTCTCTGAGATGGAATATTATTGCATTATTAATAATAAGTGTAGCACATGCCAAAATGAATTTGATACGTAATATCTATGTCAATCGTTAAGGGCGCATTCAGCGTGACGAAGTGTCATGCTGCATTATATGCTGCATGATATGATCGAGGAGGTAACTCTCGCTCACAAAATACCGCCATAAAGTACCGGATATGCGGTCGTGTTTTGGTCTGCGAGTATCCGGTGGCCAATTCAGAAGGATGGGTTGAAGAAGGGCAGTGTAGATGTGTTATGTTGAATACTAAAAAACAAATACATTTATTGGACGAGATCTTACCTAAACTCTTTATGCAGTAGGACAGTTTTTTATTGTAGGTAATTACTATGTGCTTGTAATAAATACTTTAATATAGTATTAGTGTAAATAATTAAAATAACAAATATTGTAAAGCGTAGTTCTCTGGAGACACCCGAAGATAATATTCATAATAGACCAACCCTTTTCACCACCAGCCAGCTATAAATCATTCCCGCCCATCCTTTCGATTTCCTGACCACGGCAAAGATATTTCATATTACAGAGAATTAATATTCTCGAATTAATTCAGAAGTGTTCTGACAAAATAATTGTATTTATGAGCCTCTAGTAAATAAGGAGAGTAATGAGAAAATGGCTTATGATGCCATTTGTACCCGACTATACCAGGCGAAGGTTAATATTTTTGTATCCCCTTTTGATATGGATAAAAAGAGACAAAACTAATCACTCAAAGACATCGTTTTAACTGTAACACTTTTATGAGTTACACATTAAATCTGTTACATAATTGTTCCAGTAACACTTGTAACGTTGCTGTTTGTGCATTATTAACAAAACTATATGCGTCCGTTGGATCATTTGTTTTAGTGTTGCAGTTTCTTTGCCGTTTGCGTTATTCAATGCCAATCTTAACTTTATTGACTGTAACAGTTATTTCCACTTATGAACAGTTATTTTTGAAAAGTGTTAAAACACCTTATTTCTGTTTCAATATAATATATAAATCAATAGAAATGAAAAACTGTGTTCAAAATATTTTTTTTGGTAACCATCAAAGTGTCTGATCGAATTGCACATCGACTTTACTTATTTCTATTATTCTATTTCTAGGAATTGAACAAACAATATTTAATCAGATTGTTTAATTTTTTTTAACAGAATAGGGGGGCAAACGAGAATTCGGAGCCTTTTTATGAATACCGACGACAATCCACATAATTACTATGCATATGTGTTGCCCTCCTTCGCACCCCCCAATGGGCTACCGGCTACTCACAAACAGCACGAAACGCGATACTTAATATATCACTTCTCGACGGTATTATGTGAACGATCGGTCGTGCTGGCCCAATTCCGTTGCATAGGAGGATGTAGTGTCATGCACTATGCATGGCACTACCTCCTCCTATGCAGTTTGGCACTACCTCTACCTTACGGCATGGCACTACCTCTTCCTATAAGTTGTATAATTTACATCATTTAATAGACAATCTAAGGCAACCTGTGTGGTTTGCGCAAAATTTATCATAATCAGGTCAGCTGATTAGAATCTATTAGAACGACAAAACTGATTCGATAGAGAGTTGTAATTTTCTTAAATATGTATTTTAAAAGCGAGCGTATAAAAAGACTCACTTTCACCAATAAAAACATATTGGATTAAATCCAAGCGGAAGTTCAATGACTTTAATAATAAACGAACGGTTTTTTTTTTGTAGAAAATAGAAATTCTTTAGGTTTTCCGATTTAGCGTTCCATTGCCAAATGGCAAAAAACGTATCCCCTATAATTTCGACTTTTCCATCTGTCCATGCATACCTCACAGACGTTCTACTCGAAGATTATGTGTGCTGTGCTTTTTAAATTTCAAGGGTAGGTCTATTTTTTAACCGCAAAAATGGGTATAGTGTGATTTTGATGACTAAAAATATTAAGGGTCGCGCTACATGTAAATGAGGGATGAACGCTTTTTTCAAGAGAACGTAGACATGTGGCGTATCGTTGAATAGGTTTATTTAAATGGTATGAAGGTTTTTAACAAAAATTTTGTTTTAGCGTAATCAAAAATTAATTTAGTATAATTGCAAAAATTACTGGGCAAATGTAATCATGAGAATCCCTCTAATTTTTTAACTACAAAAGAGAAATACGTCCGTAATCGGTTTGATAGTTTAAGAGAAATAAGGTTTTTTGTTAGTTGCTGTGGGATCCTCCACAGGCGGGACCCGCCTGGTTTTTTAATATAAATAGTAACTTTAATTCCATATATAATATAGTATAAAATTATATCCGCTTAATAATTATGTCAACTCCATCGTACCTTAACTTAAAAAACATGTTTTATATACATTAAAAATTACTGATTAGATATTCGCAATAAATTGCATAACCTTGACGCCACTTCCATTCTTGGATTAGATAAGATGATCGGTAACAGTCCTATATCCAGGGAATTTAAACTAAATCCTCTATTCAGGGAGTCCCTTTCATTTTTGTTCCTGACAGACTCCTTTACAGTCGATGTGGTTAGTGGAAAGCGATTATTGAAATTCGATTAGTTATAACAGGAATTAACGAGAACAAATTTAACAAGTGATCGGCGCAGTTAGTTAACGTGTCAGACTTACCGCATACAATACGTCAGGGGTTGCGGTCGTGTGCGTATATTGTATATGTTCACGGAATGTAGCGTAAGTCCGTCATTGTAGACAGTTCAACGAAACGTCGCGAGCCGATGGCCTAGAGAGGAATGGGGCACGTGTAGGCGAATAGTAAATTTGTGCCAAGTCTTAAAATCAAATGGTATACAAGATATAATTATTTTCTTAGAGCACTTACACAAACAAAACCGATGTAAGCACACTTACATCAGTTTCGGCAGTGCGCTATCTCTCAGTTAGTTAATCAGTCAACCAGGAACGGAGTAATTTGAAAGAAAACAATGCTGAAAATGGGACATTTCCCAGTTAGACCATAGAAAGTATGTAGGTTGTCTGTGAATCTGCTTGCGGATAGTAATATTTTACGTGATAATGGAGTCAAGAGACTTGTGACGTTCTCTAGCTCTCAGGTTTCGCCCCCACGGAATGACGTCATAATTTTTCATGCATGCAGTTGTCGCATGGCGTCATCACGTCAAATATATTTTCAGCTCTATCGCTTTCTTTTACACAAAATTTTCACAAAACCGTTTACATGGTTTGACTGTGACAAGGAAGAAATTCATTTAGAAATATAAAATCCGCGAAAATAGAAAAGTTTATATTTATGTTGGGCTAAATTACACACTAACATTCTATCAAAATCGACAAGAAATTTGTATGTATAATGAATACTATATCGGATTTATAAGTCAAACATGTGTAGGTCCACCAGGGCAGACGATCTCCGTGCAGTAGCCGGCCCGGGATGGATGCGAGTAGCAGGAGATCCGCCGTCTTGGCGATCAAGATGATGATGGATGAGCAGGGAATCTACATTAACGTGAAATAGATAATAATACGAAATACACGATAAAATAACTTAAGTGAGAGCTTCAACTTGCTTAAGTTTATTCTTAGGAATATTTTAGCACACCCACGGCATCTAGCTATCTAACATTGTGTCTGTTTTTTTTTAATCGTACGAGTAGTTCCCGTTCAAAGAAACAAGCATATTCTTCGGCTTTATAATATTTGTGTAGATAAATGGTGCAACCGTAAAAGTCTCATAGTTCCCCCCCTCCCCCATTGGGCTACCGACTACTAACAAACCGCACAAAATGCTACACTGAAGATGTTACTTTGCGGCGATGTTATGCGAGCGATAATTACCTCCCCCGTTGTGCCGGCCCAATTCGGTTGCTTAGGAGGATGTACCTCCTCCAATGCAGCATATGGCACTAGCTCTTCCATAAATACGTATTCTAAATAAATAAAGACGTTAATTAAAAGTTATAGCGGCAGCCAGCAAGAGTAACTATTTTACTCATAAATATTAGGAACGTAAATAGAAACAAATAAAGTATAAAACCTATTTCTTCGCAAACAGTTCCAGAAAATAATGAGAATTTTAATTTTAAATATCATTTGGCAGAGCCGGGCGAGTTTCGTCGACGCCAATGCTTTCTGTTATCAAACTGCGCAGGCCACGTGGACTCGAGAAGATTTCAGTTTTATTTATGAGATGTTTCACTCACCTCACAAACTGAAACTTCCACTTCTTTACGTTAATTACAAAATACATATTTTTGGAGATTTTGATTTCAGAATTCTTGAAATATTTTTTTATTTACAATATCACCGTTATTCGTTTTTCATACATTACATTAGTATTTGTAACAATTTATAAATCATTTTAGTTTCTTTACAATGAGTCACAGTCACTTCAGCACAGAATATTATTATTATTACACAAATTAAAACGAGCGATCTTACATGTTTCTCCCATACTCACGTATTGAAGATATTTATCTTAATAAAACGAGCGATCTTACATGTTTCTCCCATACTCACGTATTGAAGATATTTATCTCAATAAAAGATGAACCATAAGTTGAAATCTATTTTTAAATTAAATGTGTACATAAACGATATAAATAAATCTGTTAACGTGATTGTAAAAAACAAGGTTGCAATAAATGTGTTGAATTAATAAAACAACTCAAATCTGAAACAGCTCTATAACTCCTTTATTCACATTACAACAAGAATGAACTTTACACAAAACCGTCACGAGTAAAATCAAATTAGAGAAGATACGGTGAAAACCAGACTTCCATTGTAAGCAAGTTTATAAACTTTTAGTGGAATAAGAGGAGTCGGGCGCATTAAACATCTACTCATAATAATGTTACGATATGTTAATTTGTTTAAAATATAATCAAAGAGATTGTATCCCGATGTTTTTAATGTTGTAATGTTTCTCGAGCCTATCTACTTCTATAATCGCAACTTCAGCTTAAACGACATGACGGATTTCATGTATAAAATGTCGTGAGAACAGTTTTGATAACGCGATTGGCAATGTATAATGTAACTGTATTCGGTTTTTTTGTTTCTCAATTAATTTATTTGCGCTACATTTCAGACATGGATAAGGTAACGATAACTCACATGTTTTATTCTGATAACATGACATAGAACAACATTTTTTAGAAAGCGCTCCAGCTTATTTTGTGCTCAAACGTTACAGACATCCGAAAATACTAAAATGATTACTTTGTATAATATGAATATTGATAAATGTTAATAAAAACTTATGATGCTTTATCATCTGAATTTAGTGGCAGGTGGCATGATGCAGTGCAGCTGAATCGGGCCGGCTTGATCGAGGAAGTACCTCTCACTCATATTATACTGCTAAGTGACCTCTGAGTTGTCGCGTTGTATATTTTCCGGTGGACCATTTGCGGTGGAGGGAATATAAACACATATATAATATGCGTATATTTTTGGGCGTTGGTAGTCTCCAAAAGGATTGCTTTACCTCCAATATAAAAAAGTAGAAACTGTGTCAAAAATATGAGCAAATAGCATTAATTATGTCGAAAGTTGCTTTTCAAACTTC
The DNA here is from genome assembly GCA_017140195.1 of Eumaeus atala. Taxonomy (NCBI): domain Eukaryota; kingdom Metazoa; phylum Arthropoda; class Insecta; order Lepidoptera; family Lycaenidae; genus Eumaeus; species Eumaeus atala. The sequence continues at coordinate 643,206 of JAFELO010000615.1, read as the reverse complement.
CTCGCAAGCTTTTAATGAACTGAACCTGCCGCTCAAGAGCACAATTAAAATGTAAACTCGTCACGTTCCATTTCATAATAGTGATACTTTTTTTAATCAGAGGCAACCGACTTGTAGGTGCAAAGTGCAATAATCACATCACTAGATCATATGAAGGAATATCGTTGCTTGGAATCTTGAAATCGTTTTTCAATAAGAGAACCACAATGCATTGTAGCCAATTTGGGTCGCGTTTCGACCGGTTTGTAAGTTTTCAGTGACCAGTTGGAGGGGATGAAGGAATGCAGGGTACGCGTCTGCATAACGAATATGATAACACGACAATTTGATTCCTACTATCATTTGACCAGACAAAGTCGTTATTCATCGGCAATGCCTCTTTTTATAGTATAGAAGGAAAATCGAGCAATCGGTATTTTACGACTACCGACGCATAAACATCCGCATAAACACTATGCCGATGTGTTGTCTCGGCTACTCACAAACCTCACGAAACGCGACACTGAACGTATTACTTTATGGCAGTATCATGTGAGCGGTTATGCCGACGTAATTCCGCTACAATCAAGCATGGCACTACCTGTCGGTACTCATGCTAAATTTTGCCGCCTTGAAAATCTGTATTACCATGTTAAAATTATGCGTTAGATTCATTCACCCGATCATGTGTATTCTCTTCTCTCTCTGCGGTATCCAAAACTTTCGTCACCTTCACTGAATGCGGTAAGACAATTGCTTCATGCCGCTGTTCCTTAAGGTCATCTAGTTGAAAATAAGGTCTATCATATTTTCTTAATTTTCATGAACTATCTACTCTACCTCAGGGTCATGCGCTTGTCCTTTTTTTTAAATTTAACATCATGTAAGTGAAAAACACGTCACATTTCTTAATCGTCAAAATGGACTAAAGATTATATATTTTAAAATGTTTCAAAACTTTTAACCAAAAAGATTAAGAAGACCCTTACTGCTTATAATAAACTCTTACCATGGACTAGCTCTTTAATTTTTATTTAGTTAAAAAATTTTGTAAAGCTTTAATTGAAATGTTTTTTACACTTTATTCTTTCGAAGATAATGATCAAAGTTGAAACGAGCGTAATCGATAAATTCAAGAGCCTTACAAATAACTACGCCGCATCATTAATCATTAAACATCATGTTACGTAGATGTACGTTTTCGTTTATCTAAACACGTAAAGACTTTTCTTTTTCATTCCAGGAAAAGGGAAAATACCTTCCTACATCAGGGTCGTTGATGGAAGTGAAACTGAATGGAAAATTGTAAGTCAAACGAGAAAATTTCGTGTAAGCGTCATACGCTAATTTGCTCAATTTTTTTTTTTTGGGATTCCGTACCTTAAATACTTTCTAAACATACCTCTGTTGTATATATGTCATATAGTTATACGAGTATATTTCGAATGTGAACTAGCGATCCGCCCCGGCTTCGCCCGTGAATAACAGGTGCTAATATACTACTCTTAAGCTATAAATTATACACTTTAACTATCCTCGTGGATCGCTTAACACATGCAAGAAAACCGCATGAAAATCCGTTTGGTAGATTTTGAGAAAATCGATAACACATCGACAGACAGCTTTTGCGGGCTTTGTTTGATATATGAGGAGATAAACTGTATACATAAGTACTATGGGAGGAGCCATTACAATAGATAAAAAAATAATATAAAAAAATAACATTATTGTTATTTTAGCTAATGAAAAGAAAATTTTTTTTCATTAGCTAAAATAACAATAATGTTATTTTTTTACATTATTTTTACCCAGGGTTGGCGCTGCACGTAAACGCGTTTCCCCGCGTAAAGAAAAAAAAGTTGCTCTAATTTATATAATAAGTTTAAATTAAAGAAAGAAGGATGTATTTGCATGAAAGAATAACAAACATACATGCTAATTCTCGTATAAAATTAGTACAAATAATTATACAACATTTAATCACGCCTTCAATAATTAATTAACATTGTAGATACGATAAATCCATTCAATAAAACAGCCATAAAAAGTGTTCCTGTAACGATTGCCGTTATTGTTTGTTATTGCAGTTCAGGTGTTCGGGTGTTCAGGCGTTCAGGTGTGCTCCAGTGATGTATTGGCCGCGACTGTATTGTTTTTGTGGCCGTTAAGTCGTTACAATTTAGATTATGGTCGCTTAGGCTGGCTGCACACTGGGCCTTTTTATTTTTTATTTAAATATTTCTTTTTTTTAATTGTTTACCTGTATATTTTTCATGTTGAGTTAGATATGTGAATTGTTTATTTAGTTTGCCATTGAGCTCAATGGAATAAGCCACGAAATGGATTCAAGTAATGGTTTTATGGGGGTATGCTTTTAGTCCCCTTTTCGTTGATACGGGGAAATGCAATTACGCGCAACCACCTGTTCTGGGTGGGATCCTGAGTTGTGTGGGGCTTGCGGCATAATATAGTGCCAAATATTCACTAAAACAACCGTAAAATTCATCAGTGTCTTTGGGAGGTGCCCTTGGATGACAAATCATCAGGACACCCTAAAAGCTAAAATCAAGTGCTTTTAGCCGCTGAGCCAAGCGCAAGTTTTGTGAATCACTTACTCTCAGTCGACATCTGGTAGAAAGCTTCAGAAACATATGTGAAGAGTTATGATCGTTAGCTGCTGGTCTCATGCTGGATTGGGAAGAAGCTCCACAAAGTACGATATAATTCTTCCTTTACGTCTTCTAAGACGAAAAGAAAGAATTACACGGGTCTACCCGTGGTTCTAAAATATGAAGGGTAAAGTGCGATTCAAACTTGCAGGGTTGCTTACATTTGGGAATACAAAATTAATTCATAAAAGAAAATTGACAAGCTTATATTTTTTAATGAATTACAAATATATAGGTTTATAATGGGTTGTAGATATATTTGACGTTGAAAAGGCTTTAATACTTCCGCGTCCTCATGAGAAAAATGTAACAGACTGACAGACTAACACAACTTTTTCCATAAAGACGTCACAAGTATAGACTAGTTGTCAATAATGTCATATTTTTGTGTAGGCATTTGTCGTCATCGATCGTGTGTCTATTACGGGACCTCTTAACGCACATTACTTACAGCCGGCGACCAATACACGGAATTTATTGTACTGTTATAGATTATTTAACGGTCCCCCGTTAACGTATCGAAGGAAAATTGCTACCACAAACAGCGCGATTTATGGAACCGGTCTTCAGAAAACAGCCTGATTACATTTTACTATTATTGGATATGTTCAGGGTTCTCGCAATGTTTTCTGTTGAAATTATTTGTGGACCCAACCTGTACCTGACCCAATATGTGACTTTGGGATTGGGATACTAGTGGTAACCGAATAAAGTGTTTTGAGCACTGTTTTTCATTTCTGTTTTAATATTGAAACAGAAAAAAAATAACATTCCTATGTCGTCTCTTTCCCTTTAGATAAAGAAACTGCAATTGCAAATTAAACACACACACACAC
>JAFELO010000615.1:627042-639497 GCA_017140195.1 Eumaeus atala | reverse complement strand
TATGTTTAGAAGTTAGTATGAACGCTATATATCGCAGCAAAATTAAATGTTCATATTTCGTAAAAAATAAACACTTTCATATTTATTTTATATTTATTGGTAAAAGGGATATCAATCAATTTTTTTTTTTTCAAAGTTTGCTTTTTACAATCAGGATATAGTTTTGCACGCAACGAAATAAAAAAATGTGTTAGCTCCTCTTGAACAGTGATTAAGCCATGGAAGGCATGCACTAGCTTAACCACTCTTTCTGCCATATCATTAACAGCTTTCAGTGATAATAGCTTCCTTTGGGTTTTTTGAAACGACTTGTCATCTGACCACGGATTCTTGTTCAAAAAACTGTAATCAATTTGTAGCCGACGAAACAGGAACTTGCTTTACTCAGAGTCAAAGTAATCGATGCTTTTCTCTGAAAGTAAAATAAGAATAATTATGTAAACATTACGAAAGCTGTTGGGTTTCTTTTAGCTAAGTTAGCAATGATTTTTTTATTTTACATTGGTGTCGAGATCAACATCATAATCAAATAAAGACAGAATAGACACTTCGTCAGTCAATACTACAAATGCTACCAGTATTCTGTACTGTAAAGCTGCTCTTGAAATGCATTTGTCTATTGTTTTGTAACCTTCATGGCCTTCGAAAATACAAATTCTGATAAGGTGCCTTCACTACTGCAATACATTGTAGCCGGGGTTTTACGAGGCGTGTCGCGATGGGCAGACACACGTCCCACAGAGCTTTTTTATCCTTGTTTGAAATGCTAAATTCTTAGTTAAGTAATGTTATTTTTTTAATTAATAAATAGCTCTCGCCTTCCATCAAGCTTAGTACATAGCACCTGGTGGCCAAATCTTAAATTTCTTTTCAGCATCTCCACAAAAAAATATGATTGAAAGCTTAATTAATTCACAATAGTCGTCTCTAGCTATTTCTTTCGTTAATTCGGTACGGGTGAATTCTAGCAGTTGGTCAATATTCGAATCACTTATACAGGACCGCTTTTCTATACAGCTTTGTACTTTTTCAGGATCCATGTTCTCCTATTTTTCTTTATAGTTTTGTCTTCGAATTTTCGCTTCAAAGACACCTTTGAAGCGAATGGCCCACAGGGGGGGGAGGGACAATGTTGGAACAGCGATAAATCTTTCTTTACTATCGTATGTAATAACGATCAGAAGGCGTTCTTCTTTGCATTTGCGTGAATCTACAGCCGCCAACAGTTATCCATCCCTATTAAGGTCATTATTCAGTATCAGTGACCGCATTCGGGACCTTGTTTTGGAAATTAGCTTTCATAGCGTCGGCTCGCTTGGCTGGCATTTCTGTACGAACTCTGTGGATGGAAGATGGACTTACTTATTGGAAATTCACCTGTATTATGCTCTAGCGCCTCGGCAGTAGCTATAATTATAAATACTGAACCTCTCACACATAACTGACACCTGTCTAGAAACGTGACACGCGCCAAGTAATTAATTTTGCGTTATGAAGTTTTTCCGCATACAAGTTTTAACAGGCTGAGGAGGTACAAGTTGCGCTGCTGTGGAAATCCATTACTACTGAATCAGAATCAGACGATTCTTGTAGTGATTCATAAGATGATGTAGATGGAGCAAGGGATGACAAATATTTAGCACTCCGCTTCTCCTCGTAGATGTTTGTAAGGCGCGTCTTTTCTTCCCTGGCTGTTAATTTTTTGTCCATTCCAGCTAAGTTACCAGGCCGACCTGGATCTTTCTGTCGCTACAAGGTGACCGTATCTTCGATTATTTTAAATAACTGAGGTGCGTAATCGTGTGCGATGTCAAACAAATTGTTTAAGTCTGCAAGAAACTCGCGTGGACGTTTTTCAAAGAGTACTTGTGTTCTTTTGCATTTTTTTGCACATCTCTCCAGACTTTACCTGTCTTTTAACACAGTTAAGTAATGATTTTGTTGGTATACGTGCCTTTTTGTTGGTATACGTGCCTTTTTGTTGGTATACGTGCCTTTTCCCAGTAAATAATACAGTCACGAATTGTGAGGGTTTCACACTCATTAACACTTATTCACATCACGAATGTTATAGAACATAAATGCTAGTACTTGTCTATTAGAGGGAAGTTTAGAACCCGTGATTTGGTGTCTTACGTCTCCAATCTAAAATATATCATTTTTAGAACTACGTAAAATTCCACATAAATGTTAGCTGCATGAAAATAATACTATCACTAAGAAAACAAACATGTAATTACATGCACTCAATGTGACAGTTCCCGAGCGTCATACCATGCAAGTACGGACATGTTCCAGTGCAGGCCGGTACGGTTCGGCGTGACTATAAATACATGAAACTTTTTGTAAATGTTTTGGGACCATTCCAAACCAAATAAGAGGGTAGGCGTTAAAAATCACTTTAATGTTTTTAGGACACCCTAATAGAAATAGAAATAGGTTTATAATGGTACAAACGCAGACGTTACAAGTGGTACAGGAATAGTTCAACCACTTAATTTAATGTGTAACACTTTTGAAAGTGTAACCATCAAGGCATTTCCAGACCCTGTACTCAGGGAATAGTTTTGATGAGGTTGAGGTGATGTATGGGTACAATATGGATCTCGTGCGACACGATAGTACCTAATATCCACTAAAACCACCGCGAGTAATATCACCTCCGCCAGTAATGTGGATCTCGTGCGACACGATAGTACCTAATATCCACTAAAACCACCGCGAGTAATATCACCTCCTCCATTAATGGGAGATCCGGTGGTGTATGGGTACAGTGTGGACCTCGTGGGACACGATAGTACCAAACACCCACTAAATCCACAGCGAGTAGTATCACCTTCTCCATTAATGGGAGAGGTCTCTGAAGTAATACCAGCTCAATAGCTCATGGGAATAACAACTAGATAAAGGTCTAACAAAATATATCAGCATGTGATATCAACAATTTACAACTATGCACGATATATTTTTATAGTATTAGGGCGCGAAGAAGCAATTGGAGTCTTCTAACGACTACCGACGCCCATTAACAACGGCATGATCAATATGCCAATGCCTTCTCTCATTTCCTCCTCCCGTTTCCATTGGGCCACCGGCTACTTACAATCCACACGGAACGTGAAACCGAAGATATCAATTTCTTCGCTGTCATGTAAGCGAGAGGTACCCCAGGTCGTGCCGACCCAATTCCGCTACAATGCCGCATGGTATTTACTACCTAAGTTATAACTTATCATCATCATCATTACGATAATCATAATAAAATTTGTTCATTTAGTTTAGATTGACTTAGCTAGGAATGAACAAAGTTCGCCCGCTTTGGACACTGATTGGATATGAAACATGTTAATTTCACCGTAAAATCAACACAGAGGATTAATTCATGGTTCCATTCGCGGTTCATTTCTGAAATGCCAGCGGATGTCAGAAATATGAACATTTTGTATCTAGCGCATTGCTTTCGATAGCTTTTGTGAGGGATAAAAGAAAAAGATTGAGTTGGACCATCCACAATGTGGCCGCAGGCAGAATGCAATTATTTGTGAAAATGATACAAAATGGTATGTAGGAATTTGTGTAAGTAAGTCATGCAGAATGTTTTGTAAGACACTCCACAAAGCCACAGAGGGAATTAAGTGCTCGAATCTGAATCCGAATATGTAAAAAGAGGTACCTGAAATTTGACCTAATTGTCTTTAAACTTATTATTTGCGGTTACCTAGACCAGACGATGACTTTGTTCACGTGAGTTTCTATCGATATCATACGGTGCCCATATTTTCTGATAGTAATAACTCTAAATCCGGTGAAGTTTATCACGTACTTAGGAAATATTTTCGTTTATTTGGATTAGTGTTAGTTACATAAGACCATACTCAACACTAACATGCACACATAAAAAAATATAATTTCTTACATTTTGCTGTGAATAAGATAGCTTTCTTTTTATTTGAACTAGATCAGCGTTAACTCGTTAGAATAAGCTGCTGTTTCTATTACTGTATTTTCGTAATCATATAATGCTGATTTCTTGTTTTTTTTATTGTACCATTCGAAAAAATATTGTTTTAAAAATGATTCATTCATATTTATTTTAACCATATATTACGAGCAAAATTAAAACGACAGTTTCGTTCACAAATGAGGGCATATTCCGCTTTGCTTGTATAAAATACATATTGCGTGGATACATGCCATATAACATGTATAAGGTTGTCGCCTACGCATGAAAACGTTACCGGTACATCCTGTAATGGAACATAAACTCTTTAGATTGAACGGATTATGGTGTTATATGGTCCAAACGGGACGTGTAAAAATATTGCAGATGTTTGGTATGAAAACACAAGCCAATTCACAAAAAAAAATACCTCGAAACGTATTATTATTTATAGGTACAATTTAAGGGAAAAACTGCAGATATGTTTAAGTTAGTTTATACAGCAGACATCTGATGACAAGGACAGAACAAGTACGGCCATAATTTTATATTATAGTAGGTTAAAGTGGTCGGTAGTCGATGCCATTTAATGTATACCGACGCCTATAAAGATCCACGTAATTATTATGCATTTGCATTTTCTTTCCGTCCTGGCGAGAACTCCACCAACACTTCAAAGGACCACCGGCTGTTCACAAATTGCGCAAAACGCGCGAGTGTAACTATCTAGTGAATGTGACCAGAACTGTACCACAGCTGCAACAGAACAACTAGCCGTCACTGCTTTCTGTATTCTTTCTGGGACAAAAATATAAATCATCTTTGTTACCAGCTCCTAAAACCAACAAAATATATATTTCTTTAATGTAAATAATACTACATCGTAGAGAAGAAGCGATATTTTATGTAATATTGAACAGAAAGAACCATTTTTAAATTGGCGAAAAAAAGGTTTTTTTTTTTTAAGTAGACTAAAACCAGACTGGAGCCTATGCTGATTCTGTTAGGCAATACGTACGCAAATGCACTAGTATTACCACAGCTAATGAACGCAGTACTATGATTACGGCAAACGACCGCTGCGGTTTCGTGCAACGAGCGTGTGCCAAAATCTATTTTAGATTCTGATAACTGAAACTTTGCAACTATCGTGCTAAGTACTGACGGTGTAATTAAAGAGTCAGTAACTAAAATCATGGGCTTAATAAACAAAGTATCGTAAACAAAATTTGTTTTAATCTTTACATTAATTTGACTTGCTGTGCTGCAAAGAAGTAGATTTTTACGACAAGTCATCTGAGAGGACGGGAGAATGTGGTAGACAACACCGAGTAGTGGAGAGGTGTGGTCAACAACTATGAGTACCGGGGAGTTGTAGTTGGCAACACTGAGTTGCGGAGAGGTGTGGTTGGCAACACTGAGTTGCGGAGAGGTGTGGTTGGCAACACTCAGTTGCGGAGAGGTGTGGTTGGCAACGCCGAGTTGCCAAGAGGTGTGGTTGGTAACTCAGAGTTGCAGAGCGGTGTGGTTAGCAACACAGAGTTGCGGAAAGGTGTGGTGGGCAACACTGAGTTGCGGAGAAATGTGGTTGGCAACACTGAGTTGTAGCGTCTTGAGGAGAAAAGAGTTGGGCAATGGCTTTAAAAAGCGGTGTAACACAATATCGAGTCTCTCTTTTATTACGTTTTATTAAAGCTTTACTATATATATAGCTTGTTGAAATTAATAAGACTACCAATTCTTCCCCAGCACATCATGGCCTCGTTCGTCTTCTTGCTCATACAATCCTGGCAGGACTCTTGTTTGTGGTTATGGTGTTTTTTGGTTAGTAGCAAATTTAGCTACTCTTCTGCAAATTTTTGTTCGTGGCATTAAGTGCACATTCGACAGGGGAGCATTTTGATGTTGTTTCAACAAGGACAGTCTTGTTATTTTGTTATGTATGGTATTCCGTTGTTTCTGCCTATCAAGTTACGGAGCTGGAATCTTGATGTGTGTGCGTCTTACTACTCAATAAGGTATGCCTTATTACAGGGCTCGGCTTCGAGATCATTGGCCTTATACTGCGCCTTCATAAAACTCTTCTTGGGAGCATCAGTGTCGCTCGGTTATCTTTTTAACTACTGGGTCACCGGCTACTCACAAACCGCACGAAAAGCGATGCCGTAGGTGTCACTTTACGGCGATATCAAGCGATATGTATAAGGCATATATCAAAAGTTTTACTATTTAAAGCTGTGAACGCGGTATTTAAATTCTTTTAAGCAACAGGTGCCAATCACAGCTGTAATTTGCAACACCAAATCTATTTTTCATCAACGATGTTCTAAGTCAATATATATTCCTGGATCATCATCATTATCAGCCCTTATCGGCCGACTGTTGCATATAGGCCTCTTTCGAGACGACCGAACTCCTGCTACACGCATCCATCCCGGACCGGCTACTGCACGGAGATCGTCTTCCCACCTGATGACTGGGTCGATCTGGATACATTTTCAGAAATTTTGACTGCCTTGTGATCTAGTTGTAAACATGTTCAACTAAAATCGGGAGGTCTTGGGTTCAAGTCCTGGGTCGGACAAAAGTGTTATTGGGGTTTTACAATTTCTAGTAACCGTCCTAAATCAGGGTGATACACTTCGTGCCCTGGAGAGCACGTTAAGCCGTCGCTCCTACGCCCGACTTATCTCCGGCTGTGCCGGATTGCCGTCCCATCGAAATTGGAGAATGAGGGAATAGGGAGTGCACTTGTACCTGCGCAAATACTTGTGCACTATAATATTTCCTGCGCAGTAAGCTGGTCTCTACAGAGAAGGCCGACGTGGTCAAAATTCGACTAGTGCGAAATTATTATTATTATTATTTCAGGGCCCTTTTATAGTTAAAATAATATTTATTTACAACCAACTACTTTAGAAGCAATAGGTCAATCGATATACTGTCCTAAAGATAAACTAGATAACAGCCTAATTTACAACTTAAAGGGTTAAAGCAAGATTATAGTAGAATCAGTTCTTTATAGTATGCAGTTTATAGTTTCTCAGTATGTGATTGTATAAGAATGTCAGAATGAGAGAGCTCCTGTTTAATTAGTAAAAAAAAGAAAGAAAGTGAATGCAAGAAAAAGATAGTTTTTAAAATCCAAAAGTGTACATTTAATAATATTCATTAATCACCATAACCTTAAAACAAGTTTTAGTCTGTAGATGGTAAAAGATGATCCTAAGTGTGATATTAGATGACTTCGAAGCTACGTTCCATGTGAAGATGGCCAAATTGTGTATATCAAGCTGGCAAGAAACCACTATTTCTGCTTTTGTGCATATTAATGTAATGTATTTGACATTCGATGATCTCAAGTAACTATCCACATACGTTCGGCGTGCAATAGAAATTATATAGTAAAAATGAAAGCCACATAGGCCACCCTATCATTACTCTTGATGCTATGAGGAATCATAAGTATTGACTGTGCGACTGAACTAGAAAGATTTATAAAAAGTAAATGATATTGATAAGTTATTTAAATTGCCACTACTTCAGTTGGCCACATATAAAAAAAAGTAAATGAGATTGATAAGTTATTTAAATTGCCACTACTTCAGTTGGCCACATAATTTTAATACAGTCAACAGTTATATAAAATGTTTAGACCAAGTGTTGTATCCTAAATTGACCTTGTTGATATCTAAAATGTTATTTCTGTTAATATACATATAACAAAATATAATCTGCCCAAAAATTATGCGGCTCTCAAACGTCTGCTTGTTAAGTTCAATAAGCAGATTTAACTTTTGCAAAACAAACATTAAGTCTGTAAAATACCTTTGGAGCCTCGAAATTTAACACAATTTTCCACTTATTAGCTATGTCCCATTAAATAAAAATAAAAGGTAAAAAATTTTTAATCATAAAATTTGACTTAATTTTACTTACCTATTTTGTTTTAGAGCTAACTATTACTACTACATAACTTTTTTGGTGAATCTGCATTTGTGGGTGTTAATGCGCGTCTGTGGTCTCCAAGTGTCAGACGAGCAATCGGAGCGAACGAATACTCTTTTAAAAGTTTTGATTGCTCGTTAGATTATACTCGGGCAAAACTGCGGCACAAAGCCAATAATATATAATGTGATCTTAAGTGTAAGTTCGGATTGATCTGTTTTTAAAAAATAATTTTATTTGGTATAATTTGAAGTATATAAAGATATCTGCCAGGGATCCATGAAGCGTATTATTTTGGGTATCAAATTTATTGACCGGGTAAAGGTTCGGTTCCAAAACAGGTTTAACGGATGTGCCTATTAAGGCTGACATGGCTGAGTGTGTCTGGGCTGGCAACGTCTGCCGCATATCAGAGGAATTCTGGGCGCAACGAACATATCTTTAGACTTCTCAGAATGACCGGCGACCACGTGGTAGATCCCGCCGGCGTGGCGAGATGTGCTGGAAGGCTCCATTTCGAAAGGTTTAGCCTAATCTAGCTCTAAAGAAGGAGATGTGGAAACTGGGTTGAGAGGTCACATTCCCCAGCAGTGCGACACGGTACGCCAATAATTTTAGTAATATACAGATAATGTGTTATGTGCTTTACATAATATATAAAATAATGGTACTAAAAGATTTACCTATGAGTGATGTTCGTGTATCTACAAATTGATTATAAATTAAATAGAGATGAAGGTTTAAACATTACATTAAATTACTATAAATTCTATATAACTTACAATAATTTTGTTGAATTGTTAGGTGCGGCACTGGCGAATCACAATTCGATTATGCCAGTTCGTTGAACTAGACTACAACGCATTTCATAGCGTTACCGAAATAACAGAATTACAAGCCAAAGGAACTGAATAAATGTTATATTTGGGCTGCAAACAGGACAAATATATATTATGTAATGACTTTGTGCAGAAGAATAATATTATATTTAAACACAATACAACATGAATTGTAAGCAATTGTATATTTTTTACGATATTGCAAATAATAATTTCCAACAATTACCCACGAAATTGTAAGCAATACAACTACAATATAACGTTAATACCGATTACGTACACATTGTTTTCTGAAAATATATGCACCACATTAAAGCGATAGAAACTCGCGCGCCCAGAGGTCAAAGACCCCGGGCGCGTCAGCTGTAACTTGTAGTGGCCACCAGTCTAGTTAACCGTATAGTACATTTTTATTACAAATGAGGTCAAATTCTATTACCTATTCTTTTTATTTGGGATCAAAATCGATTACTGAATACGCTTTGTGATTTTGTACAGTATCTTATATAACACCTTGTACAATGGGTGTAAGTACCGGGGAAGACCAAGACTGACAAGACATGATCAAGTAGATAGTATTAAGAGCATTTGTGAACGCGGTGTCTATGAAGAGATTCATGAATGTAGTAGGAGGTAGACAAATATGTAAGGATCGTGATATGTATTACTTGGTATTCTCTGCTTACTCCATTCGAGAACTGCCACGAAGGCATTATGTGGTCGATGTTGTGTATGGTTGTATGTACTTTTCACCATCAGTCGGCATCGAATCTTCAAATTCTTTGGACACACGGCCAGGAGAGGGCTCGATAGCATAGAAATTCGTATCATTACTGGCAGTGTGGCAGAAAAACGAAGCAGGGTCCAAAGTAGAAAAGGAAGTAACTGGAGGGACATGGCAGGCCAGCATACACACGTGTGTGCGTGTGTGTGTGGGACACGACAGGTTGAAGAAGCTAATCATAACGAAGCGATGAAAAAGTAAAACGGTTTCTTATTCTCCACGACGGAAGAAATACAATTTTAATGAACTGTATATTTGTAGTGAGTTCACGTACGGATTTGTAAGTGATTCTTGTAAAAAAATACACCCAAGTATATTTATTATAACTTTGCGATTATTCCAGCCAAAGTCTGATATTGTGCATGATTTCGGCCAATTAGACGAGTGCGATCTGATTAGCATCCCTTTTTCGATAGCACGTATTTTTAGGAAGAGGTAGTGCCATGCTGCATAGGACGAGCACTAGCTCGTACATGGTGCATGACACTACATCCTCCTATGCAACGGAATTGGGCCGACGTGATCAGGGAAGTACCGGCGTAAAGTGACATACTTGCTGCCGCGTTTCGTGCGGTTCGTGAGTTCAGACATTTTCTTCTTCTCGTTTTTCTGTATTTAATCGTACATCGCATACCGTATAGATGTGTCATATCTATTAGCGTATGTGACCAGGCCAATGTCCAGCAGCGGACTTCGTCCGACTGATCAAGATCAAAGCAAAGCAAACCAAGGGAATGTGATTGAAACCGGGTGATGCTAGTACTTTATAACAGCTCTGCGCAGTTAGTTAATTGTGTATGGAAATGACTATTATTAAACATAATGCACAACGATTGGATTACAAGGCTATACCGTTTTAGTATTATGCATAATGTTTGATGTAGGTAAATACGCGACGTCGGTAGCCTCCCTAACGGACTTCGCTGATTGCAAATTGTGCCTACGGAATACAAATTCTGAGCGAATTCTCTGTAAGTGAATTTACTGTCGAAATGACCTAAAACAGATTTGTCTTTGAAACTCTTATCATTATAATCATTATGATACTTAACTCAATTGAGGTAACTATAAATACTCACACGTGCGTGGCTCGTTCATGTGCAACAATAAATACATGGAATTTACATAATTAACAAAACACAACATCATGGGTATCATGGGTATGAAGGGTAAAATTTTAAAAATTTTACATATCTACCTATAGTTTCTGAAAGCCAGGATGAGCCGTTCGTTCGTTATTTAGTTTCCACAACTTTCAACATTAGTTGTTAGTTCCATCACTGGAGCCAGACAGTGTCTCGTATATGCCCATACGTAATTTTGTACGCTCCAGTTTTATGAAATTCAATTTTCATGCAAATTTTGTGGGCTAAAATCTATAGTAAAAGTGTGACTGTTGTATATTTATTAGAAAAATGTATGAGTGGTCCTTATAATCGTAATGCAAATAATTTTTTTGTATGGTGTTTGTTAGACCACGACACACAACACGAGACCACCAGGTCTGGCCTTGGAACGATAAAATAAAACGAGTCAATTGAACCCTTTACTGGCTTATTATATTAGTAAGATTTGCGGCCGCTACGGATAGTTTTCAGGGTCTAAAGTTGACACAGACTAGCAGGTCCTGGAGCTACATAAAAAATGTGAACCATCCATGTTTAGGCTTGCTAGAAAGGTATTGGAGCTTTATTAACTTTATCTATGTATGTGATGTACCGTTGCAATTATAGACTGGTTTTTACTTATAGAGGTGCAAACGAGTAACCACAGCCATGGATCGACGAACGACATCCACAGTAATCCGCATTATTGTCATGTAGGTGCATTCCCACATTTATTCTTACACTCCAATGGGATAGTAATTTGATGCTACGCTCGACCTATTACAGCATTCATTCGAACTTTACTGAATTTTACTTCCTATATATTTTTTTTTCATAATTTTAAAGGGCAATTGACTAATCTACCTTTCAATTACTACCAATGCTGCCACCATTGTGTTGCCCTCCAATCCTCCTACTCCTACTACTCTGCAGTGGACCACCGGAAAGTCACAACTCACACGATACGTGCTGCCACTTCACGGCAGTACTATGTGAGCTTGAGGTCCCTCCGCGGTCGTGCCGACCCTTTGGCTGCAATACATCTGGCGCTATTAAAATATTTTTTCCATCTAAAAAGGTTACGTCTCTCCTTATTGGTGTAAAGCCTTTAATATTGCCCCTCATATTAATATCGGAATGGATAACATTGAGAAGTTCACTAATACCATCGTACCAAAATGTCACACAACAACCTTTATATGAAAAAATTCAAATTAATCTCCGTCATAAAAGTAGTTCAAACACTCTTTATGTTGTTATTAATGTTTTTTCCCTTGGAACATGAAATTTGAGGCACAATAAAGCGATTGAGGCCGAATCTGCACCCGTCAAAGAGTCAGGCATTGGAGGTTCAAAGACATTATTGTGCTTTTCATGCTAAAAATGATATCGTCAGAACATGGATCCAATGTGTACTGTAGGGTATCTAGAATATTCTTTGTACCTTTATCATCAGACCATCGTGTTCTAATGATGAGCGCATTCATATACCTGGTACCATATACCTGGATATTTCAGTTTTGATTTTGTTATATAATTCGTATTGTGTATATATGGGACAAAATGGCCGCTCAGAGACAACGTCCTGTGATGATAATAATAATAAAGCACGTTAATACATCGCGAGTCGTGTACGAGTCCCAAGATGGACCAGAAATTGTTATTGCGATTTTTTAACAGCCCAGTGCCTCGGAGAACGCGATAAGCCTTTACCCGACGTAATGGTAACCGATGAAGCTACATTGGACACTTCTTTTTGTAGACGCAGGGGAAGCCATTTACGGATGTTATCTAGGGGCAGGCCCCTAGGTCATATGTCGGACTCCTCCCTCGGGGGT
>JAFELO010000615.1:610823-626843 GCA_017140195.1 Eumaeus atala | reverse complement strand
ATATAAGGGACGAAATGGCCGCTCAGAGACAACGTCCTGTGATGATAATAATAATAAAGCACGTTAATACATCGCGAGTCGGGTACGAGTCCCAAGATGGACCAGAAATTGTTATTGCGATTTTTTAACAGCCCAGTGCCTCGGAGAACGCGATAAGCCTTTACCCGACGTAATGGTAACCGATGAAGCTACATTGTACACTTCTTTTTGTGGACGCAGGGGAAGCCATTTACGGATGTTATTTAGGGGCAGGCCCCTAGGTCAAATGTCAGACTCCTCCCTCGGGGGTTACTCGGGAGTGCAATACCGACTACACCCCTGCAGCTGAAGGCACCGCTATATACCGAACCTGCAGACAACAGGACCCCGACAGGACAGGACCGTTGAAAAGGTCAGACTTCACCTCCTCGACGACTTTCCACCTGCCTCTAAACCGTCCCCACGACATCGTGTCTTAGCGGGCCGGGTTCCCTTCCCGACCAAACAGCAGCACACGGGCACTACTATTGCTGGAGGCGCAAGATGTAGCTCCTCCTTCACGCCTCCATTCGTCGTCTGCGGTTTGAGGCCGCGTTTGCTCTCGCACCCGCTCGATGGGTGACGACTATCTCACAGAAGGAGGCTATCACCTCACAGGACTCCCTATTGTAGAGCATCGCGTTGATGATGCGCAACAGAGCCAAGTCCCCTGAGACTTACGTCAGATCGCGACCCAGCGCTTCCCATTTCGGGCACACCGCAGGTGCTGAGTGGGCAGAGTCCACCGCTGCGTCACTAGAGTGACACCGAGTCGTCGGCTTCCTGTGAGCCGTACGACATAGATAATCACCAAATCAACCATGCCCGGCGAGATGCACTGGACACTACCATCAGCATACAGCAGTCAAAAATAGGCGCGATTAGTCCCTCCCAATTGAACTCCCATTGAAATATAAGACATACTAATAGCGCACTAGGGAGTCATGTGCTTGATGTCTATGGGCGTCGGTAGTCGTCATAAAGGACATGCCTTGTGTAAAGGATTGCCAGCGTGATTTTATAGAGTTATATTATAGTCTACAAACGTGGGCGCAAGCCCGAGTACGTAATCACTTTCTATTTTTCTTACAGTATAAGAGGACAAATGAGCAGTTGGAGCCATTTAGTCATAACAGATGACATCTTCCTTCCCACCAATAAGCCTCGGCTACTCACAAACCGCACGAAACGCTAAAGCTCAACTGTCATTATTAAAGTGGTGTCGGAAGAAATTTCCCGGTCGTGCCGGCCAAATATATCTGCAATGGTGCATGACGCTACCTCCTACGTTAGAGATAACCAAATATTATGAGTATATTGAAAACATAACAACGAACTGCTTAAAATATGTTCCTTCATCATCATTATCAGCCCTTGTCGGTCCACTGCTGGACATGGGCCTCTTTCAAAGAACACCAAGAAGATCGATCTCCTGCTACTCGTATCCATCCATCGTATAATATGTTTAAGTGTATTTGTTTAGAGACTCTTCAGGTATTAAGACTAATGTAACAACGCCCCATGCATCTAATCAGGCTCAGGCTGTGAATAACATAGGAATCTACACACATACCAACGTACATAGGTAACGTTTCTCGAGCGTCGAGCATATCTATGTACATACACACGCCCAAACAACATTACACTTCTTCTTATGTATTCGGGTAAAAAATATAAACGGGTGATTAACGCAATCTTTTTTCCTCCAAATTAAAACTTACGTAAGAAACCCAGAACACAAATAGACTTAGTTCTACTCTAACCATTATTAGTCTAGCAATAGCTTCAAATTGCTAATGGTGGTGACAGTGCTAACGGTGCCAGCCCGGTCTCGGCACTAAGTTGGGCCCTGAAACAATTTGCCCGTAATTATGTAAGTTTTGCTGGAAGATATCTACAACGGAGATAAGCACGCGCTTCGTGCATTCCATTTGTTACAATTGATTACGAAGTAAGAAGTATATATATTCAACCATTGCGTTCTCATCGTGATGACCTACGAGGCCGAAACATGGCCTCTTAATGTAAGACTGGTCCGCAATTTTGCGGTAGCACAACGGCCTATGGAGCATGACGTTGGGTGTTTCTCTGTCAGACAGAATTCGTAATGAAGTCATAAGGCAGAGAACTTAAGTATCCGATATCACGCTACGAATTGCTTCGCTGAATCGACAATGGGTTGGTCACACACACAGAAGAACAGATGGCAGATAGGCCAGTAGGGTTTTAGAGTGGAGGCTCTCTTTAGGAAAACGAAATGTTGGTCGACCGTTCACCATGTGGGAAGACGATCTCCGTGCAGTAGCCGGTCTGGGGTTGAAGTGAGTAGCAGGGGCACTGTCGTCGTGGCGTTCATTGATAGAGGCCTATGTCCAGCAGTGGACCGATAGAACTGATAATGATGATGATGAGTGAAAATCTACCAACGTAGCCCTTTGCGTCCTTTGACCTGACGGTCTGTTTGCCTGGTACCAGACAATATTTGCGACTCTTCGAAGTTAAGCCTTTTGACATGAGAAATAAACTAGTGAATGTGTGAGAACTTTTCGAGACGAGGCCAACGGTAGTTGAAAGGGAGTTGTAAGTTACTGAAGGGGGTGAGAGTTACACTTTGCCAGAGGTAGCGCCATGCTGCATTACGGTGAAATTGGGCCGGCACTACCGAGGATACCTCACGCTCACATCGCACCGCTGTAAAGCCACATCTTCAGGGTCGTATTTCGTGCGGTTTGTGAGTAGCCGGTGGTCTCTTGGCGGGGGGGATTGTTCGTTTGTCCCCTATTATATAAAAAAACACGTAAGTTAATAAAGAAAGCAAACGCTTTGTACATTAATGCAGAGTCGTGTGGCTGCTACATTCTCCTTCTCTCCTAGCCTCATATGCTTCCTATGACTAAAGCACTTTTTCACCGGTCGTCTGTCCCAGATCCCCGTTATCAATTAAACGAACGACGTCACATTGACAAGTTTGTACCAAATAAAATTACCCCTAGAAGAATATAATAAAAGTACCCCTAGTCCAATATAAATATGCAAGTGAGCGGTCCTTTAAGGACTACACACGCACATTCTTTGGTCCATTGGAGGGATAATAGGTGGGCAACGCATCTTCGTAAAAATCATTCGTATGGCCTTGGGCGTCGGTAGTCATCAGGGGGCTCCAAATCAAAGCCCCCTTGTGCTATGAAAACCATAAACATTGTACTACAGTACACACTCTCTCCAATATACCATCGGAAATTCACAATGCATGAAATTCCACTGAATTATTATCATATTATGAGAGCTAGAAGTACCTCCGAGGTCCACCCTACTTCAGGCCTTGTCGTGGCGGTGGAGCTCAATAACATGGGATGAACACACGCGAAGCCTATTGAACCGAGGGGGATGCTCTTTGCACCCCTCTTATTGGAAGAGGGGCTAAAGATCAGGAGGAGGGGCTTTTTGTACCAGTTGTTGATGACTTGTTGTTCCGGGGCACCCCACCAAAGGCGACGGTTCTTGTTAGTACTCTGTACTATGATGTGCCGCGAGTGACACAATCAATTGGACCCCACCCACGGCCGGTGAATGCGCGTTATTGCGTTTCCTCGCACCTACAAAACAAAGGAGCTTCTTCTGTCATGCTAGCCCATTCAGCTACAATGCAGCATGACACTATCTCACATACTATACTTTGTTGACTTCTATTAATTTCATTGATAATTTATATTTTCACACAGATATAACCAAATAAATACCAATATTTAGATTCCATCCAATTCCATCGTTCTCATGAGGGGATAAAAAAACAACTCACACTTTCACATCCTCGCCAGTAGGTTATACAATGGATGTCGATTTAGTGCGTAATATTTAGTATCATAATGTCATAACTTTGAATTTAGGTGGCATGACGGTAGTGTTATCTGGTTTTTGTTCCGCCCAAGTTAGTTCTCTGTGTGTATTCGGGTTAACTTTATTCATTGCCGAAGTTTGTGAGATTAGCCGCATTTCAAATAGTAGGCTATTGTTCATTGTAGTAGAATCCGGCAGGCTCAAACACACCGGCGTGAAGTGATAGCTATGTTGTTGCGTTGCGTGTGGGTTTTTCATTCTGTGGCCATTTATACAACATGCGGTCGATCTCTTCTGAGAGCATCTTCGTAAGCGTAGATAATCCAAAAGGCAACGTTTACTCGTTTCTTATATGTATCGTTTCGTAGATTGCTTTAAGCTTTCACGATTTGTATTCATATTTTTATACTGTAAACGGGACTTAAGTCCCGTCTACAATATAAAAAAAGCGTGAGCGAAAAGTACTTATTACTTTAGCAGTACTTATTATATATTTCTGTATGTACCGACCCGACCGGGCTGATTCTTACTGAGAACGGATAAGAACAGAAAATGGATGATGATGTTTTCCCTAGAATATAACGACTAGTCGTTCCCCTAGAATATAATTCGTACCAGTACCAACAAACAGTACTAATTATATATTTCTGTCTTGAGTACCAAGTACCACGCTGCATAGGAGGAGGTAGTGTCAAGCATGGTGTTTGGCACAACGATATCCTATGCAACAGAATAGGGCCGGCACGGCCGGCGAGGTACCTCTCGCTCCCTTGGTGAGGTGAAAAGAGAGCAACGCATCGGCTTTATTATGCTGTTGTTCATGGGCGTCGTTAGTCGTTGAAAGGCTCCGATTGAACGTTTGTCCCCCTTTACTATAAAAAGGGTGTTATATTCTTGTGACATCTGGACATCTGTCATCGCAGTCCACCCGGGACCGTGGTTGCTGTAAAGCCTTAGAAACATCGGGCTGGTTAAATAAATAAAAAAGACCGCTATTAAATCCGTCAAAGTAATTATATAGTATAGAGTAACACTGGCATCCATTCGGAATGGATGCGAGTAGCAGCAGATCGTTCGTATTGGCGTGGAGGTGAAAGTGAAAGTGGTGATGTCGATCAGTGGACCGATAAGGGCTGATAATAATGATGCTGCTGAGTAACTCGCGTAAAATTAAGACATCAATGTTGTATGTGATGTCGAAGATGGTATTTTTATATAGGCAGTAATGAACTGTAACAAATGGAATGCACGAAGCGTGCTTATCTCCGTTGTAGATATCTTCCAGCAAAACTTACATAATTACGGGCAAATTGTTTCAGGGCCCAACTTAGTGCCGAGACCGGGCTGGCACCGTTAGCACTGTCCCGCGAATTTGAAGCTATTGCTAGACTAATAATGGTTAGAGTAGAACTAAGTCTATTTGTGTTCTGGGTTTCTTACGTAAGTTTTAATTTGGAGGAAAAAAAATTGAGTGAGACTTTGATATAAGTTAATCATCCGTTTGTATTTTTTACCCGAATTCATAAGAAGAAGTGTAATGTTGTTTGGACGTGTGTATGTACATAGATATGCTCGATGCTTGAGAAACGTTACCTATGTATGTTGGTATGTGTCTAGACGCCGCTAGATATCAGCACATAACTCTCTAGTGCGCTATTAGTATGTGTTATATTTCAATGGGAGGAGAGTCGGACACGATCTGAGAATAATCAGGCGGAGGACTGACCAATCGCGCCTTTTTTGACTGCTGTATGCTGATGGAAGTGTCCAGTGCATCTCGCCGGGCATAGTTGCTTTGGTGATTATCTATGTCGTACAGCCCACAGGAAGCCGACGAATCGGTGTTACGCTAATGACGAATAAATGGACTGGGCACAGATACTTGCCGTGTGCCCAAAATGGGCGGCGCTGCGTCGCGATCTGTTGTCAGTCTGTGGGGACTTGTCTCTGTCGATAATCATAAACGCGATGCTCGACAATGAGAAGTCCCATGAGGCGGTACCTTCCTTCTGTGAGACACTTGAATCAAACCGAGCGGGCGCGAGAGCGGACGCGACCTCAACCCAACACGCAGACGATGAATGAAAGGCGTGAAGGAGGAACTACATCTTATAGGATGGATCTTATAGGAATAGTAGTGCCCGTAAGCTCCTGTTGGTTCAAGTGGGGAAATTCCCAGAGGAGGTGAAGTCTGACCTTTCCAACGAGGCCAGCCTGTCGGAGTCATGTTGCCTGCAGGTTTAGGACCCTCCGATATAACGGTGCCTGCAGGGCCATTGTCGGTATTGCACTCCCGAGTAACCCCCGAGGGAGGACTCCCGACATACGATCTAGGGGCCACCCAGGCCCCTAGATAACATCCGTAAATGAATTCCCCTGCGTCCACAAAAAAGAAGTGTCCAAAGCAGCTTCATCGGTTACCATGTGACGTCGGGTAACGGCTTATCGCGTTCTCCGAGGCACTGAGGCACGATGGATGTTGAAAAATCGCAATAACAATTTCTAGTCCATCTTGGGACTCGTACCCGACTCCCGATATATTAACGTGCTTTATTAATATTATCATCACAGGACGTTGTCTCTGAGCGGCCATTTCGTCCCATATATACACAATACGAATTATATAACAAAATTAAAACTGAAATATCCAGGTATATGGTACCAGGTATATGAATGCGCTCATCATTAGAACACGATGGTCTGATGATAAAGGTACAAAGAATATTCTAGATACCCTACAGTACACATTGGATCCATGTTCTGACGTTATCATTTTTAGCATGAAAAGCACAATAATGTCTTTGAACCTCCAACGCCTGACTCTTTGACGGGTGCAGGTTCGGCCTCAATCGCTTTATTGTGCCTCAAATTTCATGTTCCAAGGGAAAAACATTAATAATAACATAAAGAGTGTTTGAACTACTTTTATGACGGAGATTAATTTGAATTTTTTCATATAAAGGTTGTTGTGTGACATTTTGGTACGATGGTATTAGTGAACTTCTCAATGTTATCCATTCCGATATTAATATGAGGGGCAATATTAAAGGCTTTACACTAATAAGGAGAGACGTAACCTTTTTAGAAAGAAAAAATATTTTAATAGCGCCAGATGTATTGCAGCCACAGCCACAGGGCCGGCACGACCGCGGAGGAACCTCAAGCTCACATAGTACTGCCGTGAAATGGCAGCACGTATCGTGTGATTTGTGACTTTCCGGTGGTCCACTGCAGAGTAGTAGGAGTAGGAGGGATGGAGGGCAACACAGCTGGGCATTGGTAGTCATTAAAAGGTAGACTAGCCCCTTTGCCTTTTAAAACTATAAAAACGCCCATTTAGTGAATAGAAATTCCGCCCCCTTGAAGTTTACTTTAAATTAAACTGTCGTAAATGAATAAATGTGGGAATGCACCTACATGACAATAATGCGGATTACTGTGGATGTCGTTCGTCGATCCATGGCTGTGGTTACTCGTTTACACCTCTATAAGTAAAAACCAGTCTATAATTGCAACGGTACATCACATTCATAGATAAAGTTCGCTTTAATACCTTTCCAACAAGCCTAAACATGGATGGTTCACACTTTTTATGTAGCTCCAGGACCTGCTACTCTGTGTCATCTTTAGACCCTGAAAACTATCCGTAGCGGCCGCAAATCTTACTAATATAATAGGCCATTAAAGGGTTCGATTGACTCGTTTTATTTTATCGTTCCAAGGCCAGACCTGGTGGTCTCATGTTGTGTGTCGTGGTCTAACAAACACCATACAAAAAAATTATTTGCATTACGACTATAAGGACCACTCATACATTTTTCTAATAAATATACAACAGTCACACTTTTAGTATAGATTTTATACAACAAAATCTGCATAAAAATTGAATTTCATAAAACTGGAGCGTACAAAATTACGTATGGGCATATACGAGACACTGTCTGGCTCCAGTGATGGAACTAACAACTAATGTTGAAAGTTGTGGAAACTAAATAACGAACGAACGGCCCACCCTGGCTTTCAGAAATTAAAGGTAGTTATGTAAAATTATTAAAATTTTACCCTTCATACCCATTGATGTTGTGTTTTGTTAATTATGTAAATTTTATGTGTTTACGTTGCACACGAACGAGCTACGCGTGTATGAGTATTAAGAGTTAATCATCTATCATCAAAAAGGTGATACGCACCTGCATTTGAGTAAAATTGCTCATAATTTTGCATTTGAAGGCTTATAAGGTAACGAGTATATTTGGGCCATTTTAAAGTTTAGGTAAGATTATAATGGCTTTATTAAATCAAAATCAATCTAAAAGACCGTGTGCTATTTAAAACGTCGCATGTAGACAACAAGGGACAACGATAAGGGACTCACCTGCGAAGTAATCCTTAATCACCCCCTTATTTTGGTTGGTTAATGGGTTAGGTTGAGGGACAATGCTTACACTTCCCAGTGTCTCTCTTATTATCTAATAATTATAGTATCTTTTTCTCCAACGTCATTTCTTTTGAGAATATTTCTGTAATGTAGGAATATTTAAATGTAATTTTAGGAGTGCCATGTTGCATAGGAAGAGGTAGTGCCATGCATAGTTCATGATACCTGTGTAAAGGAATAGGGCCGGCACGGCCGGGCAGGTACCTCTTGCTCACACAATACCGCCGTAAAGTGATAACTTCAGTGTCTCGTTTCGTGCGGTTTGGTTATTATGTTGATGTTCATGGACGTCGGTAGTCGTAAAAAGACGCCGACTGCACGTTTGTCCCCCTATTCTATAAAAGAAATGTATGTATGTAGTGTAAATATAAATGAATATATCTGATAACCTTTCATATCCTTCATTGATGCCTTCGAGTTTCTGTATATAAGTAAAAGTAAATTATAATTATGTATAATACATTATCAAAAATAAGTTTAACAAATAAAGCAGGTTTCAAAAATTACTCAACACGCCAACACTACGCCTGATAAGAACATCAGTCGTGGTGTTGTCGTGTCTGCGCATCGTAAGACTTTACTCCTGTTATTTGTCTTACTTACTCGTACTCTACTTTAAAACCAGTAACAATTATTAAGCTCAAAGTTTAATTTTTTCGCCTACTTCAGGTGTACAGTGAAAAACTTATAGTCACAATACAAATATACAGTCTTATGAGTTATGTAATATACTGAACTATGATCGAAATGGTTTTTCTCCAATTTCTCGTACATTTAAATCAGAGAGAATAAAAGAGAGGACCGTACAATTTCTATTTACTCCATCTATCACGCCTTTGACCAGCGCTAGAAGTTTTTAATAAGTTCCGTAAAAATTAATATAAAAACCTTTGTTAGTATGCGTCGCATAACACAACAAATAAAATAACACGAGCAAACACGAATGCCTGAATTTATTTAGAATTTACATCTTAAGAGACGATTTAATGCGAAATCAATATGGAATAAAATAGAACTGCTAAGTAATGGTGTGAAAGAGCGATCGGATATGGGAACATTCTTCGCTTGAACGCGTTTAGGTGCCTAACTTTCTAGAGCATCTCTCACTTAGTATCACTTGAGAATCGTGTACATTGTTATGGAATAAACACCTTTAGAGTGTCCGAGCCGGCATATGCAGGTTCCTTTACGTGCACCCGATGCGTCCAGTAGATGACTAAAATTGATAGGTATACTAAGTACACATAAGGCACATAATATTTTATCGATATCTACATTAAACCACAAATCAATAAAATAACACGCTACTGTTAAAAGGTCACAAATAAATATATCATATTAATATTACAACATCATTTAAATAAGTACATCAAATCATAGTACATAAAAGATGATGTAGCTAAAAACGTTGTCATTTAATCAAAAACTGTATCCGCAAGAATTCCACAAACGCATGGAAATTTATATCTCCATTGAGTTAAGTATCATAATGACAAGAGTTTCAAAGACAAATCTGTTTTAGGTCATTTCGACAGTAAATTCACTTACATAGAATTCGCTCAGAATTTGTATTCCGTAGGCACAATTTGCAATCAGCGAAGTCCGTTAGGGAGGCTACCGACGTCGCGTATTTACCTACATCAAACATTATGCATAATACTAAAACGGTATAGCCTTGTAATCTATTCGTTGTGCATTATGTTTAATAATAGTCATTTCCATACACAATTAACTAACTGCGCAGAGCTGTTATAAAGTACTAGCATCACCCGATTTCAACCGCGTAACATAATAGAATTCCATATTATAAAATTCCTCCTCTTTCACCCCCTTTTAGAACTTGAATCTCCAAAAATCCTTTATGCTCACTTTCATCATAAAAGATCGTCCGTAGCTGATTTCAATATTTTAGGTCTGCACCTAATTTTCGGCTGTACTTTGTCTGTCAGTTAGTCAATCAGTAAAGGAAGATTTTCATATATAGGTAGATAGATAGATAAGTGCACAACTGTCCACCGCACACACAAACACACACACACACACACACACACACACACACACACACACACACACACACACACACACACACCACATTCCCTTGCTTTGGTTATGATCATGATCAGCCGGACGACGTCCACTGCTGGACATTGTAATTGTTGGAAATTATTGTATGCAATGTCGTAAAAAACATACAATCTCTTACAATTCATGTTGTGTATTGCGCTAAATATAATATTATTCTTCTGCACAAAGTCATTACATAACATATATTTGTCCTGTGTTTGAATAAATGTTTTAACATTACATAACATTTATTCAGTTCCTTTGGCTTGTAATTCTGTTTATTTCGGTAACGCTATGAAATGCGCTGTAGTCTAGTCCAACGAACTGGCATAATCGAATTGTGATTCGCCAGTACCGCACCTAACAATTCAACAATATTATTGTAAATTATATAGAATTTATAGTAATTTAATATAAAGTTTAAACCCTTATCTCCATTTAATTTATAGTCAATTTTGTATATACAAGAACATCACTCAAAGGATTTATAGAACCATTATTTTATATATTATGTAACGTGCATAACACATTACCTGTATATTACTAAAATTATAATCGTACCGTGGCCCACTGCTGGGCAGTTACCTCTCTAGAGCAATATTAGGCCAATCCTTACGAGAGGAAGCCTTCAATCTCATCTCACACGCCGACGGGATCAGCCGCGTGGTCACCGGTCATTCCGAGAGGTCCAAAGATATGTTCGTCTCGAACTCCTCAGACATGCGGCAGACGTGCCCAACCTAGACTCATTTAGCCATGGCAGCCATCCGAGGTATATCCGTTATCCCTGTTTTGGAACGCATTGAGGTATGCCTTACCCGGTCTATCAATTTAACACCCAAAATGCTTCGCTCCATGGACCACTGCCAGATCGATATACTTTATATCTGTCGACATGCTTCAAAATGTTACAAACAAGATTAATTTCTAGAAACAGATCATAACGTATTTATACTTAGGCTTCGTACCGCAGTTTTGGCGTATAATCTACCCGGTAGTAATATATCTAAGTTAACATTCATTTTTCGACTTAGAATTTTTTTTTTTAATATTACAGATTATTAAATAGCTCTTTTTACAGTGTAAGAGGGCAAACGAACAATCAGAGCCTTTTAGAGACTATTCGACCGCTCCGATTGCTCGTTTGCCGCCGGCTACAACCATGAAATACGTCCAATGCATAAGAGAGACAGTTGGAGACAACAGACGCAAATGTAGATTCACCCAAAAAAAATATATAAATAGTTAGCTCTAAAACGAAATAGGTAAGTAAAATTAAGTTTAATTTTATGATCAAAAATTTTTACCTTTTATTTTTATTTACTGGGAGATAGTTAATAAGTGGAAAATTGTGTTAAATTTGGGGCTTCAAAGGTATTTTACTGACTTTGTTTACGGCTCTTAATGTTTGTTTTGCAAAAGTTAAATCTGCGTATTAAACTCAATAAGTAGACGTTTGAGAGCCGCATAATTTTTGGGCAGATTATGTTTTGTTATAAGTGTGTTACCAGAAATAACATTTTAGTTATCAACAAGGTTAACTTAGGATGCAACACTACCCCACCATGGTTCAAGCCTTGTCGTGGCGGTGGGGCTCAGTAGCCTGGGGTGATCCAAGACACCTTGGGCAAAGCGAATTGAACCGAGGTGGTGGCGGCTCTTAGTACCCCTCCTGTAAGAAGCGGGGACTACAGAGCAGGAGGAAGGGCCGCTTTTATAAGTGGACAAGAGAGCAAAGAGCGCTTTTGCGCACGTGCAAGTGGCGAGGATAGGAACCACACCCCATTGCAAAGTCGGTGGGTTTGTCCTGCGGTGCGGGACAATCGCATCTGTGGGGGTGACATCGTTCCCTTCGGAGGCTGACTTGCCGTCGAGATGCCCTGATGATTTGTTGTCCCGGGACACCTCACCAAAGGCGACACTGTTGGCACTCGCGGTGGTTTTTGTGGATATACGGCATTATATAATGTGCCGCGAGCCCCACACACCGCTGGACCCCACAGAGGGCCAGTGAAAGCACGTAAATGCGTTTCCCTCGTCAACAAAAATAAAGTATGCAACACTTAATCTAAGTATTTAAAATAACTGTTAAGTGTGTTAAAATTATGTGACCATCAGGCGTAGTAGAATTTTATATGTATTATCAATCTCATTTAGTTTTTATAACTCTTTCTAGTTCAGTCGCACAGTCAAGACTTATGATTCCTAACAGCAACAAGAAGAACTATTGCACGCAACTATTGCAATATCCATTATTGTGGATAGCTCCTTTAGATCTTCGAATGTCAAATACATTACATTAATATGTACAAAAGCAGAAATAGTGGCTTCATGTCAGCTTGATACACACAATTTGGCCATCTTCACATGGGACGTAGCTTCGAAGTCATCTAATATCACACTTAAAATTATCTTCTACCATCTACAGACTAAAACTTAATTTAAGGTTATGGTGATTAATCAATATTGTGAGACATACACTTTTGAATTTTCCAAACTATCTTTTTTTACTTTATCTTTCTTTCTCATTTTTTACTAACTAAACAGGAGCGCTCTCATCTCTGTAATGCTTATACAATCACATAAAGAGAAACTGCAGAGTGCATACTATAATGAACTGTTTCTACTATAATGTTACCTCAGTACCCTGGCTAATCGTGGGTGTTCTAGTATATGTACAGGATTTACGAGTTGTGGATGTACTAGTCCACCTCTGCCTACCTCTTCGGGATAACAGGCGTGAAGGTACTTTTTAAAAAAATCTAATAATAATGCCGTACTAGCCGAATTTCGGCCACGGCGACTATCTCCATAGAGAGTAGCCAAATGCGCAGAACATATTATATGCACAAGTGTGTGCGCAGGTACAAGTGCACTCCCTGTTCCCTCAATATCCCATTTCGATATATATGGTACGGCATTCCGGCAAGACCGGAGAGAAATCAACCGTAGGAGCGACGGTTTAACGTGCTCTCCCAATCACGGGTATGTAAGACCCTGACTTAGGATTGTTATTAGAAATTGTAAAGCCCCAATAACACTTTGGTCCGACCCGGGACTCTAACCCAGGACCTCACGACTGTGAACACCGTTGATGTAAAATAGATTTGGTGTTGCAAATTACAGCTGTGATTGGCGCCTGTTGCTTAAAAGAATTAAAATGTCGCGCTCACCGCTTTAAATAACACAACTTTAAGTGTACGCCTTATACATATCGCTTGATACCACCGTAAAGCGACACATACGGCGTTGCATTTCGTGCGGTTTGTGAGTAGCCGGTGGCCCAGTGGTGGGGGAGAGGAGGGCAACGGATCGGCATAATTATGCTGATGTTCATGGGCGTCGGTAGTCGTTGGAAGGATACACAGGCCGGAGCTGTAGTGAAATGAGCGAGGGGCGCGGCGTCGAAGGCGCGCAGGCGGTACATTTACCTCGTGCGGCAGCCGGGCGACGTCAGCTGCGGTCGGCGCTGCTGGCTGTGTGAAAATCGGCAGCTCGTGCTGCGGGCTGGGCTACTTGCTTAGGTAGCGCAGCCGGGGTGGCAATCGGGGTATCAGTTCCAGTCTCTTCGTCCGAGTCGAGCGGTGTACTTGTCGGGGCTGTCATCTTCGGCTCTCTCCTTCTCTTTCTTCATGGCTTCGCGGGTTGCGGGCCAAGGGTAATGGCATTATTTGCAGGTGCCATCAGCGTTTGCGCTGTTGGGGGCGGGAGTTCGACATGTGGCGTCAGTGACGGCGCCGGCGCAGAGGGGCAGCGGGTGGTGCGTATGGACGCGGCCATCCCCGCTCGGCGGTTCTTCGCCTCGCGCACGGACACCGGATACAAACGACTGTTTGCCGGGTGTTCCCTGAAGCAATTGGCACAGGTAGCCGACACGCTCCTTGGTCTTGGACAGTCCCGGTCTGCGTGTTCTTCTACGCACCGTAGGCAAACCAGCGGGAGGTGGCAGTGGGCGCTCGAGTGCTGGAATAACTGGCACCTGTGGCATTGGGAGGGCCCATTGTGGCCACGCCAGGTGTCGATGCGTTTCCCGAGGATGTTCAGGAACTCCGCGATCTCTTATACCGCGGCATCTTTATATCCGGTGTCTCTGGTGCGCCGCAGGGAGGCCATGAATATACACCCCGTCCGTCCCTGTCTGGTGCGAATCTGGTGGGCGTACTCCGACTCGAACCTCAGCCTTTCCAGCTCCGCTGTGATCTCCTCCGGATTTGTGTTTTCGAGGAGGCCCCGTATGGCCACCTTCACCAATTTCTCGCTGGGCAACGAATACGAATGCCACACGACTCCCTCGATACGCTCGAGGTCGCACAGGTACCTTTGGATCGTGCGGTACTCGTCTTCGTCGCGTGGTTGAAATCAGACGCCCCTCCCCACAGGGCGTGCATTGGGTGCCGCATTTCCGCAAAATGCTTCACCCAGTTCGGCAGGCGTTAGATGACTAGCGGCGGGTATCGCGGTGTCTTCACGGTCCGTTCCAAAGAAGGCGGTTGCGGGGCTGCGACGGCAACATCTTCTGTCTTGCTCTCGTTCGCTGAAGTGAGACGGGACGAGACAGGTGTCTAGTCTATGTCCATATGCTCATGTGCTGCGGCGGCGGCGAATGATCGTACCGCAGTCGCATGCTGGGACGCATCAGCGACGTAGCAACGTCGACGTACCGCCAGTTCGGTGGAGACGTGGTCGGTAGTGTCGGTTCGGAGGCGAGGCGCGGCCGCTTGGACGCTGAGCCTCGGATCCTTCGGTGGGCTGCGTTGCGGCTGCGGTGGCTGCACTCGTAGTAGCGCGGGGCCACTTCACGGGGGCACACGCGGGTCGCTGCTCTTCCCTGGGGGGACCGGACTGGTGTCTCTGCTACTTTCTGGAGTGTCGCCGTGCATGGACGACGAGGTTGAGGTGCCCGCGTACGAGGACAGGGGAACCCGGCCTGTTGAATGAGGTCGACTAGGCTTCTGTACCTCTCGCGGGGTAGGTTCGCCTGCATCTCTTCTTCATTAGCTCGGAAAATCTGGACGTTCTTTGCGAGAGCTGCGTGTTCTGCGGTCGTGCTGGCTAAGGAAGATCTCGTGACGGACGGAGCTGGCACGGCCTCCCCGGCAGGTGTCGCCGGACTGCATCTAGGTGGAGGGATCACCTCCTTCCGCCCCGATGCCGGCAGCGCACCAAGGCGAGGCATGCTCGGTCCTGGCTTCCCGGGACTCTGGCTGCTGGATAGTATTCTGGTGGTGGCCTCTGAGAACGTCGACGCGCGAGATCATGAGGTCGAACCCGAGTGCGCCGATTTCTTCTCTAGGGTGGCTTTGCGTGAGCCATCCATGATGACGGCACGCGGACTTCACAGGATGACACGATAAATCACATGTAATACAGGAAAACTAGTAGTGTACAACCTACACGTGACCACTCAGCGACCGCGCTGGCTTGTGCAGCCACCGCGAAGCAGATGACGGTGCCTACATAACCGGGTGGCAATTTTCACTTGGTTGTACTAACTTCACGGTAGGATAGCCTGGAGTGGTGGTCCTAACGAGCGTTCTGGAGATACGTGACGAAGGTTGGGCCAACCCAGTGAGGCTCGATATTGTCTTACATCGCTTTTTATTGCCTCTATCTAAAGTTATTGCCCCACTATTCTCTCCTCATGACGCTCAGACTCAGTGTTG
>JAFELO010000615.1:590019-610302 GCA_017140195.1 Eumaeus atala | reverse complement strand
ATATTTTTTCGAATGATAAAATAAAAGAGAAAGAAACCAGCATTGTGTGATTACGAATTATAAATAATCAATATTAGCTCCATTGAACGTAACTAAGTATTAACTTGAATACTATTCGAATCGAATATCGTAGCGTACATGAAATGCTCAAAAGTGCCGCTTTTTATAAAATTAAAAAAAATACCTGTGAATATATTGTTTGAGCCTCGATTACTTACCTCGTCAACAACTGTGGAACACTTTTCAAAATCATTTTTTTCGTTCTCACCAAACCTGAATTGGTGAGAATTTGGAATACGGAATTTGATACGCACATCTCGTTTTATTCTAGAGCAGTTTCCTGAAACCCCTGTTGACCTGATAACCCTTTACAACGTAAACGTGGCGACGTAAGGTCAGGTACCATATCTTTTAATAATATTAAGGTAAGTAAGAGTAATCTGAGAGTGAAATATCAAAAATAGATTACCGTCTAAAATACCGTAGACGGACTATGCAATACATGGACATTGTTTGCATACTTAGCCGTGACCTCTGAAAAAAAATACATAACGCATTCCAAAAAAATGAGTATCTATATTATATAGTTTTTATGTGACATTAGCAAGTGCCAAAAATGTCAAGATATAATAGCAAAACAAAGCCCACGCCATTAATTAACAATTAATATAACTTAGGACAATATTATAGCATTAATCGAATGATAGTATTAATCGAATGCTTTTATTGCTTGATGGCCATGAGTTTTTATAAGTGGGGTTTGCTTTGATAACTTAACATGACATATTTGACATTTGTGAGTTTTGAAAAAAAAAACGATAAAATGTAGGCAAAGGCTGATCTTTATGTCATTAATGATGTTATCAATCCTAAGCTACCGAAATTTTTAAATAATTAACGAAAAAGGAATGACAAGGAAAAAATCAAAATTGTTCATGTTAGTTTCTTAGATTGGCCTATATTTACCAAATTTAGAATAAAGAGTTAGTGTCAATAAAAATTAAAATGCCCATTCCTAATTTTATACATAACTATCAGCGCCCTGCGGTTTAAGCCGCGTAATCCGCATACGCAACCACTTCTATTTATCAAAACGTTTTAGTATTAGGTAAAATATTATGTGTTTTTGGTCACGAATGCGCTAATTTCAGGAAGTACGTATTCAATTTGCCATTTTTTTGGTGTTTTAAGATATAAGCTATATTCTGAAATACCTCTTAAACTTCGTATTCTTAATAAATTTCATATTTGTAAAAAATCTGACAAATTCTATGAGCGAGTTCCGAGTATAGTTTTAATTAACATTCAACTATAAATTAGACCACGCGGTAATGAATCATATGTAACAATAATTCAAGGAAATGGGAGACAATATCAACACGGGAATGCTCGGCAGCGGTATTGTTCTAGTAGGTAGAATTAATCGGATCACAATCCTCTATACATCATTCCATCCGCTACAACCTCTCAGACCCAAACGAATCACAATCTAATAATAGTGATAAGATTTCCAGTGCTCTGGGGGCTGCCAGAGATAAGGTCAGAACGTTTCAACAAATGATGTGAGGCCAAATATTTGATGGATATATTTGTTTATATACGTTACATTTTGATCTCAAGTGTTCATGGAACATTTTATGAGATTACTTTTATTTAGGTTACAGATTAAGAAAATTATTGTTATAGACGTAGCAATTTTTTTCCAAAAGAAAGACCACAAAAAGGAATGATGCTCTCTTAATATGGTAGCACTTTAAATTATTAAATTATAATTCAGATGCCATATTCTAACTGAACCGTGCTCACTTCGTTGGATTCACAAACAAAAAATGATTCCGTTGTGATATATATTTAGACTTTACAAATCGTAAAAATGTAATCATTGTGTACTAATAAATAATGTAGCTTTCTGTTGGTGAAAGAATTTTCCTGGATCCTGAAGATGACCCTTTACGTTCAGAAAATGTAACTATAGATTTAGTAAAGTTATATTTCAATTTTTTTTTATAAACGTCTTAATTGACGTGTAATGTGTGGATCGATAAATCTTTACGCATGAAACTATGATGTCATAGTAACGGTTCTCGCCATAGCAATGTCAAGGAGTGAGAAAGCGTTACAAGTTGTCTCTTTCACTCTATCGGGCGATGTGTTCACAAATCTGCTAGAGAACCGTTATAACGTAAAATTATAACGATCGTAAACCGACTAACATACATCCAGTTTCTTTTTTTCTATAGTTTAGTCCCCCTATACTATACAAACGAAAATCAGAGACTGCTTACGACGCTCATCACCTTCCGCTTAACTGTATTGCCGACGAGTACGACTCCTTTCTCCTACCACCCAATGGGCCACCAACCACTCGAAACGCGACACCAAAGATGTCACATTACGCCGATGTCAGGTAAGCGAGAGGTACCTCCCCGGTCGTGACGGTCCAATTCCGCTGTGATGCAGCATGGCATTGCCTCTTACTAACATCTCTACATGTAGTCTCTATAAAAATATATTTCCAGTGGTTTTCCGTTAATTATGTATTGCTGTACCACCAAAAGATTATTTCGTCAAGAGATTATAACTGGTTGTTTTATAACTCGATGTTCCGGCACAACTTGGCGGAACAATGCTTATTTATTTTGGAACTGCCAGGGAAGTGATAAACAAAGAAAGGCTTTACAGACTCACCCCTTCTTACTTTTCAACTCTGCCCGCATGTGGAGTTCTCGATGCGGAACACAGGTCCATTATTTAATTAGTGCAAATTATATTTCATCATTCAATACGTGAAATATACTTGAGAGATAAAATTATTAATTCGATCGATCTACAGTGTGTGTAATTAAAACTACACATCAAAAGATTAATTAAATAAAAAATATTTGAAAAAACTAAATTAAATATACTCCAAATGTGGATAAAATTTATCCATGCAGTTAGACATATACTTGGATCTATCCATAGTACGAGTACCTATGTACCCTTGTAATAATAATAATAATAATACTATATGTTGGACCTATCACATCACCTTAGCAAAGTCCTTTGCTATGTACCGTAAGGGCTTGTGTTACAGGTATACCATACAACAGAAATACATTTAAATTTTTTTATCGCCTGGTTTCGCCCGTTAAGACCATTAGCCACGTGGGGTCCTGTTTCCATCCCCAGGTCGGGCGACCGTTATTAAATGTTTCTCAGATGCCCTTCAGCTAGGTGCCGTGGGAACATGCCTACATCAATTAAAATTATCTTTCAAAATACGAGAACAGAAAACAACAAACTATACACATACAAAACAGAATCAAACGCAAGAACAGAAAATAACCAACTACATAGTAAATGTATTTTCTTATACCTTAACATTAATTTTCTACCAAAATTCAGACTCCTCGATCCAGGCAAGTATCTTAAACCGTACATCATATTTTGCGTTTTACGTAACATTAACGTCGTAATGATTTTCCGATTGGTAGTGTTTTTAGTATTATTATGTTGCACTATATATTTGAAACCAACGCTTTGGTTGACCGCAAATCAAATATGTGACCCGGTACAGAGACTAGATATTATTACATTTGAAACTGTTTTCAAATTGATAATTTCAGTGCCTCCAACGTGTTATGGTAGGCGGCGGACAAATCACATTTACCACAGTCATATATACTATCATACACCAACTAACAATAGCATGATTACTAGATTAAATGCTATTTTTACATGTCAACCATTTTAAATATAAAATAATTATAACTCATTGAACGAGTATAATGTTTGTTATTGAAATTACTACACTATTTTTGTTTCTGTGTAGGTAAGCGCTACACTGTTAAAACTAGTTTATATTTAACAACTGAGGTGCTTATTAATAAATAGTGAAAAGTATACTATTGTTTCCATTAATTATATCAACATGCCAGACGGAGTATAATATAATATGATAATTGATGTGAGTATTCTAGAATTCGTGCCTTTTCGGATTATTTTTACCTGAAAACTTGCTCATGTGGCGATTGTCAGGTAAAATGTACCTGGAATCCTAAGAACCTACCTCCAAAAACCATGGATATACTTAACCTTTGCCGTAGTACTAATAAGGCTACCCTTACTCATAACATAGCTAAGGTATACTCGTATCCACCTATGTGCATATCGCGAACTTGATAAGGTTGTCGTAAAAAAAGGCGGTTTCTTATTTGTACTCATATCCATCTCTAGAATTTTTTCCTGTGAAAATTACCTTCATCATCTCAGAAACGTAACTAGCAGCATAATTATTATACATGTAAATAACTAAATATTGTAGCTTACTTTTACGTATCTTCACACTTATTCATTTACTAATTATTTGGTAGTATTATTAGGTGACTTATAAAATCGGACTTTATCATATTTTCGTTAGACCTACATATAAAATCCTATTAAGAACTAATTTTGTTAGTCATCTTACAATATTACTAAACCTTGATGATATACATTCTTAAATAATGTGCTGTCAATTAATTCTTATTTTAAAGGTGAATTATTCAGGTTACACTTCGCTAAAATTATGCCTAAGTTTCCCCCATTATAGTTTAAGCCTTATCGTGGCGGTGGGGACTCAGAAGCCAGGGGTGAACCCAGGCGAAACCTGTTGGACCGAGGGAGATGTTCTTTATATTTCATGTACTTTAATGTCACTTAGATCATACAGTATTATTTTTATGAGGTAATTCGGAATAACTTACACTTGTCTAAATAAAAGAAAGAGAGGTAGTTGTGCTTAAATACCAGGACTGTTGAATAACCCCAATAGGTAAAAGCGGATAAGTGCCGGTTAACATAATTAATCTGAAAATTAATGGAAAATAAGAAGCAATACTTTGCAAAAATGTATTGACAATGTTAGACGTTAGCGACACCACACTACATTTATACACCAAAAGGGAGGTGAGAATTGCCAACATTAGGATTTCTTGACGCGGGGAAACGCTTTTACACGCCTTCACTGGTGTGTGAGGCTCGCGGCACATTTTATAATGCCGTATACCCACAAAAACCAAAGAGAGTGCCACCAGTGTCGCCTTTCATGAGGTGCCCCAGAACAACAAATCATCAGGGCACCTCGACGGCTAGCCAGCCTCCTAAGGCCACCTCCACTGAAGGGGTTGTTCCGCACCACAGGATACCTCACCAAATTTGGGACAGTGGCTAAGGTTCCCATCCTCGCCCCTTTCCCCGTGCGCAAGAGCGCCGCCACTTTTTCCTCTTTTGTCACCTCTTCTTATAAGAGGAGTACAAAAAGCACCCGCCTCCTAGGTTCAATTGGCTGCGCCGAAGGTGTCTGGGTACGCCACAGACTATTGAGCCCCACCGACACGACAAGGCTTGAACCGTGACGGGGAGGTTAATGCGGTCCTAGACTAAACTCTGCTTAGGGAGAAGATGTTTGTGGTCGATCTTTCAGGTTCTTCTTGCTTCATTATGAAAGAAGTTAATATCCTTGTCGGATAAGACCCCTCTTTGAGGAGTGCTTTGTAAGCTGGATCTTGGGCAACTCAGTATGACGACAACAGCGGGAAAAGAATAAAAATAAAGTCTTATCGATACACACACACCCACGCACTCGCTGAAAATTGTCCGACCAGCAACGATCTGATGAGAACTCGACGTTCAAAAACCGGACTACATGTCCGGTAAAACGGACTAAATCTTCGAAGCAGGACATTTAGCCCGGTTTTGGAACATGAATTTATACTGTTCAAAACTTTCTGTTTGTAGCTCCGAACAACTAATCGGTGTTTGGAAGTTAAAAACACTACTCTACGTGTTAGAAACTAATGTTAATAATACCTATCAGGTCTCCTGTCACATTCGTAAATTTTATTTTATTCCACTTACGTATTATTTCTGTTTTCAATCCAAATACTAATGGATAAAGCGTGTTTAGTCCATTTCAATTTTATTTTTATTACCGGACAAGGGTCCTGTAAATGTCGTCACATTCGATATCGCATCCTGTGGCCCGTTCGTATATTACATTGATAAGAAAATTTTCACTTTATAAATTTCACACGTGTCAAAAAATATTGTGAACTCCTTAGGAATGAAGTCAAAAGGTACACGAGCAATTTTTGGGTAGCCGGTGACCCATTGGAGCATGATAATTATATGGATTTCCATAGGTATTCGTAGTCGTCAAGTCTCGGATTGTTCGTTTGTTCCCTATGCTATAAAAAGAATAATTTTCTGAAATAAATTAAAATTGTGTAAGTGTAGAGGATTGGTTGACGAGCCACCTCGTAGCGGTGCAGATTCGAGTCACGTGCCTCGATGTACAATTAAGTACACAAAAGTACCCTGCTGATAGGATTAGGCCATAGGAGTCAAACGAGCAGTCTCTTAAATTATGGGGATATCTATTGATTCATTGAGAGCAATTGTCTTCAAAGCTTCGTCTTTACTAATATTATAAAGAAGTAACAATTGTTTGTTTGTTCGCACTGAATGGGCTCTGAAACTAGTAAAGTGATTTCAAAATTCTTTTACTTAGAATATTAAATTACCTCTGTTGAACAAAGCATATAACACTTTCTAAAACGTTTTGGTCACTTTAAAACTTCGATAATACATTATCGACTGACGGTGATCACTAATTGTTAAAAAAATATCAAAGTAAATCCCTATATAGCAGCTAACTTAACTTATATTACAGTTAACTTAACTTATATTACAGTTAACTTAACTTATATTACAGTTAACTTAACTTATATTACAGTTAACTTAACTTATATTACAGTTAACTTAATCGGAGTCCATACTACTTTTATATTGAAATAAATTTTTGACAGGTAGCTGTCCCGATAGACATAGTTCTGTCATAAATTAGGTTCTTGTCATTACAATGATGTGCAATGTGTACGAGGCCAGAATTGCGATTTTTAATACGAGGTAAGGCGAGGTAGTGCCATTCATAGGGCATGACAATAAATCCGCCTATGCAACGGAATTAGGCCGGCACGACCGGGGATTTACCTCTCGCTCACATAATACCGCCGTAAAGTGACATCTCCAGTGTCGCGTTTCGTGCGGTCTGTAAGTAGCCGGTGGCCCATGGGGTGGTGGGACAAAGGGCAACGCATAAGCATAGTAATTATGTGGATGTTCATGGGCGTCGATAGTCGTAAAAATGCTTTTTTTACGACTACCAACTTTTTCCTTTTTTTTTTTTTGCCCCCCAATTCTATAAAAAAAGAGTATTTATACTTTTGTACATCAATAAATTTTTGCGATATTTTATTAACGATCCATGCAAAGCCGGGACTGAGTGCCTGTATATATTATAGGGTTTTGAGCTACTAAAAATGTCACAGCACCAAAGTACTGCATAACAGTGAAAAAAGATACTTTTTGAATTAAGCAAGGTGGTTCTCTCCGGAGCATAATTCATCTTA
The DNA here is from genome assembly GCA_017140195.1 of Eumaeus atala. Taxonomy (NCBI): domain Eukaryota; kingdom Metazoa; phylum Arthropoda; class Insecta; order Lepidoptera; family Lycaenidae; genus Eumaeus; species Eumaeus atala. The sequence continues at coordinate 602,869 of JAFELO010000615.1, read as the reverse complement.
AACCTTATCTAAATGTATACTTATATATTTTATACTACAGTAGAACTGCTATATAAAATGGTGACACATAAAACCTAGTCGGGTCTCGTGTAAAATATGGTCTAAGTTACAACTTAGGTTAAGTTAAGTACTGAATGAGACTGAAAAGTTTATAACACGTATTTGTTACAAGGTTATAGTATCTAACTTCAAAGTTACTCAATATCTTTTTATGTGTCTATTGGTCTAAGTTTCATAACGAGATAGGATTTTTTTTTGGGTTTGCTCTGGAATATATGATTAAAGGCATGGTATGTTAAAAAAAAATTATAAAATTGTGTAAACTGTGAAATTATGTGAAACAGCAATTTTGCTAGCGATTTTAGTGAAAGGTAGTGCCATGCTACATTGTAGCGGAGTTTGGCAAGCACAACCGTGGAGGTACTATTCGCTCACGTGATTCCGTGATAAAGTGACTTAGTCGTGCGGTTTGTAAGTATGCAGTGGTCCATTGGGGAAAGAAGAAAATGTGGGCAACGCATCGGTCCATGCGGATGTTCATGGGTTTCGGTAGTCGTAGAAAGGCTCCGATTGTCTGTTCGTAAATAAATAAAATTTGTAAATAAAAAAAATAAGCCGGGGAACGACGCCGTCGGTGCTAGGATCTGGGCACCATAATACGGTGGTAGCTGGGCACTTGGGCCGAGTACAACATATGCTCCGATATGTTCCAGTCGAACGGTGAGTAAAAAAACTTATTTCTTTGTATGCGTCGTCCATACAAAATTATCCGGAATTCTCTAAAGTATCAATTCTCACTCCTCCTGTTGATTTAAATACATAGTTGTTGCTTTTCTTTCTTTTTTTTTCGGAGGGACCTAATACTGGTTGGCGGCACTTGTCCAGCCACAACAGTTCGACTGACTACGAAGACTTTTGTGTCTTCAGGTTTAGGGAGACGATAGGGGGACATACCCCCCCTCTTTTCCCGCAGATGGGAGTAGATGTACCGGGTTGATCGTGGGCGTACCCTATAGTAATTATTTTTGGGACCGAAAAGGGGGAAGCGGTTCCCCTCCCCACTCTAGTGAGACCGCGAGCGCACAGTGCCGTTTAAGTTGCAGTGTCGTGGATAAGGATTATTGAGCTCGTTTAATGTTTGGCTTATCTGAGGAGGTCGGCCTCCTCCCCCCCCCCTCTGACGGAAGGGGTCGATTTGCGATACAAATCGGCAAATATTATATATAATATATCGTATTTTTAATTTATTTATAATTAGAGCTCTCTAGAGTCGCGTTACTTTATTTCTATCAATCTAAGCTCTCAACTTACGGATTAGAACCCGGGCTCGTTTCCGCAAGCGGTGTGTGAGTTTGACATCCTGTCAGTCATATGTGTTATAAATGTGTCACATATGTAAGGTTTTATTGCTCGACCGGTACGAGCGGTGTATATGATATTGGTTCTAACAGGAAAAATGCATTTACGCACCATCCAGCCGACCCAAGGGGGCCTGAAGTGTGTCGGGCTTAGATCGTGAAGCGATAGCTACTACCGACTAAAAACTGCTATCTGTTAGTTGGCCCTATTGGCATTTTACTCCGAGAGCGTGTCTTGGTGTTTCTTTGTTTGTGTTCTTGGACGGACTTAGCTACTGCCGTTGCGATCACGTCGTCTGAGTCGTGCAATACGTGCTTCGGCCGACGGTCACGGGAGTCGGTTAATAACATCGGATCGTATTCCGACATTTGGACGATTAATTTATTTTTGTGATTAAGGGTACGGTGAAAGAACTTTTGAGACAGCTTCTTGATAGGTCGATGTTTCGGAAGTACCACGAGCATCCAGTAGCCATGCGTAAGAGTCTAGTTTATATTTTCTGCAAACGTTCCATTTGGGTAGGGGCTATGTGCGCGAATGCTGCACTGCAATAAAACAAGATCGGTCGAATGCATGTAACATACAAAGTGAGCTAATACGCCAGTTTTGCTATTTTTGTTTGTGAGAGGATAAAGTTTAAAAAGTACATAAAGTGCCGTTTTCAGAACGTTATGTATGTGATTCTTGAAGCTCATCGTCCTATCGACCGTACCGTCTCTGCTCTAGGTATCTCGTTATCGTAGAGCAGGATGGGAGGCATATTTCCTCGTCTATACGAGGGGTGATTTAGTGAGAAGAGTATGGACTTACTTTCTCCTGGGTGAGAATAAAGGGTGTGTCGGACTTAGAACAAGGTACCACTGCCGACTAAAAACCGCTGCGAGAGCCTTCAACTGCCGTGATGGAGTGTCCCGCATCAGATATGCACGGTTGCGTATACTTCGCTTCAAAACATCAATTCACTACCCCCTAAAAAGGTAAACGTAGGAAACATCTTATAATAATTAAAAAATAATTTGGAACGTGAATTCGAATGGATCAATGCAAGAGATTTCTCCACCTTTCACACCATTGATTCTACATTGCAAACAACCTCACTTTCTCCATTTCTTTGTCTCTCTTCAGCCGAAATTAGTGCACCGCTAGAGATAGGCCGCTCCCGAGGCACGACGCTGAGCCCGATCTTTGGCCCTTTTTATTCAATTACTGCCCGCCGCCTGGCGAAGGTCGTCTCGGCACCTAGCTTGCTAGTATCTGCTCTTGCAAAGAAGTCATAGAGCATATTTGTTGCAACCCACTGTTACAGACACTAATAAAAATCCACATCATTTTTGAACATTGGACATTTTCTACTCTCAAAGGGACCACCGGATACTCACACGCACGAAATATGTTTACGTCACTGTAACTTTACGCCTGTATCATGTGAACGATAGGTACTTTCTCGGGCGCGCCAACAGGATTTGGCTAGAGTATGGCACTACCTTACTGTCTGACAATTGACTCTGACAAAACCGCAATTAAATAAATAGGTACACTAAAAAGATTACATTTACTTTGCAAAAATAATTTCTCGAGTCAAATCATATGGCGCAACACTAGAGTTTGTTCCCGCTTTGTAACATTCAGAACTTTTGCAAAATAATTGTGTAGCAGAGTGGCTGCAACTTGTTCAATATTCATGAGGCAAGTTCGTAGTGTGTCCGATCCGGACGGCTAGGCGTTTAAAACGGCAATTACTATAATGCTGTTGTGTTTGTCTTTTACAAACTGCTGAAGTAATAAAGTATGACAGATGTTCATTTTTTGTAAAAAATATGTTTCATAAATGGTTGTGACAACTTGGTCACAGCCAATTATTGGCTGCCGACGGTTAATTATGTTTTTAAAAAATGACAGTAGAAGCTTTTCGATGACTTCCTCCACCCATAAACATCCGCATCATTTTTATGCGTTTTGCTTTCTTCCTCCGCACCGTAAATGGACCTCCGGCCAAAAAATGATCATCAAATATTGCTGCTTCAGTTAACACACCTGCACAAATGCGTCAATTCAGCATCGCTTCAAAACAGCAAACCTTCGTCTTCGAGGTTAACATAAAAAAAACATTCACAAATATTACAAATATATCACAAGTGAAATCATATGGTTCAACACAAGAGTTTGCCGAAACTTTCGAATATACCATTGACTATATTTTGTAAATCCTGTGCAACATAATTAGTACAGTGCTGCTGCAACCTATTCAATATTCATGAGGCAAGTTCGTGCCGTGCCCATCCGGACGACTAGGCGTTTATAACGGCCATTACTATAATGCCGTTGTGTTTGTCTATTACAAGCTGCTGCAGTAATCGCAACACGACACTATGTCCCTTTGAATTATTGTTTAATCGCTTGTTTGTTTGTGGAAACCTAATAATTGTTGCCGAAGATGGTGCAGTCGTTCTGTAGTTGTGCGCTTAGCAATATTTGGAAAATTTCATTTTTATTGGAGTTACAAGGGCCGTTTTCCAATAAGATTGACCGACACAAATACAGGGGCCCAGAGACTCCAGTAATTTTGTCGATCAATCCTCTACACTGCAGGTATCACACAGCGTAGAGTAGACAATACTCGAACAGAGGAAGCAGCTACGACCTTCAGCATCGAAGAACAGGTGAACCCGATCAAGCAGTCACGACTCCCAGCCCAGAAAATCTGATGGATCAGAACAAACAGTCACGACCCTCAGTATCGAAAAACTGACGAGCTAGAACAAGCATTCACGACCTTAAGCATTGAGAAACAAATGGACCAGAGCAAGCAGTCGCAATCGTCAGCATTGAATAAAAGACGAAATAGGGCTAGCATTCACGACCCTCATAATTGAAAAACAAATGGACCAGATTAAGCAGTCACAACCCTCAGCATTGAAGAATAGATGAACCGTATCACACAGTCACGACCCTCGGCATTGAAAAACAAAAGAACTAGAACAAGCAACCACGTCCCAAGGCATTGAAGAATAGATGACCAGACCAAGCAGTCACGACCCTCAGCATTGGAGAACAGATGAACTAGCGAATTCAGTAATTCAGAGGATTAAAAAATGGATGTACCAGAGAAAGCCGTCATGACCCTCACCATTGAGTAACAGATGTACATGCGTGACTCTCCTTCATCCCATCCCTGCTAATGTTACCACTCGCACACTTCATCATACATAGCCATGATTTTAAAGCTGTGAGCGATAGTACCTCTCTGGTCGTACCGGCACTGTTCAGGTGCAAAATTCTACATCATCCTAACTAGTGTTTGAATTTGTACATGCGTTTGAAAATCTACAACCGTAAAACTTCAAATTGTATCCTCCAGCTAATGCTTTCTCAAATTAAATTTCTAGCTTAAAGTGGTTTGGAATATAAAATTACAAATCTCCTGTTTGCGAAAATACTTCTTTATTCCATTACGGAATCGAATGTAAGTTGTGTTGTAACATTTTCGTAACTCTTTTCTCCTGGGATTGCAGCGGCGGTCGGGTGGCGATGCAATCTTTTCTCTATCGGCATTGCTATATTCGGATGTCGCACGACACGGCCATCAATAAGTGAACATTATGCTTCTAAAAGGATTGCGGTTAACTAATTCAAAAAGCTTACTTACTTGAAGTAACATATGGAATATTTTTGTATTTATCATAGACATTTTATTCATCAGACGGAACTGAAGCTAGGTAACTATCGACGCAAATAAATATCCGCACATACAAAACTGGTGGAGATCCATTATAGGTAACTGTACAAGCCCTTGCAGCATAGTAGCACTAAACGGTTTTGCTATGGTATATAGCAGTGGAATCGGCTCGACATGACCTGACTGTTACCTCGCTCAGGTACCGACTTAAAGTCATAACTTTAGTCTTAAAGTGATAGTTTAGTTTAATATAACCGGTGGCCCAAGGATGGGGTGAGGGAGCAAAGGAGCACAACGCATTTGCAAAACGATTATGCGTATGTTGATAAGCGTCTCAATTTATCTAAAGGTTTCGAATGTTCGTTTGTTTCCCTATAACATAAAAAGCATGAACATGTGAAGTTCAACCTTGGCTATCAGGCGTGAGCTGACATCCAAACAAAGAGAAAGAGAGAGTAGCCAGGGGCCTATGATAATAATAGTCTACCAAAGCTATCTTGAATCTTAGATACCAGGATGCATCTCTCCTATCTGCATCTCATTTTCAACCATAAATCTATATAGTCTCAGCGCCAGATCGCTTTCATGGATTCCTTCAAAGGTATGTTAGCAGTATATCTTTTTACAAAAGAAGGACTGGTGGAGACATTTTTTCTTCCGAGGCAGGAAGCTATTCGTAAAATTTGTTTGTTTGGTTGAATTTGCCTATCTTAAGAAAGACTGGTCCAATTTTCTATAGTTATATATTACTTTAGTTTGATCTAGGAAGGTTGTAAGGTATATAGCATTTACCATCGCGCTAAAACATTTGTGAAACTGTTACTAGTGGATTATTATTATTTCAGCATGGGCAATGTCAGACGAAGCTGAGGCTTTCCGGGAAAATGGAAAGCGTCATCCATTCAAAAAGGCCATTCTTTCAGTGTCGGCATTCTAAAAAATCCATGATAATTTAAATTCACCCTCGATTCACCCTCGCATGGGTAGCAGTGGATTGAGTTGAAATTAAATTTCCTACTCGGATTCAATTGACTCATATATATCTTACGCAATTAGGTACTCACTGAATAGGAATTTATATTTTATTCTTATTATTATCATTTACAATATTGGTGTTTAGGAAGAATTTTTGAACGCCATGTCATGATGCTAGTCATAACCATCGGGATGAGCCATGCAAAGAAATGTATCGCCTAAGCTTATCATAGAAAACCTTTGCGATCTGCAAGGTTTTGAAAATGTTACTTATTTCACATATCGAAAAGCTTATTGGTTCAAGTTGGCTACCTGAACTTATAAATGACACGACAGACGTCATAACAATTTGCTATCATAGTAATGTAGAAGAGGAGGGCTTCCACTGTATTATTATAGCAAATTCAGAGCGCTAGGGATTCCAAATATATTTCTACACACACGCAATGGCTATGCCATGCCGAATGCAAAAATATATTAATGATCAAATGGCATGCATTCATTCTGAAGTTTTACTCTTATTATAATATAAACACTAGTATTTTTATGGATTAAAAGTACAGACGATCTCCGTGTAGTAGCTGGTCTGGGATAGAAGCGAGTAGCAGGAAGTCGGCCGCCTTGGCGTTCATTGCAAGAGGCCAACGTCCAGCAGTGGACCGATAAGGGCTGATAATGATGATGGTGATGACGAAAATAAAGATAAAGTTGACGTGTTTTCCATCGAATGCATTACAAAGCGTGTGTTTTTATAGTGGATAGTTTATTAGCTTTTACGAGTTATCACTTATAAAATACACATAACTACATGATATAGTTCCAAAAATTTTAACTTCGAGCTGATTCCAGATATATTCTAAAATAAACAACGTGAAAATTAGAAGACACTAAGCACGTTTTTGAACGACCAACACAGATTTACGAGCTCGTTAATGTCCTACACAGTATTAATAGTCATGCAGTGTTTGCCGGCTTAAAGGGTGCTTAAGCCACGGAAAAGATTAAATACTTTTGAAGCCTCAAATGTTCAACAATCATGACGTGATGATGCGGACTCCTACTTGGTATGTTACAATCACTGGAATACTTTAAATAAAGACACAGAAAGACACTCAATGTAATCAGTTATTTAAACATTTCAACCTCATACATGAGAGGGCTTTTATGTTTGCAAAATGTCGCTGTGACTTCTAACAGTCGAGAGCATTTATATTCGTCTCCGTAAATATTCTTGGAGTTTCATTATTGATATATCTTGGAGTGTTTGTGGCTTTAAATTACTTAATATGCTTCAGGCTTTTGCTTTATATATTATTGGCGTCGTTTGTTAATACGCCTAGATTATATTGTACGGAGCATTTTGAATTTTGAAATTTATCTAACCACTTCTGTACTGTGCATTAGAAAGAGTGTGTTTCTAGAGTTGATAATTTGTTAACTTTTACGAGTTATCATTGTAAAACATACCTAACTGCATGATAAAGTCCAATAAATCTTACCTACGTGCTGATTCCAGATTTATTCTACAATAAACAACGAATAAATTGGAAGACATTAAGCACCTTTTTAAACGACCAACATAGATTTACGAGCTCGGTAATGTTGTACACAGTATTAATGGCCATGCAGTGTTTGCCGGCTTAAAAGGTGTCTAAGCCACGCAAAAGATTAAATACTGCTAGTTCGGAGTTGAAGCCTCAAATGTTCAACAATCATGACGTGATGATGCAGACTCCTACTAGGTATGTCACAATCACTGGAATACTTTAAAAAAAAACACAGAAAACCATGTGATGTAATCAGTATTTTAAACATTTCAACTTGAAACATGAGAGGGCTTTTATATTTGCAAAATGTCGCAGTGACTTCTAAAAGTCGAGAGCATTTATATTCGTCTCCGTAAATAATTTTGGGGTTTCCTTATTGACATATTTTGGAGTATTTGTGGTTTTAAATTACTTAATATACTTCAGGATTTTACTTTATACAGTATTGGCGTTGTTTGTGACTAGGCTTAGATTATATTGTATGGAACATTTTGAATTTTAAAATTATCTATGCACTTCAGTACCGTGTACTTCGTAGTGAGGACTAAAGCCAAAGACCAGAACGCACCTTGCCATCGCCTTGCATTATGGTTTATTGATTAATCATTTGCAGTCAAGCAGGAACCTAAGCATATATGAGCTAACGTAAATAATCTGCGTTACGGATATATTATTGTCATATGACGTAAATAAATAAATAAAGCTATATTCCCTATACTAATATTAACTGTTTAACTAATCTTTAGAAAAAGAGAAAACATTTGATTGTTAGTTTGAAAGGACTCCGAAACTTCTGTACCGATTTGAACTCTCACCATTAGAATCTATGTGTAAAGTCAAAAGTCTTAAAGTTTGTTGGATATAGATTGTGATTATTTTCTAAATGCTTATACATAATTGTGAAAACTTCGACATTGTAACCAAAGGCGTGAAAAAAATTTCAAATCTTTATTTAGCTGCGGAAAATGTTGACAGCTGATTGTTCTGACAGACGTTGTTCTGTCATAAATTGAATTTGTTGTCATGGTAAAGTGTAATTTTAAGGAGGACGAAATTGAAATTTATAATTATTGTATTTTTATAGATCAATGAATTTTTGCCATATTTTGTGAAATGTACGTGTGAACGCGGGACGTACTGCTAGATTTTTATAAAACAAGCTGAAGAGCTTACAAACATCGCGGATGAAATAATGGTAATCAGTTAATCATCATCAATTTATTTAAATCCTTTTTCCAGAAACAAACGATTCAACCATGTCCACTAATGTAATACAACTCAAACAGATATCGGGTCTTGATAAAGACGATAATTATATAAAGAAATATATAAATATCTATAAAGGATTCGCAAATCATCTCAAGCGAAGGCTGAAATGTTTTGTGAGTGGCAACATTTGCGGAGGACGTACTACGTGAATGAATCTCGACGCCATCTCAAAATGACAACCACGAAAGTTTCGGCTCCGCTATTTTTACTTTAATATTAGATTTTTCTAACTCAGTATAAATCACAATCCTTAAATAAATATTTTCTGTTGGATATTTTAAAGTAATTCACTAATTGAAAATGTTGGTGCCTGAAGATACAATGCCGGCAAAGATGATGAAAGATGTTAAATTTAGACGTAGTTCACTGATGAAAATATTCTGCAAATTTAGCTGAAAATCATAACACAGTAATCAAATGTCTTATTAATAAGCATCTATTGATTTCTATGTTAGATATAAGTATTTTAACGAAAGTCAAAATAAACAACCGCTTAAAAATATAAATGTTACACATGTTCCTATTAAAGTCGCGATTAGCCATTTAAATACTACAAAATTTCATTTCATAGCATCCGGTTAGAAGTAATAAATATGCAGTATTTATGTTATAGTTGCGAGTAATGTTTCGATCGGCTACTTGAAACATTAATAGTAACCTGAGAAACTTGCCCCAAGTCGACGTTAATTATTCATTATCGATCACATACATAGACATGAAACGAATGGACTGCTGATCCGATAAACAGCTATTTGTATCATTTGAATAGACATCTGCACTACCATTAGCCCTAAAGGAAACAAAACATCGCGCAACATGCATGTCGGCTAGGTGCATGCTGGTGGTTCAATGTTTTCCAATACTAGTATGGGTATGCATGAAAATGCTCGATAAGCGTCTACTTATATCTTTGATTATATGTGGTGGCGTTGTTGTCGTTGAGTACACAATATTTATGCCATAGGTATCAGCTATTCATAGGTATATATATATATACATCCTTCTGTAGTATATTAATTTCAGATCAGTGATTACATAGTATCGGACTGTCACACAGCACTAAGTTGCGAAGTTAACTTAAGTAACTTGACGACCGGCTGTCGCAGTGATAAGTGATAACATAGCAAGGGTAACCTGATCATTTTGCGCCAAAAGTTGTAGGTCTAATCCCACCCAGGTCATGAACGTACATAAACTTACAGATGTATATTTCTAAGAAAATCTTAAATATATAACATTCCTTTTTTTAACATTCCCTATATTACCGTTATCTTAGTCTTCAAACAAAACAATATTGACTATTATAACTCCTCTTTATTTTGAATACATGACATTTGGATATAACCTAGTGAATAACAGAATAACATATAAATTATAACTGAAATAAAAAGATATATTATATATTACTATCGGTTTCGAGTAATTCATCATCAGTTTTACTCGAAAGCGGTAGTAACGTATGTATTTTGAATCAATAAATTTGTGGAAATAGTTTTGAGAATTTCAATACACTCCAACAATTATAACATATAAATTGGCCACGAGTTTGGTCTACATTGACTTTACGGCCGGAACGCCGACAGTCGGGGAAAATACTTCGATTAAAATAGTACGCGGTTAATGGGACTTAACTATTTTAATCGAAGTATTACACAGTATAAAAAAAGAATAGCATATTTACACCATTTATTTTTTGTCATGTAACTTACAATGTACACATCTCTTTTTGACTCTGTTTATCCCTTCTTTTTCTAATATAGTATGTGTATATAACTTTTTTTTGTATAGTATAGGTCTGCAAACGTGCGATCAGAGCCTCTCTGCGACTACCGACGACTATGAACATCCGCACATCTATGCCGATGCGTATTCCTTTAAATTAGTTTCACATAAAACAACAGTTTCAATATGCAAACCGTAAGTAAAATAGAAAAGTGAGTGAAAAGGATATTAAAATTTGAGGCATTCTTACTTCAAGCACACAAAGAAAAACATGCTAAGCTCATCATAGGGTCTCAGTTCACGCGTAGGAGCTGCATATCAAATCTATGAATTCTGTTTGTGTTGTTGTAAGCCGTATGTCCGCAGTAATATCTTATGGCATTAAGAGCGAGGAATCCATTTTAGTGCAGTATCAACCAAATACGAATGCCTTAAGATAGATGTTATAACATCATATTAATTTATTCGTTCGGACTATAAAGCGGACTAAAGGTTCGAAAATAGGACATTTAGCCCGGTTTTCGAACATCCATTTATACTGTTGAAAATTTTCTGTTTGCAGCTTCGAACAACTAATCGATGTCTGGAAGTTAAAAACATTACTCCGCGTATATAGTATTAGAAACGATTATCAATAATAGCTATCAGGTCTCCTGTCACATTCGTACATTTTATTTTATTCCACTTACGTATTATTTTCGTTTTCAATCCAAGTACAAATGGATAAAGCGTGTTTAGTCCATTCCAATTTTATTTTTATTACCGGACAAGGGTCCTGTAAATGTCGTCACATTCGATATCGCATCATGTGGTCCGTTCGTATATTACACTGATAAGAAAATATTCACTTTATGAATTTCAAACGTCTCATAAAATATTGTGAAGTTTTTGAATGTAGTTAAAAGGTACACTAGCGATTTTGTCCATTGGAGGGGAGAAGGAAAGGATCTTCATGATAATGTTACGGACTTCCATGGGTGTTCGTAGTCGTCAAGACTCCGATTTCTTGTTTGTTCCCTATAATAGAAAAAGAATATTTTTTTGTAAGTAGTTAAAATTGTGTAAGTATAGAAGGTTGGTTGTCGAATCATCTTGTAGCGGTGCAGATTCGATTCACGTGCCTCGATGTACAATTAGGTATACAATATTTTCTTTTCCCAGCCCTGAAATCATGCTGTTGAAGTGAAGGGAAGCCCAGTACAGCGTCGTCGGTTTGCCATAAGTGCTCGTCTGGCGACGAGACTAGGTCCAAAAAGGGACCGACCCCCCCTCTCTCCCACAGATGGGAGAGATGCATCCCGATGTGAGTGTTTGTAACAGCTAATTTAACTATTATTATCACGGCCAGAGGGACCGAGAGGTCCATCCTCCCCCGACTCCGTCTGGGGCAGCTCGCGGCCGGTAGCTAAAATGGCCTCGGCGAAACCGATATGGCAGTATATTTGAGCTACGTAAATCGCGAATAGCATTGGAATTAGTCCCTACTCTGAAGGTGTCGTTCGGACTGTTCGTAGTTGAACGTATATACTGTTGTCTGTCTTGAGGAGTGTCTGGGTTGTAGCGTTTATTTCGCATCTGACCCCGGAGACGACTACGCCGGGGGTGCGGTGTCGTGCCTGAGAACGTATTTACTGTAATTGTTTGACAGTAGTCGTGATGTGGTCGTATTCGTACGGCACAACGACCGATGTTAGTCACTCATCAGTTTTGATCATAGTCCACTGCATTTATAACGAGAGGGTTGGGGTGTTGTGGCACCCGATCATACTATATTATACTAGATAATACTCAGTTCATATGTCTTTGAAGTGACCTCTGATAGAGGGCAATTCAAAGTTCTTGTGTAGGTCAAGGTTACGTACGTACCTCGGACAGCCGGTGATCATTGGCAGGAAGCGATTTTGTACTTTTTGCAAGATCTGTATGTGAGGGGGTCTAGCGTGAGCACAAACTACGCTGGAATGTGACAGTATCGGGCAGGTACAGACTTTGTAGAGCGTAAACTTGTCTCTATATAAAGCTTATTTAATATAAAGCTTATGTAAGCTTTTACCTTGTTGACTATACTTAGTTAGGCATACTAGTCAGATAATATAGACCTACCGGTCATAGGAGGAAAACGGGTAATGTTTTCAAGTATGGAGGATGTCTATTGATTCCTTCAGGGTCATTGTCTTCGAAGCTTCATTAATACTAATATTCTAAAGAGGAAACATTTGTTTCTTTGCATTGAATGGGCTCCAAAGCTAAAAACCGATTTGAAAATTTCTTTTACTTAGAATCTTACGTTACCTGTGATGAA